>JAJHZJ010000435.1:821012-1153512 GCA_023548195.1 Bettongia penicillata ogilbyi
ATATGGGGTGCGGGGGCAGGAAGTAAAAAGTGTAAGAAGACTAGGGAGTCTGAAGGGGACATGTTGTGAAGGCCTTTAAAAGAGAGACATGGGAGTTTATATTTGATCCTGGAGGTACCAGGAAAGTCACTGGGATTTACAGGAAATAGGAGATAACATGATCAGGTGTGCTTTAGGAAGATCTGTTTGATAGATGAGTTGAGGATAGGTGAGAGAGAAAGAGTGAGGAGGAGGAGGGAGTGAGGGAGAAAAAGAGAGACAAGGGTAGGGGAGACAGACACAGACAGAGGGAGGCAGAGAGAGAGAGAGATGCACATACAGAAAGAGGGACAGAGGCAGAGGGGGAAGGGAGGGAGGGAGAGAAAGACGGAGGGAGGTAGGGAGGGGGAGAGTGTGTGTGTGTGTATAAAGAGAGACAGAGACAGACAGATAGAGAATGAGAATATATATGTCCAGGAGAAGAAGAAGATAATGTGCCAAATGCTGCCAAAAGGTCAAGAAGGATGAAGACTGAGGAAAAGGCCATTAGATTTGGCAATTAAGAGATCATTGGTAACTTTAGAGAGTAATATCAATCAAATGATGAGATTATAGAGGGTTTAGAAGAGAGTGAGGAGAGGATTTTTATCATAGAGATGCCATGAGAGTGGAATGAAAGTAACACCAGAACTTCCTACCTTAACACTGTGAGGATCAAATGAGGTTGGTAGCTTCATGGCTGTAAAGCTGCAATATGAATGTAGGGTAGTATTGTTGTTTATATTGAAGCAGTTGTGATACAGTGCCTGGTTTTGGCCACTTTAACATTCTAGATGGAATCCATTTAAAATAATCAATTTGTTTTACCTTCCTTGCTCTAATTCAATAAAATGACAGGGCACAATTGCCTGGCATTCTGTCTAAATGTCAGAGACCATAGTAAGACCCTTTTATTATTCATTTATAATAAAGAACATTTTTTTCCAACTGTTTGTATCCACCTAAATGCGTATAATCATCAAATAGAACTCAGTCCCTTTTCTCAGGCATTTTTAAAGATACTGCCTGTCATTTACTGGAATACTCGAAATTATCCCTCCATTATTTCCTTGAGTTGTGAGATATTATTTTACATGGCCCACAGGGTCCATGATGTGAACCCTGACTCTCAACAGCTGTAGGAGGCTGTGAAATAGTAATGAATTCTAATCTAGTTACATACACATACACAGACACAGACACACACACACACACACATGCACATACACTATACAAAATCCAATATTGAAATTTTTCCTGGATTATTTTGGATACTTTTGTAATGTATAAGAGAATTATCTTCTTATTTGGTAAATCCATATCTACTTTAGGGAACCTAATTGGAAGAGAGAAAATAGAAATGATAATTAGTGCAGAAAAAAATCAGGAAGTAATGATAAATACTCTGAATTAGGAGATAATACCAGATACATTGAGTTGACTTTTGTTTACTGAGACTTGCTTGGAAAGAGAAGCTTAAATGGGATATGAAATGGAGTTAAAATTAACATCATCTATGTTTCCCAGCTCTCAGAATGGTTACATTGGATTACTTTGTATATGGAAATTTGGTTTGCATATGAACCTGTTTGGAAAGAGATGTAAGTTCATATATCTGTCTGACCCTTGAGGGTTTCCTCCATAGCAGAGTACTGCCTGTTAGATCTAGGTACATATTTCTTTTTTAAAATTTTAGTTTAGGTCGCCCCTAAATATAAATCTGCTGGAGAAGGTTAGTACTGTTACGAAGGTATGCTACTCAATGCTGTTACTGCCTTTAGCAAAAGAGACCAAGAACCATAGATAAAAATAAAGGAAACCATTGTATGTGGCTATGTTTGTGTGGATTTCAATTCAATTTAGTGGCTATTTATTAAATGCCTACTGTGTATAATGAACTATGTTGGGAGCTAGGTACGAAGACGGAAATTAAACTGCCTCTGCCCTCAAGGACATTGTATTCTTCTATTGGGGAATCAAAACTTGTAGACAAAGAAGTAAATTTATAAGACAGTTTTAAGAAAATTGACTTAGAATTTTAAAAGTTTAAGAAAATCCATTTGAGAAAATTGATTTAGGAAGGAGTGAAATAACAGCTCTAAAGGGGATAGGACTGGGGATGAGAGGGTGAAAATATCAGACAAAACAGAAAACCGCACTTATCTTGGTGGAAAATCCCAAGACTGTTTTAAGTTTTTGTTTTATTTCCCAGCTTTATACAGGGTGAAATGGAATCATGGGACTTTGAAGCGTTGTGTCAATATTATTTGTATTGTCTAGAATTCTCTGTAATCAAACTCAGACAGCTCAAGGTCTCCAGGTGTGAACCAGACTCAAAAGCAAAATTGGTTAATAGGGATCTGAAAACCAAGTGAAATGAGGGGTTGGTAAATGGACAGAGAGTTGCCCTCAGTTAACTTCCATTTGTTATCAGAATAGTGAAAGAGCTTGTCCACATGACTGCCGAGTCAACATTCGTTATCTTTGAATAACAAGTTATTCGAAAAGGTCAGATGTCTCATATTTTTATATGCATGTATATACATACATGTTAAAGAGATAAGGCATTTTTTTACTACAAATATGGCACTGACTTTCACTTTTTCTCCTTTGCAAAACATGTTATTAAAGGGCTCATTAGTAAGCTCTTAAATAGAGAGCAAGGATCACTTAAGTGCTTGGTTTCATCAATCAGTCAAACTTAGAACATTTATTAAATTCCTCTTCTCTGTTAGGGACTATGCCAGAAGCAAAACCATTTCAGCTCTCAAAGACCTCATGTTCTTTTGGATGAAGCAACATAAAAATAAATTTAAAACTTGCCTAATATAGATACAAGGTCATTTCTTGGAGTGGAGGGTAGCACCAACAATTAAGAGAAAAGAGGAATGAGGAAGATGATGAGAGTGAAGCTTTGAAGGAAGCTAGAGGTTGTAAGAGACAGAGCTGAGGAGGGAGGGAATGCATTTCAGCATGACTTAAGAAGATGGAACAGACAGGCCAGTTTGCCCAGTTTGTAGAGTTCATGAAGGGATGAAATGGGTCATGAGCTTCCAGTGATAGCTTAGAGTCAGATGATGAAGGGCTTTGACTGCCAACCTGAGGAACCTGGGTTTTATCCTATAGGCAGTAGGGAACACCCAAGGAGCCTTTTGAGTGTAGTCAAAGCTTTGGATTAGGAATGTAACACTTTGACAGATGTGTAGAGAATGGCTTATGAGAGAGACAGACAGACAGATAAACATTAGGCAAGGAGATTAATTAGGAGACTTTTTGAACAGTCCAAAGCAAAAGGCAATGAGGGCCTAAACTAGAATGATTGTGAAAGTCTGGGGGACTGGAAAGATATTGATGGCTAGGGAGAGGGACAAAAAACAGGAAAAAGAAAAAAAGAAATTTACATGATTAGTTATATATTTGAAAGGAATAGCAAGTTGTATATAATAGACTTGGAGTTTCATGTGCAATCATCTTTTTATTTTGTCTATATATTAATATATGAATACAACATAAGGGGTCAAAAAATGGAAGTTCTAGTTAAACAACATACAGGATGATTCCTCTGCCTCAATGAAAATGAAGGTAGGTAGAAAGCATATATGGAAAACAGGATAAAAGAAGGGGACTAGTGGGGGAGGCTTCTGAGCACTTGATAGTAATTCAGTGGATTGAGGTAAATAAGATCCCTTGAAATCTCAAATGAATTCTCCTGAATGCAACTGACTTCTACTAACTCAAGTAATACTACTGTCTCAGAGTTAGTAATCATCTCTTAGTCAAAGGATTCTTAACATAGGTTGTGGGGGGCAGGGAGAAAGAGAGAGGGAGAGAGCGCCTTTTCCCTTAGCCGTATAGACTCCCTGATTAGTAATAAAAAAAACTTCTTAAAATAAAAGCCTTGGAATACAAAGGAAATCAATTATATTGAATTTTTTATTAAAATAGTTTTTAAAATCAGCTTATGAACTCTAGCTTAAGAATCCCCGTTGCCAAATCTCATTGCCTTTTCTCAGGCCTCAACCCTTGTGACCTCTGCGTTATTTGTCACTGTTGACCACCCTCTTCTCCTGTGTACTCTCTCTGTGGGCAGCTCTCTCTTTGTAACCCTGCTCTCTCTTCATTCTTTTCCCACCTGTTTGGCCAGTACTTTTCAAGCTCCTTTAGACTACGACTCCTGGAGGGCAGGGATTTTTTGGACCTTTCTTCATATCTCTAGTGCTTATCACAATTCCTTGAACACAACAGGTGTTAAAAAAAAGCTTGTTGGCTGACTAGTCCTTAGAGGAGTCGCCCTGGACCATCTCTTGCTGCTGGACAAGAGTGAGACTGATGACTTTGGTACCTCTCTGCCCCACTCACCCAGTGCATTCTCAAGTCATGATGTCACCTTTGTGATATCATCGGTCCTCTTTGAGAAGGAAGGACCACCTCCACCAAAGAGATGAATCATCATCCATGCCACCCACCAGCTGTGCATGGGAATACCTAATATTCTGTTTGGGGTCATTCTTTTCTTTATTTATTCTTTCTCACTTCATGATCTCATCAGCTCCCCTAAGTTCAATTATAACCTCTATGCAGATGATTCCCAGATCAATATGAATGATCAGCTTTTTCCTGAGTTCTGTTCTCATATCACTAATTGCCTAGTGGAAATTTCCATTTAAATATCCTGAACACAACTCAAATTCATCCTGTCCAAAACAGAACTCTATCTCATCTACAAAATACAACCTCCCTCCCCACTATATCCCACATGTGCCTATTTCTTTTTAAAAATTTTTACTTTATATTTAATTTATGAAATAAAACAAACATTTCCATAACATAATAGAATAAAAAGATAGTTGGATGAGCAATCTTATTGAACCATGACATTTAAAGACATTTAAGGTTGAAAATGTAAGGATGACAATAGTTTAGAAATGGGAAATGTCTGTCAAGGCTTCTTTAATTAGCTGTTTTCTCTTTATGACAATGAGGTCACTATATTTGGATGCAACACCATTGTCCCTAATGAGCTTCATGAGGAAGCATGAGATACTTTGGTGTGTAATAGAAGACAGAGATGAAGAAAAGCTGAATGCCATGTATACACAGAGAAGGACCATACTAGAGGTAACATACTTGTGAGAGCACTGAAGGATTGAATCTCGAGATGTCTAAAAGAGGGAAAGATGCTGGTGGTTGGAAAAATATCATGACCTTTGTGTTGAGGTCCCTTTCATCTCTAGATAAGTGATCTTATGTTATTATTGTTGTTATTATTTTTTTAAAAGATATGAATAATAAAAAAATAAAATGAATAATAAAAATCATTGGGTAATAACTCATTAAAAAGATAAAATTTTTAAATTGCTAATTTATGTTATGATTTAAGGTTTTAAAACCCTTTACATGTGTTATCTCATTTGATCAGCCCTAACTTGTAAGATAAGTGCTGTTATTTTCATCCCCCTTTTACAGATGAGGAAATGAGAGTTTAAGTGAGTTGGCCAGGGTCACATGTTCAAACTCAGGTCTTTTTGACTCCCAAGTCCAATCCTCTATCCACTATACCACCTACTACTTTCTCATTACTATAGAGTCTATGAAAATAATAAAAACATATATCTAGTGAATTCTTGATGAAGGTAGGAGAAAGAAACAGGCAGACTTTCAGGGGAGGAAATTCTGCAATTGACCTCATCTTTATGGTTACCCAGTTGATCAAAAGTTTCAGAGGATGCAAGTTCCTGTACTCCTTTTTCTTTGACTTTAAAAGGCATTTGATTCAATATAGCAAAATGCTGCAGTGTTAGAGGTTCTCCTCTAACAAAGTGTGACCTATGAATATGTAGCAATCATACAAAATTCCTTTGAAGATGTAACAGAGATAGTCTTGTTTGATGATCTTTTGATAATTCATTTCAAGTCATAAAACAAGGAAATGCTCTCACTGCTTATGTTTATTGCCATCATTGAGGAAATTTAGCTCCAGGTTTAAGTGGAAGAGAGATTCTCAATATAGATTTAGGAGGAGGTCTTCCAGATCCATGTGTTTGTGGTTGACATTTTACTGATTGCGTCAATTTCTGTACCATTGTAAGTCCTTCTAAATGATTGAATGATCACCCAGAAATTCCGTCTGTATTCATAGGAAAAAACTAAGTACAGAGAGAATCCCTCTGTACAAGTTGCATAGATGCAGTAGAGTACATGTATCTTGTACTGATCCTGTGCATGGACAATTACCTTGGTCTAGAATTGAACAGGAAGAGAAGTAAGTTGGATTGCCATAAAGGGACTGCGGTTATTTTAAGGACTTCTAGTTTCTCTGCAACAAAGATCCATCATTTTAACATATTCTTCTGTTTAAGCTATATGGCTACAAGTCCTTGAATATGACAGTCTAAAACGTTTAATTTGTGGCTCACCTAAAGAGCAATGCAGAAGCTGGTGGTAGGAGTGAATAGGTTGCTATATGGAAATGGGACATGAGGGGATATCCTCAACCAGCCAAGGAGGTGGGCTGGTTATGGCGCAAGAGCAAGGAGTCAACAGCTAACAAGCTCAGCTAGTAACCTTTGTGGAGGATTTATGGGAGGTCATGGAACCAGAACTGCAGAGGGTGAGAAGACATGGGCAAGTTGTGATCCATATATCACTGAAGATCAGACTCACATGAGGAACACTGCCCAACTAAGTAAATAAACTCAAAAGTGGGAAAAGCTGCTTTGAGAGGTAGTAAGTTTCCTTTAAGTGGAAAATGGATGGCCCGTGTTCAGGATGTTGTAATAGCCAGTCTCTTGATTCTGCCCAATGTCAGCAGTAGGGTTAGAATATTTACAAAGGTGGGGCAGGGGGAAGAAAAGGTAGATTTATATATTCATGTGTTTTTAAAGGGATTGGAAGGAAGAAGGAAATTACGCAACATAAGCATATTTTTGAAGCCCCAGCCATCTGCAAAGCACTGAGACATGTACATATGTATAAAACATAGATTCCTGGCTTTTAAAGAGTTTGTGATTTGTCCATTTATTTTTATATTTTAAAACTTTTCTTCCATTTCAAGAGGAATTTTCATTTTAAATTTAGAACAATTCAGTAGCTAGGGGAAAAAATCATGAGAGGTTCCTCAGTCTACTACTAAGAATTGAAGAAGTCCTAGTTGGTGTTACCTGTCTTTTCCCCCTCCCCAAAAAAATGATTTATGAAAAATGGAAAAATACATCATCTAAGAACTTTAAATGGTTTAAAACAAAAAGATTTGTAAATACCTTGGGAGCAGGAACCATGTCATGCATGCTGACACTTCTTTTTAGTTCCCATAGTAATAACCTAATATTCTTGCTGAATAAATCTATATTAAATTGGATTATATTTTAGTTCGTGCTTACCCTGATTTTTTAGGCTATGTTTACAATAAAAATTGTTAATTCAAGTTAAAGTGTTTTGCTAACAGAAGGATATCAAGCTTCAGTGAATGTTTCTTTATTTGGAAACAATTTGAATTGACATTATTTAGCATATTAAAACAATTGGCATGGGAGATATCATTATTAATGTTTGCTTGGTTGCTTGAAAAATATTCCCCTGGGCTGATCAATCAAACTAAATGAAAAACAGACAACTAAAGGAAAAGGAATTGTAAAGATTTTCTCAAATCTATTTTTTTTTTTTTTTGGTGACCAGTTGCATAGCCATAAAACAGTAAGGGCTTGTTAAGTGTACCCAAGTGAAGACTGTCAAATTTGGATCAGTACATTAAATGAACATTTCAGTTAAATTTTACAAAATTCATTAGCACCTACTAAGTGCCAGTCAATGTACTAAATTCTCAAGGTACAAAGAAGAAATGGAACAGTACCTGCTCTCAAGGGAGGAAACAGCTGGCATACAGATAAATATAAATATTTTCAGATTATTTTCTGGGAGGTAGGGTGGGAAGGGCAGCTAACATGTAGTTGGATTAGGAACTAGTCAAAATAAAAAAAAAAAACCAATTTTTTTTTTAAAAAAAGGAAGGTTTATAGTAGATGGCACTTGAGCTGAGCTTTAAATGAAACCAAGAATTTCAGAAGGGAGATGTTAAGAAGAACATTACAGCAATGGTGGAGAGCCTGTATAAAATCACAGACAACAGAGATAGGGAGATATGTATGGCACATAGCAAACAGAACAATTTTGCTAGAATGCAAAATATGCCATCATTCTAGAAAATAGTTGTAGCCAGATTATGACAGGTTTAAAGTGCCAGACAAAAAAATTTATATTTTATCAAGGCAATAGAGAGCTACGGAAGTCTTTTGAGGAAATAAATAACATTAGACCTGTGCTTTGGCAATATCACTTTGGCAGTTGTGTGGTAATTGGATAAATCAAAGCTGATAATCTAACAATACCTCCCCAACTGCATTTATTTATGTAATATTAACTGAGTAGTTTTAAAATAAATACTTCTTTTAAAGTTTTCTTTGCCTAGATTAGAAAATTAAATGGTACCAAAGTACATAGATTTAGTTCAGTTAGTAGTTTGCAGTGTGAAAAGACAAAGCATAAATTCTTTTAAATTTAAATAAATTTAAAAATTAAATCCAATCTAAGACAGTAAACATCAAATGCCTACTATGTGCAATATACTACCTTTAAGGAATTTATATTCTGTTGGAGAAATAAGCAACATTTATTGTTATTGTGTTTTCAGGCTTATCCTACCCTCTCTTTGTGTTATGTCAGTTGAGCCTTTTAACATCCCTGAAAGATAAATGTTATATGCAAATTTCTCCCCAAACCTCACTTATTCAGAGCTTCTTTGTTACTGTTAAGTGTACCACCATTCTTCCAATAAGTCTGCTCTGTAAACTCAGTGAGTAATACTAGACTCTTAACTCTCCCTACATATCGAATCTTTTGCCAATCTTGTCCTTTCACAAAATTTCTTATGTATATCCCCTTCCCTCCATTCATTCGGTCACCACTCTTGTTAAGGCCCCTTGCCACTGCTCAGAAGGACTGGTCTTCTTGCCTCAAGGATCTCCCCACTCCAATCCATTCTCTTCTTAGCAGCCAGAGTTATTTTCCTTTGAAAGACCATTTTTCCCCTGAAGTATTATACTCAGTTTTGCTGGGTAGGTGATTCTTGGTTTTAGTCCTAGTTCCTTTGACTTCTGGAATATCCTGTTCCACACCCTTCGATCCCTTAATGTAGAAGCTGCTGGATCTTGTGTTATCCTGATTGTATTTCCACAATACTGGAATTGTTTCTTTCTAGCTGCTTGCAATATTTTCTCCTTGACCTGGGAATTCTGGAATTTGGCCACAATGTTCCTAGGAGTTTCTCTTTTTGGATCTCTTTCAGGTGGTGATCGGTAGATTCCTTGAATACTTATTTTGCCCTCTGGTTCTAGAATCTCAGGGCAGTTTTCCTTGATAATTTCATGAAAGATGATGTCTAGGCTCTTCTTTTGATCATGGCTTTCAGGTAGTCCCATAATTTTTAAATTGTCTCTCCTGGATCTATTTTGCAGGTCAGTTGTTTTTCCCATGAGATATTTCACATTCTCTTCCATTTTTTCATTCTTTTGGTTTTGTTTTGTGATTTCTTGGTTTCTCAGAAAGTCATTAGCCTCCATCTGTACCATTCTAATTTTGAGAGAACTATTTTCTTCAGTGAGATTTTGAACCTCTTTTTCCATTTGGCTGATTCTGCTTTTGAAAGCATTCTTCTCCTCATTGACTTTTTGAACCTCTTTTGCCAACTGAGTTAGCCTATTTTTCAAGGTGTTATTTTCTTCAGCATTTTTTGGGTCTCCTTTAGCAAGGTATTGACCTGTTTTTCGTGCTTTTCTTGCATCTCTCTCATTTCTCTTCCCAGTTTTTCCTCCACCTGTCTAACTTGATTTTCAAAATCCTTTTTGAGCTCTTCCATGGCCTGAGCCCATTGGATATCTATTTTGGATGTTTGGGATACAGAGGCCTTGACTTCTATGTCTTTCCCTGATATGGGGTAAGCATTGTTCTTCCTCATCAGAAATGAAAGGAGGAAACATCTGTTTGCCAAGAAAGTAACCTTCTATGGTCTTATTTTTTTTCCCTTTCTGGGTATTTTCCCAGTCAGTTACTTGACTTCTGAGATTCCTCTCCACCCCCACCTCACCAGTGCTTGGGGACTGAGATTCAAATGCTACTTCCCAGTGTCAGGGCTTTCAGTGGCAGGCGAGGCTGCTATTCAATGGGATTAAGTTCAGGTTCTCAGATGGGGGCAGAGCCACCACCCAGGCTCAGTTCAGAGATCTTCAACAATGGATCTAGCTCCAGTCTGCTTTGGGAGCTTGTGCCCGCTGCTTCCCCCGCCGCTTCCTCCCAAGGGGGCCTGAGTTACGGAGACACCCCACTCCCATCTCAGCCAGCCCAGAAGTCTCACTCACTGACCTGTAGCGCCTGTGGGTGGAGGGACCTTCACAGCCTCCGGAGATTCCGTCCCTGAAGCCTGCTCTGGTCTGCTCCTCTTGGGGCCACAGTCAGAGCAGGGCTGGGCTCCATCCAGGTCTGGTGCACGGTGGACCTTTGGTGCCGGTTTTTCAGGGTTCTCTGGAACAGAAATCTCCTCCACTCCGTTGCTGTGCGGCTTCCACTGCTCCAGAATTTGTGGGGAGTTCTTTTTATAGGTCATTTATGGGCTGGGGCTTTGAAGCTAGCATATGTGAATCTTTTTACTCCACCATCTTGGCTCCTCCCCCCCAGAGTTATTTTCCTTAAGAATAGGTCTGCCAATCTTATCCTCCTCTTCCTTACTCAGTAAACGCATGTAAATCCTTATTACCTCCAAGATCAACTCTAAAGTCCCTATGTTGGTACTTAAAGACATTCATAACCTGGTCCCTTCCTACCCTTTCCAGTCTCCTCACACTTTTCTATAATCCAGTTATACCAGTTGACTAGCTTGCTTTTCTTTTCACAAGTTACCCCATTCCATTGCCTGTCAGTCAATGAACATTTATTAAACAACTGATGTGGCCTGGCACTGTGCTACATGCTAGAAATAAAAAGAAAGACAGTCCAGGCTTTAAAGAAACTCAGGAACTATTTGGGAAAATGTCTTCTCCCTGACTTATCCTTTGCCCCACTCATCCCTACCTTTTAGTTTCTTCCTTGAAGTCTGGGCTCCAAATCTACTTTATTCAAGATTCGGTTCCTGGTATCTCCAGACCCTCCACACTACTTCTTCCAATACACATTTTCTTCTGAGGTTTCCTATCATCTGTTCTGTATGTATCTTGTATCTTATATTTATGTGTTATTGCAGCTCCTTGAAGGCAAGGACTTTTTTACCTTTCTTGTATCCTCAATCCTTAGCGAGAGCTTGGCCCATACTATTTTTTATTAATCGCCATTTTGCAAATGAAGAAATTGCTCATTTCATCTTTAAATCAGATTGAAAGGTCTGGGTTATTTTTTATTTTTTGTATTTATATCTTTAAAATTTCTTTCACATGACCCCCAAATTATGTGCTAAATCTATAGGGAAATGGACTTATTTGCCTTTTTATAACCCCATTACTCTGTAATGTCTGTGTTTATGTAAAAAAAAAAGTAATAGAGAAATAGAGTCACTCCACTGGTTTAGTAGGATTCATATAAAAACAGAAAAAAAATACATTCAATCTTGTATAAATACGTCTCATGAGATTCACTTCAAATCATTTGTTTTAGAAAATTAGCAGAGTCCCAGAAGTTTTAGCAAGGGAGAATGTATGCCAACCAGTGTGAGAGTTTAGGCAGCTAGGGAGAAGTAAAATCAGCTTCCTGAATCTGAGGTCAGCAAAGGATCTCTTCTTTTTCCTCTCTGGTATTTTCTCTGAAAAGCATTCCCCTTACATCTTGGCACAGTGCTGGGATCCCCTAAAAAAGAGGGAAAGATCCTCTCCAGTTGGTAGAACTCTTCATTGCACAAATGGTATTCATAAGGTTGATTTTCCTGTGTAGAGGATGGATTAATATTGTTTTTTCTAATTCTTACAGATCCTCTTTCTGATTAAGGACATGACTGTCTCTCCCCACTTCAAACCATTTTCCATCCACTAAAGTGATTTTCCTCAAGCACAGTTCCCATCATGTCACACATGCCCTCCCCCTCAATAAACTTTAACAGTTCCCTGTTGCCTCCAAGATCAAATAAAAAATTGTCTATTTGGAATTCAAAGCCTTTCATAATCTAGTCCTTTCCTAAACCTTTTCAATCTTGTCCTCTAATCTTCATGTATTCTTCTGTCCAATGACACTGGCATCCTTCTTGTTGCATGTCACATGAGAGGAATATCCCTTCCTCTCAGTTCCAGACCTTTTCTCTAGCTTTTGCCCATGACTAGAATCTTCTCCTTCCTCATCTTCACCTGCTGACTTCCCTAACTTTCTTCAAGTCCCAGCTAAAATCCCATCTTCTACAGAAAAGTTTTCCTGTATCCTTTTAATTCAGGTGCCTGCCTTTTAATTATTTTCCTGTTTATCCTTTATATAAGAGCCAATTTGCCCATATGTGTTTTGCTTGATGTCTTTTTCATTAGGTTGTGAGATCCTGGAGGGCAGAAACTGTCTTTTTCCTCTTTTTGTATTCCCAGTGCTTAGCACAGTGCCTGACACCTATTCTTTACTCGATAAATGTTAATTGACAGATTGAATGAATTAAATTTGTAACTCTAGCTGGCATTCTAAACTAGTGTGGTCTAAGCATTGGTATTCTAAGCTAATAAACAGGGAGTTTGTTGAAGTAAAGTGTCCTATCTAGCCTTGCGTCCTCTGAAGTCCTCCTCCAATGTCTTGGCTGGCTTGGAGGTGATTGGATTATAGACAGCCATAATAAGCTCAGACAGCTTCTACCAGACTAGAAAAGTTTCAAGTGCGGATCCCTATGGGAATTCTTAAAAGACATTTAAGGGGTTCTGGGTCATTAGAAGGAGCACCCACACCAAATGAAATTTAGATTCAGGAAATATTGACATCTCTGTTCATAGCCTTGTATATTTTTTAAACGTGAGGAAATTAGTGAAATACAGATTAAGTTGCTTTGATTTGAGTTCCTGTGCTTTGGACATAAAAGAATAAATCCAGAAGAAAATTTATCCAGAAGTCTGCTTTCAGCAGAAGTGGGCTGAAGCCAGCTCCTTACCTTGCTGGATTGTTAAATTTACTGTTTGAGCATTCTGTGGGTAGTAGTGACCACCCCACTGGGATCTCAACTGGCCAGGTTCAGTGGGGCAATACTGTTCCTTCCTTCCTCTCTTCTCTCCTCATAGGGAATCATACCCTGTGGGTACTCTGTCCCAAAGGAAAATATATTTTGATCACTGAAACCTCAAAAGATATCTTGGGATTACAAGCTAGATTTATTATTTTCTCTTCCCTACTTATTTATTCTATCATTAAAAAAAAACAAACAACTGGGACAATTAACTCTTTTGCCCCATGTAATTTCATTTATGATTTCTTGACCATGCCTTAAACACAAATCACTCTGGCTTTCTCTGACCGACCAACAATAGGTCCCACCCCAAGCCTCACTTGGTCTTTGTTTGGGATCTGATGGCTGAGAGTGAATGTGAATAGCAATTGTTTGTTTTAGCCTGAAACCCTGAGGGTAACCTCTTACAGATTGATTTTTTTTTTTCCTGATTAGGTAAAAGAAGCCATTTTTTTTTTTTGCCTCATTTCTTACCTAGCCTTAATTTATACCTCAGAAATTGGCAAACACTGTAAATCAGAGCTTGATTTATGGTTTTGCTGATTGTCTAGACTTAAGTAAGCGATGGAAAAAATCTTAATGATGCACATTTTTCTTAAAAGTGTTTTGTGTGTATGTTTTTTTTTTCCCAGATAGCCTGTGATTAAACATTTACTGGCATCCCCCTCGACTGTGGTTACAGATACTTGCATAGAAATCCTAGGAGCAGAGGATAGAGAGCTGGAAGTTTTCTTATCTACTGCAGGTTCCTCATTTGCCAAATTGTAGGATCAAAGGGGACCATAGATTTAAAAACTGGAAGAGCTGTTAGAGGTCATCTAGCCCAGGCCCATTATTTTTTAGATGAAAAAAACTGAGATCCAGAAAATTGATGCCCAAAATCACACAGAAACTAGCAGATTTGAAATTTGAATACATCTTCAAACAACAAACCAGATGATCTTTACTTTAAAATGTGATTTTTTGCAACCACCTAGAAATTAATATAAAAAATACACTTTACTTCTCTAGTCCCTTAAGGGAACTTATCTTTTCCCTTTGTAGACTCTTAACGTAATGCTGATTGAATAGGGAATTGTAAAGTTAGTGACTGTCCTTGGTGTAGGAAAATCTTGGGTGAGGAAACCACCTCTATTGATGCAGGTTGACACCTTCTCTGTAACTTCAGAGTTGCATAAACAGTAGGAATTTAAATGACTTGACCAAGGTCATATAATAATATGTCATTATATGATGTAATAATAATAATATTGTTACAATAACAGTAATACAACCAGTATGTTGATACAATATTAGGAGTTTAATCCTCAACCGTGTCCTTTCATCAGAAGCTTAGAGTTCTTTTTTAGGCTAGGAAGTTGGTATTCCATTTTTCCTAATTTCGAGGAGCCAGAGTAGGGGCTGTGCTGAACTTTTCTCCCACCTCCAGAAGGATGAAGGAAGCAAAGAGACAGGAAATACATTGAGTTTTAATGATCACTCAAACTGAAATCCATGTACATATTTTGTAGAAAATATGCTTCCTGCGGAGTAGAAAATTGAGGAAACATTGTAGCATGATGGTGGATAGAAATGAGACATTAGATGTCCTAGACACAATCGCTGTTCTCTCTCTTGACTGAAATTGCATCTTATTATCTAGGTGTGAAGCAAACAAAAGTGGGATGAAAGAGGTTGGAAATGTAAATTAGTCTAGGCTACCCAGTGCTTGGTAGTCGAGGCAATTCATTTTACATTGCCATGCCCTCAAATGAGGTACTTCCAATTTCACCAACACATAATGTCCTATTCAGTGTGAAGAAACTGTCACTGAGGAAGGTCCTTAAATGTTGTCTTGTTCCCAGTTTAAGTGGCATCATCTTTAGTTAGGAGAAAGAGAAAATAATACTGGTTGAAAAAATATGATAGACTGGCAAACCATACCTAAAAATAACCTTGGCTAATGGAATCAATCAGCAAGCATTTATTAAGCACTATACTAGGTACCAGGCACTGTGCTAAGTGCAGGGGATATAAAGGAAAAAGCAAACTAGCCCTTCCTCTCAGTAATGGGGAGCTGGAGCACTGTACGTGCAGGTGTGGTGTGTATAAGACATATACAAACGAAAAACAAGGTAACCTTGGAAGAGAAGGCACTAGCAGGTGTGTGTGTATGTGTGTGTATATATATATGTGTATATATGTTGGGGGGAGGGGCTGAACAGATGGAACATTGAGCAGTTATTATATGCTTCCATGTGCTAAGTCCTGAAATTATTAATAAGCAAGATAGCCCCTGACTTCAAGAAGTTTATGCACTAATAAAAGAAGACAACTCATAGAATGGACCTAGGAAGGAATTGGGAAAAGGAGGGGCCAAGAGGTTCAAGATAAGGGTTGGAAAAGGGAGTCAGAAATGAAGTGAAGTATTACTTCACCCCAACCCCTGTCCTTAAAAAATGGTTCATCCCCGGCAATCACCAATGGGGAATGTGGTTCAGTGGGTGGAAGTTTCCCTAAGGCAGTAAAATAGAAGGGAGAGGGGAAGAAAAAGGGGAGACGTCCAGAGAATGAAGGTGATTCTTCTGTGTCCAACACTTCTTTCTGTGTAAGCAAAAACAAATCAGAAAAGAAGTAAAAAAGATGTATATTCTATATAATTCTCCAGTTTGCCCCCTTATTTTATACTCTTTTGCTTTTCTTCTTCTTATCGTTGTACATACTTTATATATACTGCTTTTATCCTTTTATATTACATCTCTCTTCTCTCCTTATTCATGGTTTACTTATCCTTCAAAGCTAGCTCAAATTCCACTGGCTCAATAAAGCCCTGTTTAAATATTATTCTATGTTTTAATTGTCTATATCATCCAATTTAGCCTTAGGAATTATGTAATAGTCCAACATTTTCATTTTACATATGAATAAACTGAGGTCTGGAGATTACTGAATGACTTGCTCAGGGTCAGACATTTAATAAGTTACAAACTAGATCTTCGAACTTCATTTTCATTTTGTTATTTCTGCAACAGCACAAAATTTCTGCACTTTAGTCCTAGGGGAGCCCCTCACATCCTCCCTGGATTCATTCATTCAACATTGCATGGTACTTTTATGGTCCTGTTTCTCTTGGATTTTTTCCCTGACTGTAAATTGGACCTCTCCTCTAAGCTTTCCATTTAAAGAATAGTCAAAAAGCAACTAGATGAGACAGTTGATTAGCTTTAGCACAACTGTTTGTTAGACATTATAGGCTAATTAATTCATTCACGGTAGTGAAAAACATTACTAGATCTAAGAGAGCATTGTTGCCAAAGTATTCCTTGTTTTGTTAGATCCCATTTAAATGCCAAATTCCATAGCTGTCCCCTTTGCTTGTAGGGTTAGGTTAGGATTATATGTAACTGCTGGAGATAGACTCTAGAAACTATGAAATTCACACATTTTTATTATTGTAAATTCCTTATAGCTTTGAAGAGTATACTTCTCTCCTTTATGTGTGGTGCAAGTGAATATTTATTTTTTATCAGACTTCTGGATAGGCAGATCATTTATATATAAACAAGAGATAGAGAGTAGGTGACTCTTTAGTATTACTAATTTTACTCTGAGCTAATTTAAAATATAATGGATATGTCCTCCGGTCTGTAAATGTAAATTTAACTGCACTCATTTTCGTTTTCACATTTATTTTCAGAAGCTTCCTACTAACTGATATCCAAGTTAGATTCTTAGCCAATTCCTAATGTCCTGACAGTTTGCTCTTCAATTAGTAAACAAGACTTGGATTATTCATAAGGCTCGCTTTTCGTTAAGATAGTTACAAAACATTTCCCTAATATAATATGTTTGCTTGGGTCTGGTAACGAGACATATAATAGAACAACACTTCAAATGTAGTAATATCCTTGACCTTCAGATACCATAGATGTGTTTAATTCTTTAAGCTAGAAACGTCTCTGTATGCATGGATCTACTTTAAAATACCTTTTTAAAAGAAACCTGATAGGCAGAATGGTGTAGAGGTTAGATAACTAGCTTTGGCACCAGGAAGACTTGAGTTCGAGTTCCACCTCTGAAACATGAGGGCTGTGTGACCCTGGGCAAGTTAATTGACATCTCAGTGTTCTAGGCCACTCTCCTAAGACCTTTGACTGCTAATAGTGTAGCATACTGTATTGGGAGAGGAAGTTCCATGACCTAGGAGTTGCCTACACCATTGAAATCACAAGGTCCAGTAGCTAGCTATCCCATAAATTTAAGACAAAGCATCTTAATACACGTAGTATCTTCAGAATCAAATTTACCAACACTGAAATATATTGCCTTTCCAAATTTAGGAAGCTGAATCTCCTTCTTTCTAACAAGCATCAAGCAACCACAGCAAAGGCAGAAGATACTGTGGTTATCTAGTTGTTAATAATAATAGCTAACATTTATATAGTGCCTACTCTGTGCTCAGCATTTTACAATTATTATCTTATTGATCTTCACAACAACCCTTTAAAGTAGGTGCCACTATTATTCCCATTTTGCAGATGAGGAAATGGAGGCAAAGACAGATTAAGGGACTTGCCTTTGCCATGGTCACCCAGTTAGTGTCTGAGGTCACATTTGAACTCAGGTCTTCATGACTTCAGACTCCAGTTCTATCCATTGCTCCACCTTGTTGCCCAGTTAGCCTCTTTAGATCTTGAAGTTGGATAATGCCTAGATACAGTATAGACCTTAATTCTCTAAGCTATCAATAAATTTCTATTTCCTTTGATGCAGACTTCAGGGGAAGGGGAAAATGTAGTGCAGGCAGAACTAGGGACCCTCACTATTGTCTTAGGGGGAAGACTGCCAAGTATCCAGCTACCTCTTGCCATAGATACGATAGCATTCACCACATCCCTGAAGACAGTAAATCAAACAGGAGCAAGTTTACCTCAGAAGTGATGTGGCAGAGCTGGGGCTCAGGCAGTGTACCACCTGGGACCTGTGAAAGCACCGCCATGTAACAGAATTGTAATTAGAACCTTGGAATTAAGATATTCTCCACACTTCTGTCTGCTTGCTACCCCTCCTAACTTAGAGTTAACATTCCAACCTCCTAATCTTCTAATGCCTGTCACTCAGAGCCCACTCCTTCCCTGGATAAAAAAACCTCTTTGCTCTGCTAATTCTTCCATTATAGCGATCCACCTTATGCTTATCCCTTCTTGATCCCTGTCCTCTCTAACCCCTTCCACTGTATTCTTTGGCTCCCCTTCCGCTCTCTTCCTTCTTATTTTTCTCATGATTTTTGTTAATTTGCTCTCCCTCCTCAGACTCCTTTGTTTTTATATGTCTGTTGCCTATTGTATCTTCCCAGTCAAACCTTTGTTTAAAAAAGAAGCTTGGGGTTATTAAAAGCATTTTGCACAATAGCTTACTCATATTGTTTTCCATAATAAATTCAAGATGGATACATGACCAGAATATTAAAGATCATACCGTAACAAAATTAGAATAGAAAGCATGTCAAATATCATTTCACAGTTATGGATAGGGAATGAATTTTTAACCAAATGAGAGGATAGATACAATTGCCAAAGATGAGATAGATAATTTTGGTTACATGAAATGGAGAAGGTCTTGCATAAACAAAATTAATTCCTCTAGTGTCAAGGAAGCAATTTGTTGGGGGAAAAATGCCTAAATACGCATTTTTATATACATATCTCAAGTGCTTAGCATATATGTAATATCTTAAATATTTAATGTATATATTGAATGCTGAGCAGTACATAAACATACGTATGCGGATATACAAACATGTATACATACAGACATACATGTGTGTATATATATATACACGGAATATTTTCTAAGAGTCTTAGTGAAATTTTAAGCTTTTTTATTTTAAAAATAGCTTTTAAATTGCCCTAAGTCTTTGGGATAACTTGTATATATGCTATGTATGCTGTAGAATATATACATATATGTATATATATCTATGCTAAGTATTTGCTAAAAAGACTGAAATAATAGATAGGTGGTCAAAGAATTTGAACAGTTCTCAAAAGAACTATATACTATATTAACAGCCACATCAAAGAATCTTCTAGAAAATTAAAAATGAGAGAAATAGAAATCAAAACAACCCTGAGGTTTTACGTCACACTCAATAAATTGGAAAAGATGACAAAAGATAGGGGCAGTCTGTGTTGGAGGGTTGTTGAAAGACAGGCATGCTAATGCATTGTTGGTGACTCTGACTTGGTGCAGTTATCCTGGAAAAGAAGTTGGAGTCATGAAAATGAAATGGCTCAGATTCCACTGCTAGTAGTATGCCCTCTGGTGGGTCATTGACCAAAAGAAAGTCTCTATACTCACCTGAATATACATAGCAGCACTTTTTGTATTATATGAGAACTGCAAACAATGTAGATGACTGTTGATTGAAGAATGGTAAACACCCATGAATACAATGAAATATCACTGTACTGTAAGAAATGATGAATACAGAGGAGCACTGGAAAGATGTAAACTGATATAGAATGAAGGAAGCAGAGCCAGGAAAACAATATACACAATGACTACAATCATGTAAATGGAAGAATAATTGCAAAATAATTGAAAATAAAAACTGCAAGTTTATAAAGAACAAGCTTGACCACGTAATGTAGCCAGAATGTGAAAAAAACATCTCCTCTTGATCCTTTGTAAATGGAGGAAGTAGCAGGATAGTCAGTTGTGTGGAAGGTCCCATATAACTTCCTATTTTTCCTATGTGTTATTTGTTTTGCTTATTTTTTTTTTCCTTTTTTAAAAAACCTTTTTTGGTAATTGATGACTCCTGGGTGAGAAGGGAGAATCTCACTACTGAGATTACTACATATTGTTTCCAGTATCCGTGCTTGAAATCTTAGAGCTAGATTTGCTTCTTCCCTCACTCCCTAATGTGGTCAGTTATCACATCCTATTTCCTCCCTCTCATAGCATCCTGTTATATTGCCTCTTCTTTTCCACTAAGCCTGCAGTCATTCCAGTTGAGGCTCTCATCCCCTTTCACCTGGATTATTGTTAATAGCCTTGTAAGTAGCCACCTTCTCTCCAGGCTTTTTCCCTTCTCTTATCTACCCATAACATATTGGGCAAATTAATCTTTCGAATGTACTGTTCTGACCCTGTTACTCTCTTGCTTTAAAATTGTCAATTATTTTTTACTTCCTTATGGACAAAATATAAACCTCTTTACGTCACATTTAAGGCTGAACATTGTCTTACCACCTTATTTCATCAATTCAACAAGCATGTATTGTTTGCTACGTACCAGGTACTATATAAATTAAATGAAGTATTAGGGATACAAAGAAAACAAAAAGTCTTTGTTCTTGAGGAGTTTACAATTTAATGGAATAATTTTATTGCTATGATTTTATTGCTAAAGGGAACCTTCAGATAAGGAAATCCTCTCTACCAATGCTGAGACTTTATCTACAACTCAGGGGTCTTAGAGTTGGCTACAATAGTGGGAGGTTCTGTCACGTGACTGTTACATGACCTGTGTGTATCAGAGCTGGACTTGAAGCTACCTCTTTGAAGCTCCAGGGCTGTTATGCTGCCCCTCTCTTCATATAATCTAGATTTCAGGCAAAGAAGAATATTAGTTATCATTTGTATGTGTTAGCCATATCCCATGGCTGAAATATACGCTGTCCACATCCTTGCCTTTTAAAATTCTTCTGTGCTTTAAGATCTTCAAATACCGATTCATCCAAATTGAAAGTGATTGTACCCTCCTCAAATTTGTAGAGCACTCCATCAGATTATCTCTACCTTATGTCCTACCTATCTATACATGCATCCTCTTAGACTGTAAATGCTTTATGGAAAGTAACTACTCAGGACAATGCCTTGAACTTAACACATGCTTAATAAATATTTACTAAGTTTCTGAGTGACTTTGTGGCTTTCAGCTGTTTGCTCTCATTTATTCATTACTAGCCTCCCTTTTTCTTGTCTGCCTCACTTCTATTTTATGCCTTCAGTTAATGTCTGTTCCTACTGGCCTGATCCCCTTTCCCTAGGTTTTGCAGCGCCTCGAGCTGGACATGAAATCAGCAAGGCATGAGTGTACAAATCCTGCCTCAGACATTCACCAGCTGTGTGATCCTGGCAAATCCCTTAGCCTCTCTTTGCTTGAGATTGTAAAATACGAATGATAATAATAGTGCTTACCTCCCAGAGATGTGAGGATTAAGTTGAGATATTTGTAAAACACTTTGCAAACCTTAAAGGGCTATCTCTCTATATAACAATTCTCTGAATAATGCCTCCAGCTTTCAAGGGGAAATCTAGGGAATTATTAAAATTAGTTATATTCCTATTTTATTATTAGCTTGCTTGTAATGCATTTATCAAAGCGTCATCTTTCAAAAAAGGAAAAACATTTACTAAATGAGACAGATCACTAATAGGGAATTATAGGACCTTCCAGCCTTTTATGATGCTAATGTTACAAGGGCAGCCAATAACTGTAACCATTTTAGGCTTTTCATATTGTGATGAAGGAGATACTACATAACATGATATCAACAGGGATATAATATTCCCTAAGTTATTTTTTAAAATTTAGTTTATTTTCAATTCATGGAACAAAACAAACATTTCCAGAACACAGTTCAATAAAAAAAGAAAAGATGATTGCACAAAAAACTGCAAATCTACCATGTATAACTTTCTGTTCTCTCCAAATATACAACAAAGTTACCATATAAATTTCTTTTTTTTTCCTCCTACCCATCTTGAGATGACTTCAATTAAACTCAAATAGGGTTGTATATATGTGTGTGTATCTGTGCATACACATATATGCTTACATGTGTATATATAAGTTGTGAATTTATACTAGAATCACTGTTGCTCAAAGTTATTCTTAAAACAATATTGCTGTTATTTTATATAATCTTTTCTTGGTTCTGCTGATTTCATTTTTCATCGTTTTGTACAAGTCTTTCCGTGCCCTTCTAAGATCATTAAGCGCATCATTTCTTATAGCACAGTAGTATTCCATCACCACCATATATCACAACTTGTTCAGGCATTCCCCAATTATTGGGGATCCTTGCAGTTTCCAGTTTTTTGCTACCACAGAGAGAGTTGATAAAAATATCCCATTCACATTCAAAGTTATAATTACTATTTGTGAATTTCCCTCCATCTTATTTTTACTCGATCTCTTTTTACTTTATTCCTGTTACCTTATCTTCTGCACACACCCCCCCCCCCAACTTTACCTACCGCTCTAATAGCTGCCCCCAAAGTCATAAGTTGGACTGGATAATTCTTGGATCCCTTGTTTGAATCTAACAACCAAGTTTGTGGGATCAAGTTTGTAGCAGCTAGGTGGCAGAGTTAATGACCTGTCTTTTTAAAATTTATAGTTTCTGAGTATGTGATGACCTATGGGTCAAATAATTGAATCCCATGAAAGATAGCTATCTGCTGGTACCTTTCATAAACATTCCATTTCTTTGCCCTTTTCAGAACGTCCTGAAAATATTTAGTTCTGTCAGTCACTAACTAGTGGGATGTGCCACATAAATACATGATTCTTTTACCCATTTGATTGACTGCATCCCCAGTCCCACGAGAACAGAGTGTCAAGATCTGGGAGCTGCTAGCAGTGCATTTTGTCTGAAACAGATCATGTGAAAAGCAATGGGGTAAAATGAAGCTAGATGAATATGTTGGAGCTAGACTGTTGATAACCTTAATTGCATGGCTAAGATCTTTATTTTATCCTAAAACTAATAGGGAGCCTATAAAAGTTTGAGCTAGGAGGTGACCTAATAAACAGGTTTGTATATTAGCAAGATTAATAACTGCATAAATTATTATAATGACCAGTCATAAACATGTCATAGTCTGGTTTTTATTTTTCTTATCCCTTATACCTTTGCACATTGTAGGTGCACAATAAATGTTTATAAATTGAATTGATCATCAGCTATAGTTACCAATGCAAAGTGGCAAGTTTCTGTTAAATCAATTCCATTGCATTCAATGGTATATACAATGTGTGTATACTACTATAGGTTGATGGACCAAGGATACTCATGGTATATTTTCATGATTTTATAACTTTAATTTCAAATCCATAAGACATCAAGAGGGACACATCTTTTGTGGGAAGGTAGGATATAAATCATGAGATCTTCCTGATATTCTTCCCCCACAACTCCCCTTTTGCACAGATTTTTCTACTTTGAATTTTTAAAATTCCAAAACATTGCTACTTTCTATGTTAAGAAAATTAATAGGCCTAGCCTTGGAAATAGGTTCAAGATGGTGACTTTATGGAATATTATCATATTTTATTCTGAGCTGCTTTGTTTCACCAAGCACTGGTCATTCCTATGAACCATGACTCTATGGACCCTTCTTACCACTTTGGCCTTATGGCTAATTTCAAATGAAATTGTATTCAGCGTGAAATCGTTATTAAAGATTATTGGTGATTGTGAACTTTTCAGAGATTTCACCCCTAAAAAGGAGACTTTGCTGCTGATTTTCATTCTTTATCTTGGTTCTTTCTTTCCACCTAACTTTATCTCTTTAGTTTTTGTATAGAATTTTGATGCTTATCTTTGAAAGTGGATATAGTGAAGTGAAAGGTATACTGGATTTGGAGTCATAGTTCAAAATTATGGCCTCTTTTAGATACTACCTGTGAGACTTTGGGCAAATTATTTAACCTCATAGTTTAACCTGTTCTTCTCTGCTGAGGAGAAAATGAAAGGTTTGTGCCTGATGACGTGTGAGTTCCCTTCAAGTTTTAATTTGTGAGTGGTTGCATAGTTAAAATATACAGATACTATTTAAGAATTATCAGCAAGGTACCTTTTCATTCAGGCAGAAAATAAGGATGTACGCCCTACTTTTAATCAATTCAGATCCTTCTGTTGTTAGTGGGGGAAGCGGTATTATGCATCATGTTTAACAAAAAGTTGTTTTTTTTACCCTATGGAAAGTTTTTTTCTAGGTTTTATATTCTTCTGTGCATATTATATACCCCCTTTGTAGCCTCTTTCCCACTCACAGAGTTACTGTTGACCCCAAAAGCGTTCTTGGTAAGAGCTGGCAGGAGGCTTTTGATGAATTGGGCCTGTCCTGTGATGAGTGTCTCTGGTCTCTGTAGGAGGTTGCTTGCATTCTCATTTCTGCCTTGTTAGGCTTATTTACTGAATTCTTCTAAAAGCAATAAAATCAGAAGAATAATCCCCCTTTTTTTCCTCTTTTCAGGCTCTCTACAATTCAATCAAGAATGAGAAACTTGAGTGGGCAGTGTAAGTATATTATGTGGTCTGCTTTAAGTAAATGAAGTGTTTTTTCAGTGTTAACTCTATATATTAGAAGAGCTCCCAATAAATGGTAAATATGTCTTGTCAGGGTAGAATTTTTCCCGAAAGGGAGAATGATCTCCTTTGGAGATCTCTTTTAATACCGAGCGATGTTCATTCAACCATCAAGTATGTTCTTGGTAGAGTCTTTGAATATTCATTTGAATATCAGTGTCAGTCTTACTGTGAACAAAATAAAGCATGGAGATGGTAGCTTGGTTGAGTGAATAGAGGACCAGCCTTAAAGTTGAGAAGACATGGCTTCAGGTCCTGCTTTTGACCTGTTGGAGCTGTTTGACCAGGGGCAAGTTGAGTCTGAACTCTGGGAGTTCCTGATGAAAACACAGGCCTAAATGAAAATAAAACAAAACATCATAGGAGCATAGTTAATCAATAAATGTCTATTAAGCGCCTACTATGTGCTAAGAGCGAGGATTATAAATGCAAAAAAGAAAGATGATGCTTGCTCTCAAGGAACTCACCTTGTAACACAGGCCACAAAAGGAAGCTAAAAGGGAGTTGGGTACCTGGTGCTGGGGCTTGATGGAGAGGTCCAGTAGTGGGAAATTAAATGAGGAGACGGTTCTCTTGGACACCCTCCTTAAGTGGGATTTTTTTGAGAGAAGCTGTCTACTCTTCATTCAGAAAGAAGTGCTCCAGCGACATAGGGGTCCAAGCTCTAGAGCTATAATGGCCCAGTGAGGCCATCTTGTCCACCCACCTCATTTTACAAATGAGGAAACTGAGATTTAGCATCATTATGAAAGTCAATATGTTGGGAGCAATGTAGACAATAGTTCCCAATGAAAATGTTTTGATCATTACTTTAAAAATTTTTCTGCCATTTTAATGTAATGAAATGTAATGAAATAAGCAACATAGTGGTGCCTATATAGACACACTAATACATAAGGATCACTTGCCGTTTCACGCAAAGGTCCTCTTGACAGGAATTTTTATAGGAATGGAGTCTAAGATTTATATAAGAATATATTCCACTTTTTGGACAGGTAAATTTTTACTGTTATACACAAGCTTGGTTCTTTGCATTGACACAGCATAACTTCCATTTCTACTTATCTTTACAACTCAATATAAATCTGTTTAGTCACATACAAATTTATCTATTCGCTTTAGACAAGCTAATATGTTCACAGCCCTTGGGTTGAAGACATGAATCAACTCTGTCTTCTAATCTGTAGCATAAGAGAAATGATGGTCTCCAAGATTCCCTCCAGACATTAAAATTCAATGAATCTCTGTTTTTTAAAACACATTTAAATTTATGAGATCTTTTAAACAAGGAATATCAGCTTTCCCTTTTGACATATATATGTGTGTATATATATATTTGGGTATGTGTCTTTATGTAGCATTTATGTCTATAGATAAGCTGATACTCATAGACCACCTATAATTTCAAAGAAATTTGTTGATGGGAGTCCTTTAAAAGGTCTTGAGTTATTTAATGCATATGCATATTTGTGGTTTTCTGAGTAAATATGTCAGTGGTGTAGGTTTTACTGGCATTCTGGGAGGCAATTAATCTGCATCCTACATCACAATGGCAGAGGCCACTGCAAATGCTCTATAACACTATGATACTGTAAAGCACTCAGAGAGACTTTTGGGAAAAGTTGCTAAGAGTTACAGAATATGTCTGAATTTTTCTGTATAGTCCCAAAATCAGTGAGAGGATTAAGCACACACTCATTGTTGTCCCTTGCTCATGGTACAGTATTAGATGATCTACAAACCAGTGACTTATACAGGGTTCACTGGAATTAACAGTGACTCTGTGTTCAAATATCTTTAATACATGAAAAAGCATTGCTCGTCCCAGCCTTCAAGGAAGTTATAATAAGAAGAGATGATGGATATAGGGGACAGCCAGATGGCACAGCGGATAGAGTGCCAGTTCTAGATTGAGGAAGATTCCTCTTCTTATGTTCAAATG
The DNA here is from genome assembly GCA_023548195.1 of Bettongia penicillata ogilbyi. Classification (NCBI taxonomy): domain Eukaryota; kingdom Metazoa; phylum Chordata; class Mammalia; order Diprotodontia; family Potoroidae; genus Bettongia; species Bettongia penicillata. The sequence goes on from JAJHZJ010000435.1 coordinate 847,558, forward strand.
TGGCCTTAGATACTTATTAGCTGTGTGACCCTGACCCTGAACAAGTCACTTAACCCTGGTTGTCTCCGTTTCCTTATCTGTAAATTGAGAAGGAAATGGCAAACCACTGCAGGATTTTTACCAAGAAAACCCCAAATGGAGTCACAAAGAGTCAGACATGACTGAAAAACAGCACAGCCATATAATGATATGGGGGACTGGTGACTAGAAAAGCAAATTTTTGTGTCCAGAGTCAAAAAGATATAGTTGATCTGGTAAATTGAAGCAGTTACTTGATAGGTTCTTTCCAAAAGCAATAGTAGTGCTGATTTAATTACTGTGTCCAGAGCCAGAGTTGAAAAGCCAAGGGCAGAGAGAGGAGAGATATTCCCACATGGTGGCTGTGCAAATGACAGGATGGATAGCTAAGAGTATAAAGCTAAGTTTAGTCTATGACCAGTCCAATCATAAATGTAGAGCTGCAGGGAACCTCAAAGATCTTCTCATCCAGGTTCTCCATTTTACAGATGAGAAAAGCAAGGATCAGAAAGAAAAGTTAATTGCCATGGATAACAAGGAGCATCAGATGTGGGATTTGAACCTAGAACTTTTAGCTACAGAGCCAGTGTTCTTTGCATTGACACTCTGTAGTCAGTATAGCTCAACTCTATACTGACTCCAGTGCAAGAATTCCAAAGTTAAATATCCTAACCCTGCCCTGGGACTGGAGAAACTGCATTTTTAAAGTTCTGATTGGGTGAGCGAGTACTCTTCCAGATGGGGGCAAGTGGGACAAAGGCAAATTGGCTAGATGGTCTTCATAGATTGCTGAGTACAATTTAAGAATTAACCAAGATAGGCCCTGTGTGATCTCTTCAGTAAGTTAGATAACAAAATTATTATTTTTGATAGTATGATGGATTTTCTATAGTGTAAAGTATTAGACTTTCCTATTAAAGTGTAAATATAATGTTTATATGAGAACTTTGAAAAATCATACTTCTAATGATATTCCATGAAAATCAGATAGTACTGTGCTAAACACTGGAAATAATCACCTTCTAAACATCTCAGCTGCCATTTTAGATTCTCAGTGAAATCTGATTTTTATCTTAGTTTCCTCAATTAAGAATGGTACAGAGAATAGATTTGCTCACATCACAATGCATCAGCATAGGAACTAAGATTTAAATCCTTGAATTCTAACACTTCCTCCATGTGTGGCAGTTCCTTTAGGCCATTGAATTGAAGTATGGATCTCAAGCCTCCTTCTCATCCCCTCGTATGAGATGCTGACCCTTTCTCATCTTTCTTACTTGTTATGCACCTTTATGCATGTCACCATTCCACAAGTCAGCCAAAGTGCTTCCATTTAACTCAGGGGACAACATGAAATCTCCCCAAAAGCCATCAGAATAGAATGAATTTAAACTTACTTTAATATTCAAAAAATATGATATATAGCACTGGACACAGAAAAGGGTGGCATCATAAATTATAAATCAAGACAGACTTTTTAAAAGTGGAAGGTATCTTTGTCAGTCAATTGATCAATAAATCATCTTACATTTATTAAATGCCAGTTCTATGCCAGGGAGTTAAAAAACAAAACAAATATAAAATGGTTCCTGCCTTTTAGGAGCTTATGTTCTCTTGGGAAGACAAATACAAGGTAATTATAGATCATCTATTAACGATCCCCTCACTTTACAGATAAAGAGATTGAGACTGGGAAAGGTTAATGACCTTGCCCAGGATTACATCTCCAGTTACTTGCAGGTTTGTGATAAGAACTCAGACCAATTCTCATATTCTTTGCTCATACTATGCTGTGTTAATCAAAAGGGACTTGGGGGGGCCTGGAGAGGGGAGGAGAAGTTGTCTTTGTCCAAGAGCTGGAAGTACCTGCTCTATCAATGTTGATACTCCTTGTTCAAGGTACTACTTATTTCTGCTTTAGTCTTAGAGCTGGCCTTGCCAGTGTTCCTCTCAAGAAGCAGATTGTTCTCATTGATTTGTCTGAATAAATCTTTTCTCAACCCTGCACTGAAGAGATGAACTCTACTCTTACATATTGCCCTATAATTCATTTTGCAACAAGAACTGTTTGGAACCTTTCTTATCTCTCCTTCTAAAATTGAATTGTTTTATATCAGCCTTCACATATCAAATTGTTCTGGGATATTGAGTGGGATGATATTGCAGAAGAGACTTAGGCTATTGGATAATGTGTTTTCAATAGCCCCAAGGCATCTAACAGTTCTTTGTGAAGGGTGGCACCACAGGCATACCACATAATGATTGTTCTGTCTAATGTTGTTTCTCTGTGACATTTTTAATACCCTATAACTGAGCCCAAACATGAAGTCATGCTTTAATATTGCTTGGCTAATTTCACATTTATGAACATGAAGTCATACTTTAATGTTGTTTGGCTAATTCCCGTTTATGACTTTTCCCCCATTGGCATCTTTGGTTTTCATTGACCCAATGAACACCTTAGATAAGGTTACTTACATGATCTCTGACTTCTCTGTCATTCCTTCCTTTGAATGAATGTGTTACTGGTTTCCTTTAGGGAAAACAGTTTAGCCTACTTAGAGTTTTACTGATAGGACAACTGAAGATCATTCACTATCCCCCTCAAACACCTTCCTTCTCAGTGAAGGTTATAAAAGAGTTCACCAGTGGCTACGGTGGTGATAACGGTAAAAGACAACAGTACTGGGACCAGGCAGATATTTAAGGGCCTAGTGTGTGCCCTGAGAAGCAGGTATAACAGATGGAGAACTGGACTTGAAGTCAGGAAGACATTAGTTCAAGTTCTGGTCAATGACATAAATGTGGTGGTGAAATCATAGCTACCTTAACTTTTCATCACTCTAGGCAATGATAAGAGTTGCAGGGAAGGTGCTCACCTAATTATCTAATCTAGAAGATCCAGTGCTGGTGAAATCACAGGTACACATCCTGTCCCTATCCCATCCTATAAAGGTGGCAGGCATTGTCTTAGGCACTAGAGATACACAACACCACCAACAAAAATGAATCTGGCCCTGCCCCCAATCAACTTCTTGTTCTGTAGGGGATGACAACATGAGTGTACACATATGAGGTACCACAGAATGGCAGGCCAGGAGTCAAGAAGACCCAAGTTCAAATTTGGCCTCAGATACTTAATAGCTGTGTAACTCTGGGAAGATCACTTAGTCTCTGTTTGCCTTAGTTCTCCCATCTGCAAAATGGGAAATAATAGCACCTACCTCCTAAGGTTGTGAGGATAAAGTGAGATCATAACTGTAAAGCACTTAGCATAGTACCTGGCACATAGTAAACACCATATAAATGTTAGGTATCATTAATAATAATATGTGTCTACATGAACTTTATGCAAACTAAAATACAAGGTACGTTAGGCACTGGAAAGAGGGAAATCAAGAAAGACCTTTTGTGGGCTCAGTCAGTGAATATTTATTAAACACCTGTGATGTGCCAGGTAGTAAGCTCATTTCTGGGGATATAATGGTAGAGATGAAACCTTTTCTGTCCACTCTCTGTCCTTAAGGAACTTGCATTTTGTGGGATAAATAATGATTCTTCTCCTCCATTGCCCTCTGCCCCCACTAGCTTATCTAGTTTAGAGTTTAGGAATTGAAGCAATTGATTCCCAAAGTTCTTTTATTTGTAACTGTTTTGGTTAGACAATAAATTAACTGAATTATGTCATAACTTTTCCTAAAGCATATTTTTCTTAGGGCCTTTATTCACAAAGCTTCATCATCTTAATAGGTTTAAAACAGTATAGGTTCCAGTTTTCTGAATAATTAATTGCTCCTTATTGATATGGACCATGCTATTTGAAATGAGGTCTAACCTTTAATGCTCATTTATATAGGTGTTACTCTGTACCAGGCACTGTGCTAAGTACTTTATAATTATATCATTTGATCCTTACAACAACCCTGGGAAGTAGGTTCTGTCATTATTCCCGTTTTACAGATGAGGAAACTGAGATAAACAAAGGTTAAATGACTTGCTCAGGGTCACACATCTAGTAAGTATCTGGGCTGAAACTTGAACTATTTCTTCCTGCTCTTCTCCCAGTACTCTACCCATGGTGCCTCCTCGCTGCTGCTCACATTTTGCCTTGGGATAGGTTCCTTCCATTTTCCGTAACCCACTTCAGTTATTTAAGGTCTCAAAAGATGATTTCTTGCATAATTTAATTTTCTCATTTTTAGGAGATTACTCTCATAATGATTCTATATTTCTAACATTTTCAGATTAAGTATTTCTTAGTGGTATATTTGAATTAAAGCAAGCCCTCTCTCTAGTAGTAAATTGCTCACTCAAATATAATGACTATTCCCATAAAAAGGTGGAAATGATTATTTCCTTAAAGCTTTAAAATTCTGTTCTGAAAGAGGGTAGGGTCAGTGGTGAAGCAATGACCCCATTTTTGCAGGTGAAAAAATTGAGATGCAGAGATATTTCTTTAAAGTTAAATCTACATATTCTAAATATTTATGAGAATTATTTTCAGAACTAAATCAATGTGGATAAAAATGATTATTTTCCCCTATAATGGTAGTATTATATATTACTATGAACTTTTCCCTCTTTACTATTAGAATTTTTGTTTAATGATGAGAAGATTACACTTAAACAAAAATATTTGCATAGGGCATATTTTACTATAAAGAACAGTCAGAAATTTTCCTCTAGTTTCATATGCTCCATTAATGCACTATAGAGAAAGACTTTCACTAGTGTTTGTGGCTGAAAGTGAATCCTCTCAATTTTTGCTTTCATTCATCATTCAGAATATATCCGGAACCTTCCCTAAATTGCACTTTGGGGTTCCCAGTGAAAAGAAACACCATCAGTTTGGGGAACACAATATTTGAGGAGACATTAAAGGATGAACAAAGTATGTTGTAATTTGTATGATGATAGCTCTAGAGGAAGCAGTATCATGTCCTTGTGGACATGACCAATGACATCATGAGGGTGATGTCATGCCTGGAGTGTCAGCTGGATTTAAGTGAGGCAGATAGAAAAAAGGCAGTGAACAGGTGGAAGATTTGGGTTCAACTCCTTTTCCCCTTGCTCCCTGCGTGACCATGGGCAAATCATCAATATGTCATAGCCTCCGTTTCTTCATCCATAAAATAAATGGTTGAACGAAATGATCTCTAACATCCCTTTCATCTTTAAATCCTATGTTCCTAGAATATTAGAAAATGGATTGTGCTGCTTACTATCTCAGTAAAAATATCAGAAAGATTGTGCCACAAATAGAGTAAAAAGGGAAGAAAATGAGGTAAATATATTAGAGTTGACTCTGAAATTGACTCTAGAATTGTCCTCTTATATCCTAGAGGTGAGATAGAGAAGGAAAGAAGATCGTGACTGAATAAAGAAATAAAGAATTTATTAAGAACTTATGTAAAAAATACTATGCTTGGAGATAGGCGTGTGCACAGGAAAACAAGACAGTCTTGACTTTTAAGAACTCTATAGTCTAATTGGGAGAGACTGCACACATAGAATGTTTGAGCTCCAAGTAAGGTGGAAATACTTAGTTGTGGTCCTTATAATGCATTCCCCCAAACAGTCTGTAATACATTGTATTTGGTGTATTTCAGTTGATAAAACTTTCTGTTTTCTAAAACTGACCCATTTGATAGTGCCAAAGACTTGGTGGTAAGAACCTTGTTTTCTGGGACTTCAGCAGCTGCTAAAGACATCAGTGACATTTGTGGGAGTACCTCTCAGAATGAATCTCCAAGAGGATTGTTCCCTGGAGTGAAGCTTGGAGAGGCTGATAGAGCAGGGCCTGGAGTCTGGAGGTCATTAATATTTTTGGGGCGCTTGGGCTTATCTTTCCATATTTGGCTTTTGGTCATAGGGCATATATCTAGAATTAGAAAGAATTCCAGTTGTTATCTAGTTGAACTCCCTCAGTTGCAGGTGAGAAAACTCATGCTCAAGTTGGTTCAGTGATTTGCCCAAGTCATCTGGGTAGTAAGCATTAGAAGAAGGCTGTGAGCCTATATCCTCTTTCCAGTGTTCCGTATTGCCTTCCTAACTCAGGATTTTGTATCTCAAAGGCTGAAATGATAGGTAAGTCAGTTTTGTTAGTTGAAAAAGAAGTTTAATCTGTGCTTTAGAAGATAAAAGTAAGAGGAGTGTAGAGGGGTCCCTATTGGCTTTCTGTTGGGAGTATGAATCACATTCTGCACTTAAGGATCTTTTTGGTTCATCAGCACCAGCTCCTTATGAAAGTCCTCTAAACATTCCCATGTCAGGAGTTAAAGAAACAGAAAAGATTAATCTTTGTTCATTGTGTCAAGGAGATCTTTCATTTTTAAAGACCTGACAAGGAGTTTGCACTTCAGTGAAGAGTATCGCTTCATTCCTTGTTTATCTTGGGAATTACATCAACATTTAGAAGAGAATGAATGTAGCAGATCATTTTCTTTTGTATTACATTTTGGTTTGTTATATTATTTCTCCCATTCATTTTAATTCTTCTACACAGCATGACTATAGTGAAAAGGTATTCAATAGGAATGTATGTGTAGAACCTATATAAAATATACATATACCTATATGTATGCCATCCTGGGGAGGGAGGGGGAAAAAATCTAAGTTATATGGTAGTGAGTGTAGAACACTGAAAATAAATAAAATTAATAAAAAAAGAAGAAGAGAATGGCAGTGACCTTCTTACAACTGAAATGTTTGTGGGCTTGATGCCAAAAGGAGAACAATAAAGTATGATTTAGTCTGTTGATCATATAGCCTTAATCATCTTTATATCTTTTTTACTTCAGAATAAGAGAAGCAGTCAGTTTGCTTAGCAGATGGAAAACTATCCAGTGTTAATGGCCTCAGTGGAACTGAAGGAACTTTAAAATCACTGAGATGAAAAGTTTTATGGAATAAAGGATTTGAGGGACTTTTTTAAAATCACAAGCTGATCATTTAGATAATTATGTATATAAAAGTGCTCTCGTGGCTTTCAGTAACCAGTATGTGAGTTGTATATATGTATGCACAAAGGCCATATGTGTGTGTGTGCGCGCATGTGTGTGTTCATATATAAATATATATGTATATTTATTTACAGGAAGAGTAGTAAGAAAAAGAAAAGTCAATTAGGTGGATCAATAGTAAAGAAACTATATCCCAATAGATGAACAACTTGAATTGTTTATTGCTGATATACTTTGAAAAGCTTCCCAGTAGAGTTTTCAGGAACATTTATTCAGGCTGGCTGATTACCAGTGCATTACTAACCCAACAAATAAAGATCTGGTTTTTCTTTTCTGGCTTTCTTTGTAATGTTTTAATTAACCCCCAAGGTTTGAGTTTTGCATTCTTCTTCTTAATTTTTTTTTTTAGTTTTAGAAAGGGGATGTTGCTTAAACAAAAAACAAAAATTGAAAAGCAGAGTTGCTTTCTTTTCTTCCCTTTCACATGTGCCAGTTTTCAGAGACATCAAAAGAATAAAAGAAAAGCTGCCCTCCAAAGGTTGTGGATGTACTTATTTTTTTTTCACAGTCCCCAAAACACAGTTGTCCGTTGTGTGGCCGTCACATTATCCCCATGATTATCACTGATTCCCTTCAAAAATGGATGAACCACAGCAACAGTAATTATTCCTTCATAAAGGGAAATGGAATTTAAAGGTTTCAGAGTGGAAAAAATGCCAGTTTACCCAGAAGCTTTTTTTAAAAATCAGTTTTCCCCAAAATTACCTGTTTTCAACTCATCATTTCTTTGTCAGAGTATACTAATAGGTCACAATTGAAGGTAGCATGCCAAGTCTGATTCACATTGAAAAATAATGCACCCACATGACATTTTATGTTGTACTGAGGCCATCCACATAAGTGTGGCTTTTTGCTACCCAATGTATTTCAGAAAGGTGTCAAAACTGGTTTCAGAAAGGTGTCCAAAACAACACATTCCGAAGAAACATGAAGGTATCAAAATATACGAGTCTCATTCTAGAGCTCTATTCAGTCTCATAGGTTTTGCAGGCATTGACCTCAAGGAGGGCTATAGTCAATATTTTTTTATATTGAAATTAGTGTTGATAGACCTCAACTCCTTGTCCTTCTGAAAACTTGGGTGGGAAAAAGGTAAGGAAGTCCTCAGAAGAAAGGAAAATAAATATTATCTAGATGCATCTTCCATCCTCTCAAGCATAGTGATACCGTTACCTGAAACCTTTCAAGTAATTCAAATAGCATCGCCTCCAAAGTACTTTAAACTTTTGCCTTTGTGTGTCTACCTCCTAGCTGTGTGTAGGAGACCTAGATGATATGTTCTGTATACGGAAATCTCATTGGCTAATGTAGTGGCCCACAGATACCCCTGAAAAGCTATGATACTTTTAGCTTGCCTATATTCCTGCACTCTGGAGATTAAAACTCAAGTTTAAGATTGATGGACAACTTCAGTTACAATGATGTTCAGGGTGCATTCCCATCCTGAAGGGAAGAATGTTTTGTTTGTTTGGGATAAAATATCATACAGGCTCACAAGTCACTCTCAATTTTCTAGGTGCAATTGTTTTTCTAAGTACATCTGATGGCTAAATTCCTGTCTTCTCAGGGAAAAATAGCAACTAATGTAAGCTTTTTTGGCAAAAAAAAAAATAAGAGTTGGAGTGATTTCTAGCAGAGGTCTATAATCTCTCTGTTTGAAATTCTACAACTCTGTGATGCTATGATTTATGAACTCTTCTAGGTGTGTTATCAGCCTCAGAGTTAATTACTTTTTTACCTAAGAGTTTCCTTAGATTTTCAGAATGTCGAACCACCAGGCATCTTGACTCTCATTAGTGCCCAGCTGGAAAGTGCTTCGATCTGAAAAGGGCCTTGAAATTCATCTAGTGTAGGCCCTTCCTCTTATGGATGAGAAAACTGAAGAGCCACAGAGGTTAGTTAAGAAGTGATTTGCCTAAGGCCATCCAGCTAACTAGAAGCACGGCTGGGAAGAAAACCTAGCCAGCTAATAGCCCTTTTTCTTATCCTAGGCAATATCATATAGTCACTCACACTCACCTCCCCAATATCCCCTCTCCCTCCAAAAAGGAACAAACTGTCATAATCAGGGATGACATAAAAAAAGAGAGTATATACCTTGGTGCATTGTTTTAATGCTGTAGCAGTTTAATATAGCAATAAATGCTTAATTTGCAGAAGTGTAGATCAGGTAATGTTTCACTTATAAATTCTGGAAAAATAAATAATTTGAATATGACAACTTTTATCTTTTCCCTACCTTCTATCCCCAAATTATTAGGCTATAGTATTTGTACATTTGGAGTTTTGCTTATCAAGGTAACAAAATAGACTATAATACTCCTTGAGGTCAATGCCTCCAAAATCTACGAGAGTAAATAGGGTTCTAGAATGAGACTTGTATATTCTAATATCTTCATGTTTCCTTAAAATGTGTTGTTTTTCAAACAACCAATTTTGACACCTTTCTGAAGACAATTGATTTTCTGTCTGCATGTGTGGTTGAGTGTGATAGTAAGGCTCCATTGTGTTGATATTATAAATTCTCAGCTATTTTTCAAGGTTCCAGAAGTAAAAATCCCCTGATGTAAATAGCACATAAGGTTAAGGTTCAAAGGGCATATTAAAAGGCATAGCAAAGTGTAAAGGTTATCTCTGTAGCTTTTATCATTTTAAAAATGGAGTTCAGCGTTAAGAATAGATAGGTTAGCCTGCTCCAAGAACTATATACCTTATACAGATGTGGTACATGAGAAATTTGCAAAAAAAAATTTTTAATTGATTTTGTAGCCCATCTTATAATCCAGTGTCTCAAGAGAAGATAAGCTCCCAGCAGTTTTCTTAACTGTTGATTGGCCTATTTCTGTGTTCGTTATTTTTTTCTCCAAATCAGGGCAGAGAACTCCATGGCATCCTCCCCATTGTCGTTTTCAGACAATCATTTATAGCATCATCTTCAGTGAATGATCTGTCAGAGTAGGTCAGAGCAAATCATTAAAGTAGCAATGAATTTTGTTTGTATAATCTGTAACTTGGTATCTTTATTTTATATTCTGTTAACTTTTATTGATCTATTTGCCCCAGGTGGAGAAGTAAGAGTTACTGCTTTCAGAGACCCCCTGTCAAGTACTAGTGATGTTTTCTAATAAAGTTAGGAGTCTAGGGGGTTTGGTCTGATTAACTAAAGTTGGTGATCACCACACTTGGCAACACTAAGGCTCAAAGGAAAAAAACCAACTCATAGTTCAAAAGAGAAAGGTGGCAGATGAAGTAAAAATATTAGTGCTATTCTGTGTGAGGTCAATTTTGGTAGTACTAAAATGGCTCCCTTATTGGATGACCATAATAGATTTATAATTCCTGAGACAAGAAATTTTTATCCTTCCTCTAACTATTTACTGAAATGCCGTAGTCCCAATCTAATGCCTCGGTAGTATGGAGGAGACCCTGAGTTCTTGAAGGTTGTATTGGGAAGTATAAGCGTAGGCAGGTTCTACTAACCTGGAAAATACGTGAATGAGTGTCAGCAATTGACACTCTGAATTCCAAGCCCACATCACCAACAGTATCACTTACTGGATATTGACACCTAAATTTCCCAGAGGCACTCCAAGCTCAGTATGTCCAAAATGAACTTACCTTCCCACTTAAATTCCTACTTTGCCCTAGGTGCCCCCATTCTTTAAGTCACTCAGGCTCGCAAACTCTCATACTCTTACTTGACTTTTCCCTTTCATTTACCCCACTGTATATCCAATGAACTGCTATGCCTTGTTAATTGTACTTCTGTCACACAGCCACCATCCTAGTTCAAGCCTCCATTCCCTATTGCCTTCAATATCCCCAAACCCTCCTAATGGACCTCCTTGCTTTCCGTTTTCCCTCTCTAATCCAGAGTCACTATAGCTACAAATTCATTTTCCTAAGAAACAAATCTGATCATGTAATCTCTATGCTCAAAAAACATCAGTGACTCCCTGTTGCCTTTTAGATTAAAAAGTACAATTCTCAGCCTGATAGCATCATGTCCCAGCCATTTCATATTACCCTATTCATTCATTCTGTATTCAGAGCAGATTAAACCATGAGCTGTTCCTTGAATTCAACACTCCATTTCCGATTTCTACTCTTTGTGCCAGGTGTTTGCCCCATGTCTAGAATGCTTTTCCTCCTTTCCTCCATGTCTTGGAATCCTTGGATTCCTTCAGAGCTGAATTCAGATGTCACCTTTTCACAACCTCCGCCCAAACTTTCCCTTTAGTGGTTTTTTCTCCCAATATCATTTTGTGTTATCTGATTACTCAGTATATTCCACTCCCACCCCCAACTCTGGTATAATGTAATCTTGTGTGCAAATACTGTTTTTCGTTTTGTGTTTATATCTCCAGTATCAGGCACAAACATTTATTGAACCATGCATGGTGACACATGCAAGCTTGTAACCACTGCAGCTGGGGTGACTGAGATTGGTTGATCCCTTGAGCCATGGGAGTTTTGAGCTGCAGCAAGTTAAGCTGATCAGGTATTCATATTAAATCTAGCATCAGTATGGTGATAGCCTGAAGGTGGTGGCTCACCACATTGCCTAAAGGGGAGCAAACTCGCTTCTGGAAATGGAGCAAGTCAGAGCTCCCAAGCTGATTATTAGTGTGACTGGCCCATGAATAACCATTACATTTCTAGCCTGATTGAGATAGGGATGCTCAGTTTTTAAAAATAAATAGATTGGGAGTCAGGGGGAGAGGAAGAGAAAGGAATAAGCATTTATTAAATGCCTACTGTATAGCAGGCACTTTACAAATATTTATCTCATCTTAACCTCACAATAGCTCAGCAAGGTAAGAGCTATTATTGTTCTTTTACAACTGAGGAAACTGAGGCAGGGTTACACAGCTAGTGCGTATGAGTCTGTATTTGAACTCAGGTTTCTGTGATTCCAGGCCCAGTGCTCTGCCACCTACCTGCGTAATAGTTGGATGGATAGCTAGCTAGCTAGATAGTTAGGTAGATAGGTAAATGAATGGACAGATTACGTACATGTATGCATTTATACATGTGTGTGATTTGTGGAATTGAATTGCTGTCCAAGGAGCAGTTTGGTTAAATATGGAGAGTCATTACCAGCATTAGTCTGTAAGTAAAAAGAATTCAGTCTTGAATTCTTTTGTGAGTTCCATGAAACATTTAAAAATAAAAATACAAACTAATTTTCCAATTTTTTTAGTTTTAAAAAATGTTTTTATTGCGAATTTGTTAAGCATCAACTGACACAAATATTTCAATATACAAAGAACACCACAGTTGTAGGCCTGGGTGATTAAGAAGATAGTACTTTCTTCAGTGGTATCAGGGAAATTCTTAAGAGGGACAATTTTTAGGGGAACAACAGTGAGTTCTATTTTGGATAAAATTTGAGATGTCTACAAAAGTTCCACTTTGGGACGACTAAAATTGAATTGGTGATACAGGACTGTATCTTTAAAGAGAGACTAGGGCTAGGTATAGAGATCCAAGAATTATCTGTACAGTGATAACAATTGAACTCATGAGAGCCGATGAAATCACCAGGTAAGGTATAGTATAGAGCAAAAAGAGAAGAGAACCCAAGGTAGAATCTTGGGGAATGCCCACACCTACTGGGCATGCCATGGATGAAGAACTGGCAAGCAAAGGAGCAAGCTGTAATACAGATAGGAGAAGAACTCCGTGCCGGTCATCTCAAGATGGATATGATATAGTTCTTCCAAGAGAAGACTTGTCCTTGATTCTATCATTTACAAGTTAAATATCAGCAAGACAGGTTAATGTTTGCAGATGGTCTAAACACTATATGATTCTTAGCTCTTCCCCTTTTTCACTACTCTGTCCCTGCCATGAGATGACAACACAAGACTTGGGAATGTTTTGTATTTTTCTTTGTTTAATTGGTTGTCAGTGCTAAAGAATTCATCATTTGTCAGCCTATAGGCGATTAACTTCTCTATGCTTAACTCCTTATATTCTTGAAAAGCAGATTCACTCTGTTGGTAGGACCATATTGGAAAGCCTTTCCAGGATGGCAGAACCTGCTAGGGCTTGTGTTGTATTAATACAGCCTCCAGGTACCGAAGGACAACATCATGTTATGAGGAGGCCCTGGAGGAGGACTTTGTGGGTATTTTAAAAAGTCATTTTAATAAATTCACAATTCTCAGCCCTGCTCTGCTACTTCATATGATCTAGCATTAGTTATTGACTTTCTTTGAACTTCAGTTTTTAAATCTGTAAAATAGGGATGACATCTACCCTAACTCTCTCTCTAGTGACTGTGGGGTTAGCCTTGGACTCAGGAAGACCAGGGCTCCAGACCTATCATGACCACAGACTTGCTGTGTGAAATTAGGACATTCCCTTAATCTCTCAGGGTTCTTAGCAGCTCTCTCAATGGGTTGCTGATCTGTTTCAGTAAAGGAAATTTCCACACCATGGATATCCCCAAGATTCTCAAACTGATAATGAATTTTAGGTCAAGACTGAAAAACAAAACTTCAACAACCTCCAAATCAGATATCTTGTTCTGAGTCCTGTATGGGGTTATTTAACATTAAGAATGTTTATGGAAACAAATGGCATTTCTAAGTAAGCTTTTATCACTGTTGCTAATCTTTTTTTGTAATTTGAGTTTGGGGAATGATGCTCATTTACTCCAGATATTATTGATGTCCTGTAGAAGCATAGTAGCCTGCTTATTAATTTTGAATATAAAACAAGATAATCCATGGGAGAAAATATTGAAAAGCTGAAACACTTTGCATTTACAAACACTCATTATTAAGCTCACTTAATTAGTACCATTTTAACTGATATGGATTTTCCATTACTTTATATTGTTATTACAGATTCATAATGAAATGACACAAGTCAGAATGGATGGACTGGTCCTGTGTAAAAGATTAGACTATTCACCTTTCATTCATTTTAAATATGTGCATTTGGAAATATGTGGCTGCTTTCTCTATGTGATTACCAGAATCACTTTCCATAGTTTAAGTACTAAGAGCAGGGGTGTAGGGTGTGTTCAGGGAGGACCAGTACCTTTGGTATGATGGCTGCCGAGCCCTTTTGGGGGCTCTTTGGTGTCCACCTGTTCCACCTAACTCTCACCTGTGCCTCCAAGAAGCTGCAGCATGCACAGTGGCCACATCTCGGTAAACCATTTCAGCAGACAGGCCAAACCAGGTTGAGGGTAACCAAGGGTTCTCAAACTCATTGGTAAATTAGGGAGGTGTCTACTCCAAGCATGTGAAGACTTCCTCTGGTGGAATGGGTAGATGAGATAAATTTGTTCCAACAGCCATGAAGTCAGATAAAGCAGGCAATATGGAACACTTAGAGCTTGGTTAGACACCAGAGACGCTTGGATCATCCACTGCATCCTGAGCCATCACCAGCCATCTTGACTGTGTCCTACCACTGGATTGCGATGACTGGAGGAGAGAGTGAAGCTTATGATTTCATACAACTCTGCCTCACTTAAATCCAATTTACTCACGAATCAAAAGACATCACCCATACCATTTCAGTATTATGCCTCAAAGGCCTGTGGTGACAGGCAAGTGATGAAGCAGCAGGTGCAGATACACTGGAGCTGTAGTCACAACCCTGCACACAGGAGGCCCAGGCCGTAGTGTTGTTCCTCACTGGAAGCAGCCCCCTAAGTATCTGAGGGGCCTTTAAAGGATCGCACTACTCACCTCCTGGTGTGAGGAAGGAGACTAGAAAAGGTGCCCTAACCATTACCTGCTTACCCAACCCTGGCCTGACTACTGCAGCAGGCAGGGAATCCCACTATGCGGTTGAAACACAAAAAAATGTACAAAAGCATCCGCATGATTCCACTCACCATTGGCACAAGAACATGTGTACACTAATAGAAAAAAAAATTCCACCTCCAATATTCATACAGACTATCTGTGCCCCACCTGTGGTAGAGTATTCTGAGCTCGTATTGGTCTGATTAGCCACCTTTGGACACGCTGAAATTTCCCTTTATGATGGTGACATCATTTTGGTTCTCTGCAGAGATGAAGGACAACAGCCAGGGATCAGGTACTAAGAACATCAAATCACCATCTCCCTCTTGCAAGATTTTTTTTCCTCTGATTGCCATTGTCCTTTTAGTAAGAGAGCTAGTATCATTTTTCTGTCAGATATATATAAAATTGTTACCTTATAGTTTTTCTTATTGCATGCCAAAAGACTACAATCAGGCTCTTAGAAAAGATGGAATTAGATTGACTATTCAGGAACTTAAAATAGCCATAGCATGTAAGAAGTCACAACTCATTTTCTGGTTTTACGTTTTCCAAATCTCCCCAGCCTGCTAAGCCTGCTACATTACCTTGCCTAAGACATATTACCAATTTTGTTTTTTAATTTGATAGCATTATCAGTTAACTATCATATCTTTTCCTCTCCTTCCTACTTCCCTAAACCATCAACTGAATGAGAAAGAGAAAGAGGAAACCTTCATAACAAATTTGCATATTGCAAAGCAAATTTCCTCATTTGTCTTTGCCAAAAAGAGATGTCTGATTGTGGACTTTGAGTCCATCACTTCTCTGTTAGGAGCTGGGTAGCAAGCTTCAACTTGGAATCATACTACCCAACCAGAAGCATTGTCTATCATCGCTTTGATTGCAGTTCTAAATACTCTCTTAAGTTGTTTTTCAAGCTTTTATTAACTGGATCAGACTTATGGAATCCGACGAGTACACTTATCTCTTAGCTAAGTTGAAATTGCTTTAAACATTTGAAGGGGAAAATAAGTCAAAGACAGGTTCAGGGTTGGACAACCTTGAAGACTAATTGGAAATTTCATTAGAATGATAAAATCTAAGGTTGTAAGGAACCTGGGGAGTCCGTGGTTGAATTTACTAGAAATCTATAGGAAAAATTCTGTTTCAAAAGTAAATGATCCTAAGCAAGAACTGTAGGATGGCATAGTGCTCTTATATTGCACCTTTGACCCTTATATAAATAGCAAATAAAATCCCACCAGTTTCTTTTCATTCAGTGCAGGTTTCACTCAGATATCTTCCCATCAGAAGTATACATCCTAGTTGCAAAGATAAAATACACATGAGAGATTAGAGTTAGAAATGTCAGGAAAAGTCATATTAATATTGTATTCTATTTTTCCAGCATAAATCCACTAAAAGCCATTTGATTTAATTTAATATTATTCTCTTCTCTAAGCATTTCTCTCCTGGAAAGAGAGATGTCCAAACTGTCGTAGTTCTCCCGTGCCCAACAACATTTTCTATCTACCCCAAGACTATTCGAGGTAATACTTACAGGAATCTTTGCCAATGAAAAGATCACATAGTATGTTAAAATAAAGTTGGGGTTAGCACTCCAGAAGTCACTTTTCATTTCCTTCATTGACTACTCCCTTCTGAAGGATGGAAAGGATGTCTTAGTGATCTCTTCATTCCCATTTTATCCTGTTGAATATTGGTAGAGTAGAAAGGGCTGTGGTGTTGAAGTCAGAAGGTCTGTGTTCTAATTCTACTTGTGATGCTTTACTAAGGGAGTGACCTTGGACATGTCACTTAATTCAGTTTCCTCATCTATAAAATGAGGTGGGGAGGAGTATTAGACTGATTGTCCTCATAGGTCACTAGAGTTCAGCTCTAGATCTATATTCTGTATCCTACTCATCATTTCAAATGCCCTCACCTCTATGAAGTCTTTCTGTATCTCCCTCCAATCAGTAATGATCTTTACCTTCCGACCTCACATATCACATCTTTTTCACAGAATCTAAAGACTAGTAGATGAGAGGAGTGTCATGTGGTTGGTAGAAGAGTTGCCCTTGCATTTCTAGCTGTCAGTTGAAGTGTTGCCTCTGTCATATCCCCAGTTTTATATCTCTTCCAGGGTCCAGTTGGCCTTTAGAATGGTGATATGGATTCTACTATTCTTGGTGTATCTCCTGAAACTGATTCTGTATTCTGTTGTTGGGGGCAGTTCTAATTTTTAAAGAATTTATTTAAAATCTGCCTTCCTGTAACTTCTATCCATTGGTCCTGGTTCTGTCATCTGAGGCTAAGTCAGGTTCTTTCTTCTTGACTTCAAAACAATTAGAAAAAGAATTACATGCTAAATGTCATAATTTTCTAAAGTTATATGCTTTTAACCAAATCTTTGTGGCTCCTCTCCCTACTTTTTTTTAAAAATAGAGATGATGAAGAGAAAAAAAAATCTTCCGAAGGAACTGATGAGAAGGCCAATGGAACCCATCCAAAGACCATCAGTCGCATTGGCAGTACCACTAATCCTTTCTTGGACATTCCTCATGACCCAAATGCTGCTGTTTATAAAACTGGATTTCTGGCTCGAAAAATCCATGCAGATATGGATGGAAAGAAGAGTAAGCAGTTTTGTTTATTTTCATTCTCAGATAATCCATGTATCAATTTTCACATGCGGGATTTGAAATGAATTAGACCTTTACCCTTTATTCCATTTGAGGCAATGGAAGTCGTATATAGCCTATCAGATTGGAAACTCTCTGTTGTAAGGGCATGAACTATTTATATGTCTTTCTATCCCCCTCAGGACTCAGTACAGTTCTTTTCACATGATAGACACTTAATAAAGGCTTATTGAGTTGAATTTATGTTAGTTTAATCAAATAAGGGTAAGTGATTTTCTTTTATTCTCAAGCAGAAAACATGCTTCTGAAGGTATCTAAAAGTGTATTTTCTATTAGAATACCTACTCTTCTTCAAATGAATGTTTTAAAAAATAATTTTATTCATTTTATTATTTACACAAACATTATTTATAAATTATTTTAATAAAATTTATTAACAGGTATTTATTATTTTTTATATCACTCATGTTCATAATGATAGATAGAGTATAAAACCAGAAGATACAGTAAATAAAAGTTGCAAGTAAATGAATCACTTCCAGGTTTTCTTTGCCTTGCTGAGAAATATTTTAGATTAAGAAATAAGAGGCCAGTAGTTTAGAGATTACTCAGAAGTCCCATCATATATCATTTCTCCCTATCTTCTTCCCCCTTTGTCCTTCCAGAAAACTCTCTTATGCCAAAGAATTTTAGCATCATAGACTGTTATGAGCTTTGCAGATAAGGAAAATGAGGCTTGACACCTATTTAATGATAGATCTGTCCCTGGAGCCCAAGCCTGTTGATCTCTGGTCTTGGGTTCTTTGCACTACACCACATTTTGCAGTTTTAAAATGGTGGGAGTAATGGCAAAGACAGACAATTGCATTTTTAGTTTATGAAATTTCAGACTCCATGGATTTGTCATTGATCACCAGTTATTCATATTAATTTCTTGGTGCAGTATTTGTTACATAGCACAAACTCTTAACTGTGGTCCAGTGCTCAGTGGCTTCTGAGCTGAACCTCCAAGGAAGCCAGGAATTTTATTATTTCTTAGGAAACCTGACAGAATGGTCTCCTCAACACTTCTGCAATTAGGCAGTGGGGATTTATTTACATTCTCTGGGTTCAGTGTTACTGATTTGTTTGGTGAAAAGCTGTTCTGTTTTTTACACATGTGTAAACATGGCCAGATGTTATTCTGTTGACAGGTACTGCAGAAAGATGTCATTGGTAAATGAATATTCAGGTCAAAGCTCTATGGAGAGATTATTTTCTTATACCACCCTGATTAACTTGTCTCTAAGGGACCACTTGGGCTGCCTTAAGATTTGCTATCTTTAATTTTGTTTCTCCTTTAATATTGGTTATGAACTCAGAGGAATTAGTTGTCAGGTTATAGCTGTGATTTTAAAAAAAAATTAAGAACCATGAATTCTAAAAACATTTTCTTTCTTTTTTTTTTTTTTTTAAAGATTTGCTTAGCTTAAAAATTTTAACGCCCTGAGGCAAATCATAATGAAAGGAACATAGAGTAGCAGTATTTACCAGGCCGATTAAATTTGACATTTTGATAATATTTAGAAAAGTTAAATCAGTCATGCCGATGTATTTTGTGGATTGTGTCAAGTTAAAAATAATAGCCACCCCAACTTTATGACTTACCTAAGTCAACTGCTTTGAAATGGAGGGCAGCAGTCAGTCTGGGGGCCCATACCTTGCTGTTAAGGAGGCTAAGACTGGTAGATTCACTGAGTTGTAGAGTTCAAAGCTACATTAGGGCTAAATCTGACACCAATGTGAGGAGCCTCCAGAAGCAGAGGGCTACCTAAGTAGGGGTAAACCAGCCAAGCTTGAAAAATTGTGGAGGTTAAAGCTTCTGTGCCTGTTAGTTTTAGGATTCTAGCTCATGACAGGCCACTATACTTCCAGCCTAGGTGAGATAGAGAGACCTGGTCTCTCAAAAAATATAAATAAATAAAAAAGGAAACAAGATGAGGAGCAACGTAGTGTAGTAAAAAGAATATTGAATCTGAATTCCCATGACCTGGGTTCAAATTCTGGCTCTGCTATTTAATACATGTGTGATCTTGGGCAAGTCACTTAAACTCTCTGTTTCTCAGTTTCCGTATGATCTTTGAGGTCCTTTTCAACTCTGTGTCTATGATTTTATTATCCTGTGACTAAAGCCTCTGTGGAATTCTGCTGAATGACCTTAAAGACAGATGTCCTCAAAATGTCATTAAGAAATATGTTGATCTACAAGATAGAAAGTGTATACTTGGCCAAAATTTCTGCATGTAACAGGTTTATTGGGTAGGGACTGAAGTACAATTGTAGTACGCTAAGGTGGTTCAGTGGATAGAGCACAAAACTGGGAATCAAGAAGGATCATCTTCCTGAGTTCCAGTCTAGCCTCAATTAGCATGTGACCCTGGTCAAGTCACTTAACCCTGTTTGCCTTGGTTTCCCTAGTCTGTAAAATGAATTGGAGAACTAAATGGCGAAGAATTCCAGTATCTATGCCAATAAAACCCCAAATGGGGTTATGAAGAGTCGGACACAACTGAGAAAAGAATGAACACACCAGTTAGCATAATTACAACATGAGATCAAGTGTGATAATGATTCGAAAACGTTAAAGCTTTTTTGGTTTAGACCTATGATTTCATGAGTATGTGGACATTTCATTCACAGATGCACTTGAGCAACTTGTCTGTAATAGGCTTTGAGAGGTGGTGGTAGCGTTGAGAGATTAAGTAGCTTGCCAATGGGAACACAGCTAGTTTGTGTCAGAAGCAGGATTTGAACTGAGGGCTTCCTGGTTCCTACAGCCTGTCTTCTATTTACCATTATATGATCTCTTTGTGTAAAACACTTCAGGGAACTTAACATGTCCTACTTTTTAAAAAATAAAAGTCTTCCTCAAATCCAGGTATGCTTAGAACTGTGTATGATCTCTGAAGATAATTGGCATGTGTGTAGATATGGCAGGAGGCAATTCAAGGCTCTTAGTGACTACCTGTAATATTCTGTGATTTATACATTTCCTCAATCCTATGTGAAGAATTTGGGCATGGATAAAAATCAGAATGGGATGTGAAGAGCTTTCAGTTGAGGTCATATTGAGGGTAGATTGAGACTTGAAGGATTAGCCTGCCAAAGCAGAAAACTCAGGGAACTCATGATACCTGTCTTCAGGTATTTGAAGGGCTGTTACTTAGAAGGGATTAGGTTTATTCTGCCTGGCCTCAGAGAACAGAACTAGGAGCAGTCATGTCAGGAAAAATGCCCTCAGAGAGGTGGTGGACTTGGGGTGCAGAATGAGACATGTTTTTTTGACATGATCAGTGTTGGACTTTGTTGGCTATTAGTTACTATGGTTTTTCTTTTCCTTGGTGTAAATGAGGCCCAGAAGGAGGCTCAGGAAAGGTTCCCTTCAAAAACAGGAGGAATTACAGACACGCAGGGTGGCTTAGAAAGTCACAAGTTACATTGATCATATATTTCAAAAGCAAAGCAAGCTCTATATAATAACGATAGCTCGCATTTTATATAGCCCTTTAAAATTTGCAAAGCACTTTGCATGTTATTTCACTTGATCATCAACAGCTCTATAAATTAAGTGCTGCTATTATCCTCATTGGACAGATAAGGACACTGAAGAGGTAAGTGTCTTGCCCAGATTCACACAACTAGTAAGTATTTGAGGGAGGATTCATACTCAGACCATAAAGCCAACACTTTCTCTGCTGCACCACTTAGAGGCCAATGTAGTAGAGTTGGCTATTATAAGAGGGGATGACTTCTCCTTCCTCCTCTGCAACTCAGTTTCTGTGGCCATGAAAATCAATTATCCTGCCTGCAGACAATCACCTCCTATGGACTGTTTTAAGTACTGGGAATTTAAAAAGAGGCATAAGACAGGCCTTGGTCCTCAACAAGCTTGCAGTGTCCTGGGAAGACAACATGCCAAGCACAAAGTCAGCCTTGTATGGGATAAATACATCCCACCTATTTAGTGAGTATCTTTGAATACAGTTGGTTCTCAGGTGGGTCCTAAGAAAATAGATACATAGTCTGTAGTTTTGTTGTTTAGTCATTTTCAGTCCTGTCAGATTCCTTGTGATTACACTTGGGGTTTTCTTTGCAGAGATACTGGAGTAGTTGACCATTTTTTTTCCAGCTCATTTTACAGAGGAGGAAACTGAGAGAGACAAGATTAAATGACTTGCCCAGGGTCACACAGCTAGTAAATGTCTGAGACCAGATTTGAATTCATGAAGATGAGTCTTCCTGACTCCAGGCCTGCTACTCTGTCCACTAGACCACCTGACTGGAGTCAGTCTATTATTGGAGCCACATTCCTACTGATGGTCTCTAACCATAAGTAGATGAGGCTGAAAATTTTCTTATATGAACTTAAAGAAGTTACACAGTCTTCTTAAAATAATAACACTTTAGTAATAGTTAAATTGCAGATCCTTTATTTGGCAGACTGTGTTATATAACCATCTTGTGTTAATTCTCAGTACCATTTATTAGATATCAGATCATAATGGGGGTAGAATTTGGGCCAGGGTTCGGATCCAAGGTCTGACATGTAGTAACTGTTCCCCATACCCTCCCTCTTCTGCCTCCTAGATTCCCTGGCTTCCTTCAAGTCTGAGTTCAAATTCACCTTTAGCCTTTCCCATCCTTCTTTCATCTTAGTGCCTTCCCTCTATTACTACTTCCTACTTTCACCTTCGCATATCTTGTATGTACATAGGTGTTGGCATGTTGTTTCTCTCCCCCATCCCCCACCTCTTTAGACTATAAGCTTCTTGAGAGCAGGGACTGTTTTTTGCCTTTCTTTGTACCCTTAGCTCTTAGCACAGTGCCTGCCTGGAATGGTAGCCACATGATAAATGCTGGTTGACTGATCAACTGACCAGCTTTATGGTCCTGGGCAAGTCACCCTCTATTCAAAAACTGCCCTGGGACTTATTTACTAAACCAAAAATGATTTGGATATGTAGTGTCAGTGTGAGTTTCTACATCAGTTTACCATGCTGATGAAACACTACCTCTTTATTCCTCTTACTTAATAAATGCTTATTGAGTACCAAACAATATATTATTAATAGGGAAGTACAATCTATTAGAGAAGATTCTTGCTCTCAAAAAGCTTCTCTTCTTGGCTGTAAGACAGTATGTTGAGAACAAAAGAGAAATTTGAAACCTACAGGAAAAAATTAATGGTAATGCCAAATATGAGGCAGAATATTATAATTTGAAGGGGAAAAAAGGGTGCTATAATAGCCCAGCTACATGCTCTTCCTCATGCAAAATCATGTAAATTAACAGCTAGCATCCATAAGCCTTTATGAAACGTGCTTTATGGGTAGTTGCTTGGCAAGTGTCTTTCTGACCTAGCTGTTACTGTTGCCTGGGATACCTGTTTTATATTCCTGCAGCAACAGGGCGGAAGAATAAACTGAAAATCTGTCTGCTGATCAGGCTCCTTATCTACTAATTCATCTGCTTTTTTCTCCTACTCTTAAAAACCATTTTAATTTAACCATTTTAGTATGAAATTCTTGAGTTGAGATCTTATTTCATTTTTAAAGTTAACCTTGGAGCATCTCACATTTGTGTGAAATTTAATATGGTATGTTGTCTGATGGATGAAAGTTTCTCTATTAATGCCCACTTTAAGAAAAAATAAATATTCAGTTGAACAAAATATATTTAAGCACCTACTTTTTAGACCAGGAGCTAGAAACAGATAAACAGAACAACTTGGATCCTCAGGCAGCTTACTTTTACTTGTTTTCATTTTTATTTTGAGGATAACATAAATTCTAAGTCTGTGAGAAGGGACGTGGCATTAAGGAAGCAGCTCTGATGTAAATAGATTATACGCAATTTTTACTGGCCTCTCATCTCTTACTGGCCAGGTGGGGTCTGAATAGATTTAGAAAATGATTTAAATTTGTTCAAAATCCAATGAATTGTCAGCACACTTTGGAAAAGTGCTATCAGCAATGCAAATGTAAGATTACCTCTGACTTTGGATAAGCATTGCCAGCAAAACCATAAAATCTTTATAAGGTTCTTGTAATGAGGCATTCAGATTTTAAGAACTTTGCCTTGATTACTCTGAAAGGAAAAGAAAAACAGTACAACTAGTTTCTACTCTGAAAGGAATTTCTTTAATCTGCTTAGCTCAAATTGGAGCTAATAGTCCTTCTAATTTTGAGTGGCTGTAAATGGTTCTCAAAACTTTAGATTTCAATAAATCTGCAAAGAGGCATATTTGTCTATCTATCACACATATAACCACAAATAAGTAGCATAATATGTGCTGCTTTTAAAGAGTTAAGAAAGCTGCAAACCTGCCAGATTTATTCTGTGGAGACTAATTAATGGCCTGGGAAAAACTAATTCAATCAAAATTTTATTTAGGTAAAATTTCATTTCATTGTAAAGATCCATTCCTGGAAGCATCTGTGTTTGGGTATAATTCGAAAAGATGGTGAAGTTATCTGAAAATCATTAGGATTTTGGTGTCTCTAAATTGAGCCAGATCTTAGAAATCATCTGATCCAATGCATTCATTTTGAATATGAAAAGACTGAGCCTCAGAGAGGAACAGTGACCTGTCCAAAGTCACTTGACAAGTAATGGAGTGGGAATAGGAACTAGGCATCTTAATTCCCAGTTTATTGCTTTTTTCACCTTGTTATATGCTTGTTTAGCTTGTTTTTTGAATTGAAAAAGCTTTTATGAAGTGCTTATTTTGTGTTTGCTATGTACTGGCGATACAAATACAAAAGAAAGATAGTAACATTCCTTTTTTTTAAATTAAGTTTTATTTTTTGCACTTATTGGTCATTAATTTTTTTCCTCATTCTCTATGATGAGAGACTGTGCCTTCAAAACAAATTCCCTTTTAAACCATGTTTAAAAATGTGTATATAATTCTGTATATTAGTTCATCAACTCTCTGTTAGGAGGTAAGCAGCATTCTTCACCATTGTTGACTCTCTGGAATTATGGTTGATCATGAGTCAGAAGTTCCTCTAATCAACACCCTTTACACTGTTACTGAGAAGCAGTATAGATCAGTGAAGAGACAGGGGCCTTTGAATTTAGAAAAACCTGGATTAAATTCCTGTTTCTGACAAGTAGGCCCATGATGTGTAGGGATTGTCCCATTCTTTACATCTGTATCCCCAGCACCTAGTACAATGCCTTGCACATAGTAGGTAGGTGCTTAATAAGTACTTTTTGGCTGATTGTGTGATTGATGATTAGATCATTGAACATTAAATTAAAGACTTTGCAACAGTGGAGGAAATCTTCAAGCGTAGAGTTGTACCTCAGTTGGGGGAAGATAGTTAAAAAAAACCTCAAAACAAACCTACCAGGATCCTAGGTGATGCCATCATTACCCCTGCCATCAGTGAGAAGCTTAACTACACAAGTTGTTGGGACTTTTAGGCATTCCTTTTGACTCAAAATGGTGACAGTTTTTTTTCCAAAATCAATGTGAACTTTTTTTTTATAAGAATAATAGCTATCCCATTCCATTCCATCCTGTCACCTCCAGCAGATTGCCTTCCCCTACTTATCCCTTCTATCTCACATATTTTCCATTTCTCCCTATTTATAGACTGCTTCTCTGCTGCCTACAGAAATGCCCATCCTCAAAAAATCCTCAATCCATCCATTCTCACTAACCATATATACGAGCTATCTCATATAACCCCATATATCGCCTGCCCTTTTGTGGCTAAACTCATTGAGATGACCCTCTACTTCCTCTCTTCCCTTCCTCTTCTTAATTTTCTATAATTTGGCTTCTGGCTTCATCATTCAATTAAAACTTTTCTTTCCAAAGTTATTAATGATCACAGAAATGTCATACACACTGGCCTTTTCTCAGTCCTCATCCCTCTTGGTCTCTCTGAATCCTTTGTCACTCTCAGTCAACCTCTTTACCTCTTTTTTCTAGATTTTCACGGTACTCCTCTTCTGGTTGTCCTGTTATCTATAACTGCTCCTTCACAGTCTCTTTTGCTGTATTCTCATGGGATATGACTGTCCCATAGAGCTCTGTCCTGGGCCCTCTTCTCTTTCTCTGCTTTTTCACTTAGTGCTTTTATGAGCTCCCATGATTCAGTTATCACCTCTACATTGGTGACTCAAATATATTTATCCAACTCTAATCTCTCTGTTGACCCACATCTTACATCTCCAGTTTCCTATTAGACATCTTAAACTCATTGTTTCTAAGACTGGACTCATTATCTTTGCCCCTAAACCCTCCCCTCTTCCTAACTTCCCTATTTCTGTCATGGGTATACTATTTTTGTAGTCACCCAGGCTCACATCCCAGATATCATCCTCAAATCTTCACCATCCCTCATCCTTCATATCCAATCTTGGTTGCCAAGGCTTATTGATTTCACATTTGCTAATCTTTCAATGAACCCCTTTCTCTCCTCTTGACACCACTCTGGTTCAGGCCCTCAGTAGACTATTGCAGTAGCCTGCTGGTGGGTCTGCTTGCCTTAAGTTTCTCCCCAGTTCAGTTCATTCTCCACTCAACTGCCCAAGTGATTTTCCTAAAGCTAAACTCCAACCATGTCTTCATTCCCCAACTCCCACCTCAGTAAATGCCAGTGGCTTACTTTGACCTCCAGGACAAATATCAAATCCTCTATTTAGTGTTAAGAGCTCCATGTAACTTGTCCCCCTTTTGCTTTGCCAGTCTTCTTGCATCTTGTACTACCTTCCTGTCATTACTCTTTGATCCATTGGCATTGGCCTCCTTTCTGCTCCTTGAAAAAGACATTTTTAATTCCCAACTCTTGGCTTCCATACCTGGAATATTCTCCTTCCTCATGACTTCCCTGGCTTCCTTCAGAGCCCAGCTGAAATCCCCTTCTCTAAGAAACCTTTCCCAATTCCCCTCCCCCCTTTTTTAAGGCAGTTGAGGTTTAGTGACTTGCCCTGCTTCACATAGCTATTAAATATCTGAGACTGGATTTGAACTGTAGTCCTCCTGACTCCAGGGCCAGTGTTCTATCCACTGCACCATCCAACTCCTCCCATCCCTCTCAGTCGTAGTGCTAAGCTCTGTTGGGTCTTTTTTTCCTCTATTATAGAATATTTGTACATTTGTTGTTCAGTGGTGTCCCAACTCTTCATGGCCCCATTTGGGGTTTTCTTGGCAAAGATACTGGAGCGGTTTGCCATTTCCTTCTCCAGCTCATTTGGCAAAGGAGGAAACTGAGGCAAACAGGGTTAAGTGACTGGCCCGGGGTCACCTAGCTAGTAAGTGTCCAAAGCCAGATTTGAACTCAGGAAGATGAGTCTTCCTGACTCCAGACCCCAGGCTCTTATTCACTGCACTAGCTACTCGGTGTTTGGACATAGTTGTTTGCCTTTTGTCTCTGCCATTGGACTATGTACCGCTTTAGAGCAGGGACTGCCTTTTACTTTTCTTTGTAGCACAATGACTGGCTCATACATAGCAGACACCAAATAGTTTGTTAACTGACTAAAAGTCAATTTGTAGATTTTTCTTGTATTAAATTACCACTTGAAATTAGTATTTAAATAAGTATTATCCTAAATTATAATTTGGAATAGGAAAATTGTTTTTTATAAGTTTATGAAGCTTGTTTGGCTTTATGCAATTTTATAATCAGTAAAAGTTTTCAAATCAATTTGGTTTTTAAAGTTGAGAAAATATTTAAGCTCAGTATATTACTATATAATTTTATAACTAAATAGTGGTATGTGTGTCTGTGTATGTATGTGTATACACACATATATGTATGTGTATACACACATACAGAACATGTATGTGTGTATGTATATATAGCTTCACTGACCTTGAAATAGCTAATTTCCCTTGCTGCTTTTCATCAAGTTTAATATACAGAGGAGCAATTGATTGTGTCTGGCTGGTTTTGGTGGTTAACTCATTTCTTAGTTTTTACACACTCAACTGTCATAGGTTTTGAAAATTTAGACCTATATGTCATATTTAAGACTGCTGATGTTATGAGTCACAAATTGCTTAAAATAGACCTTATAATGGGAATGCCGACGCAGTTTTTAGCTATTGTATAACATTGGGAACACTGACACTATAATTAAGAGATAATAAAAGTGGAATGGGGTTTTATCACAAGACAGTTGTCTCCCCCAGCTAGAAAATTCACTTTAACCAAAAAAAAGAAAAAATGAAGTAAAACCATAGCATTTATTTTTAAATTAGAATTCTAGCTTTTCTTTCCCCATTTAACATTTATAAGTAGCTGAATGTCAGGGCAAGTGATATGATTTGAAATGTTGATCCAAGGTCAAGCTTTGACGTCCATTGAGGTTCTGTTGTTTGCAATTAGGTGTAGGAGATTTTGTCCCTGTACAGGCTTGAGTCTTAGGACAGTGATGATGCATGGTAGTTAAGAGAACTTGCCTTCAGATTTCTACACATCTGCAAGGTATTCTGAGTTTTAAAATTCAGTTTTTCATGCCTTGTGTGATTACTTTGAAAGCCACATTTTTCTTCAGTATAGTGAAACTGCCCAAGGGAATTAATCTATTCCAAAGCAATGGTCTTTTTTGACAGGTACCCTTAAACCATAGGTTTTTGGTTGCTCATTACCTAAAAACCTGTACTCAGCAAATTTAAACTTTTGTATAAGTCCTGAGAAGAGATTCATGTCATCTGTCTCTCTATGATTTTTAAAAATATATTTTTTTCCTGTAAGGTCATTGTCCCTTGTGGTTTCCCTTGATATCCAATTAACAGTTAAACATTTTATTTTTAATTTTTATATTGCTGCCATGGAACACAAAGGATGAAAAGCCTAACTTCTATAAAATTACATTAACAAACCTCTAAATGTGTCTTTGCAGTTTACAAAAGCATTCATTAACTACAGCACTTCCATGAAGTAGAAAGTATAATTATTGTTATTCACATTTTGTTGACAGGGGAATCTGAAAGGCAGAAAGGAGGAATAGATACAGTCTCAGTTAGAAGGAGTCCTAGAGGACATCTAGTCCAAAACACACCTAAAAAAATCCCTTTCCAACATACCTGGCAAGTGACCATTGAACTTTGGCTTGAAGACCTCAAGTGAAGGCATCCCACATCCTCTTTAAGATAGCCCTTTTCACTTGGGGAATTTCTCACTTACCATCCCATAGCCTCAGTTTCTTCTAGATGGTCTCTAGGTCCCTTCCATGTCTACTTTCCATTGAGCCTAGGAGCTTTCAGTCCAATAAAAAAAAAACCTGACCTTTTTTAGGTAGGGTACTATGTAGCTGTGTCTCCTTCAGCTTTTACTTGAAACTTTGACTTTTTTTGTATCCAAGTATAACATTTTATATCTGTCCTTATTAAATTTCCCCTTATTTGATTAAGTCTTGTTTTCTAGTCTGTCCAAATCTTTTTGGATTCTGACTCCATTATCCAGTGTGTTAGCCATCCTTCCTCATTTTGTGCATTTTTAATTTGATAAGCCTACCATCTCTGTCCCTATCCATCATGAATGAAACCAGCACAGGGTCCAGAAGAGATGCTTCAAATTTTCCACTGGAGACCAAGCTGACACATGAAAATGTCTGGCCCTAAAAAAGAAACAAAAGAAAAGAAAGTTTGGATGTTCATCCAGTTTAGGGTTCCCCTGGTTTTGCAGCATATTGTAAAGTCATATTCATATAGTTAAGACGTCAGAGTTCAGAGTTCACTCCCTGCTGAAGTGTTAATGCCCTTTATATTCCTGTCACGTTAGCATCCAGGTTTTCCTTGAAGACTCTTCATTGACCAGCATGTAAATAATGAGTAGAGTCCTGGTCTTGGAATCAGGAAGAGTGTGGCTTTGTTTGTCACAAGTATCAGCTAGCAAGTGACCCTTGCAAATCCCTTAATGCTTCCCCCAGCCTCCCGTTCACATCCAGATGATGCTAGAGATGGAGAACCCATCATGAGGTTACTGTGAGACTAATTGAGCTGATATGTGTTAAGCATTTTATAAATCTTAAATTGCTACGGAAATTACTTCCCTCATCAGCCTGTGTCACATGTGAAGCTGAAATCTCCCCTGTAATTTCTGTCCTTCAGGCTCAGAATACAGTATATCACTTTTTTATTTTTCCTACATCAAGTTTTCTGGGTTTTATAGCCGAAACTGATTTGTAATACGTTTGTAAAACTTTAATCTTTGTTCTGCAAGAAGTCGTTTCCAGTCCTTAATCATAGTTGCTCCCCTCAGAGACTATCCCAAATTTATCTTGTATATGTCCTTTCTGGATAGAGCTGTTTACATGTTCTTGTTTCTTGTTTTTCCATTGGACGTTGAGCTCCCTAAGAGCAGGGACTGTTTTGTATCTTCACTGCTTAGATGGTGCCTGGAACATAGTAGGTGCTTAATAAATATTGGTTGACTTGACTTCCCTTTCAATTATGGATTCTTACAACTCTTGTTATGAGTTATGAGTTATCATCCTCCCTCCCAGAAACAACGAACCCATTTAAAGCAAAAGCAGAATAATACTCACAAGTATTTCACACAAGTTATCACTATAACTTTCCCTGAGTTTATATATAATTATGAAAAAAGTTTTGTCTCTTGTAAGACTAGTCATTTATTTTATGAAATCCAAAAGAAATCACCCAACTTCTAACATGAAACTAGCATGAAATTATGTTTATGGTTGACAACCTTATTGATAATTTGGAAGAATCAAAAATAGAATTCAGATTTCTGTCTTACCCTGCTCGTGACCTCATTAAGAAATTATTCCAAGAAATACAGAGGAGAAGCACTGAAAAGCACTTAGTGCTGTCTACATACCAGCATGTTCACTTGAATCATTTTTTACAGTGCCAAATAACGTTTATTGTTAACAGTAGTAATCACAGCGATTATAATGGACATTTGTATACTGCTTTACATATATTAATCACATTAGGCCCTCACAGCCACAGTGTGAGTGAGGTTGATACTCTAGGTGTTATCCTCATTTTACAGAGAAGGACGTTAAGATTCAGAAATACACTGCCTTACCCATGGCCACATAGCTCCTAAGTGTCAGTGGCAGGGTGTGAATCCAAGTCTCCATTTCTTTCAAGTTCAGAGTTTTTTATGACACTGCACTCACTGCCTCTCAAAAACAAAGGATTTTCATACAGGGTCAAATATCTTAACAGGTATATGGGGGCTTGGACTCCAACTGAGGTTTTCCCACTATGTCATAAACGCTTTACTGCCTCTTTTGCATAGTATTAAGTACTTTTAATTAAGTGTGATCATGTTGCCAAGTTTTTAGTCTTGACAGTGGCTAGATGGTGCAGTAGGTAGAGCACTGTGCCTAACGTCAGGAGGACCTGAGTTTAAATCAGCCTCAGACGTATGACTGGGCAAGTCATTTAACTGCCGTCTGCCTCAGTTTCCTCAGATGTAAGATGGAGATAATGTAGCATCTCCCACTCAAGGTTATTGTGAAGGTCAGATGTGATAATGTTTGTAAAGTGCTTAACACAATAACCTGGCACACAATAGGTGCTTAATAAAGTTTTGTTTCCTTCCCTCTTTATTAAGTATACAAAGGTATATAGCATGTTTCATGAATAAAAGATAACTGTCCCAACTTAAGTGGGGAGGAGGGAAGCAGCTAAGGAATTAGATGTTCTCTTCACATTGTTTATAACTCTTTGACATTATAAAACTTCTTAGAGCTTTATAGGGACAGTGGTTTGTTTGAATTGCTCTTTAACAAAAATTCAGACTGCAGACTACTTATGAAATATAATTATGCTTTTGACTGATTTTTTTCTTCTTTTGTTAATCACCAAAGATTAGAAAATTGAAGGAATTGTGTTAATACAGTGTTTTGTGATGGTGACAAAAACTCCAGAGTCTGCTTATCTAATTTTGCAGTCACTCATATTTTCAAAATGAAAAATGAAAAGTTTGAAAAAATAAGAGGCAAAAAGTACATTATTACTATTTGAACCCAGAAGTTATTGCTCTTTGAACCATAATGAGGCTTTTACTATTTAACTGCTTTTTCACGTGGCGAGGTGGGGGTATCCTCAGACATTCCCAAGAATAACTCCTTCTTACCATTCCAAGGTCATCTCACCTCCATTCTGTCCTTCCTCCAGTCCAGATTTCACACATGTGTTGGAATACTCTTTGTCTTGCATGAATCTGGCCGTGTTATTTCTCTGCTCAGAAATCTCCAGTGAAACCCAAAGCAGAGTGCAAACTGCCTTGTCTCCCAGTAGTCTTCTACCATGCTGTTTCCTTTGATTGGAATGCCCTCCCTTCCCCTTATCTCCTGTTGAATCCCTAGCCATTCTTTCAAATCCAGGTTACATTCTCCCTCTTTTTTGAAGCCTTCCTTGATCTCCATATTTGGTGAAAAATATCTCACCTCTCACTTAACTTTGATTCTAACATGTATTTATCATGTAATATTACAGTTATCTGTCTTACTCTCCCAGTAGCCTGTGAACTGTACCAGGACAGGGACCGTTAAACTCGTATTTCTCCCCGTTTCTAAGACAATATCCCATGTAATGAAAATGATCACTAAATGTATTATGAATAAATGAATCCAGAAAATCGAAGTAAAATGAAAACAATCCTATTCTAGGGTCCAGGACCTCACTTACCTAACTGATTGCTGAAGATTTAGGAAAATGTGGGATTTATTTGAACAATTTGGATCTTATAGATTTTTCTCCTTTATCTACTTCCTCTTGCTTTATAGAAGAAGAAGAAAAGGAGCCCACTTCTGAGTAGGTGGCTACCAACCATCACATTGTGTTAGTTTATAGAAAAGCTATTTTTAGATGAAAGGTGGAGAAAAATTCTAATCAGCTTCATAATCACCGAATAAATAGTATTTTGTATCTGAGCCTTAGAGCTCATCTAGCCTTTACAGGTGAGGTACAGTGAAGGAGAGAGTTGTCCTCTGAGCTGGGACTAAAATACAGATTTTCTGACTCCTCCATATTTTATTAGACATCCCACTACAATTGCTGTCACCCTGTGAACATCTGTATACAAGACATGAGACCAGCAAAAATGGAAGAGTTGGTATTATCTGCGGAACCATTATTGGGTCTCAGCTGGTTGTGGTACATGAAGTTCCTAGTCTATTTTCTAGTAGTTTTTCTTTAACTGTGCATCTGGAGCCTAATTTTGATAGGTAAATGTTCTGTGTTGTCTCCTTCCTTGGTCTAATGTCTTCTTCAACGGGATATTTCAAGGATGCTTGATTTTGAGAAGATGTGTATTTTTTCTATGGAGGCAAATTGCAATCCCTTCTCACTTTAATAGAGAACGTTGGTGCCAAATATAATTAATTGTCTGGAAGTCCTGCATTTTGAGTCCAGAAAAAGTGTTCAGCTCTTATATTTTGATACTTGCTAGTTGTGTGACCCTGGGCAGCCTACTTTATCTGAGTATTAGTCTTCTCATCTGTAAAATGGAGAGAATAGCAATAATAATAAATGTAGCAGGTCACTATTAATAATAAAATATAAATATAAACATAAAATTTTAGATGATGAGATATATAATTAAAATATATATTAAATAATCAAAATGAACAATATTGATTATTATGATAAGGCATATCATGTATAATTATTAATTATTAACATAATGATGTAGTAAACTTAGGCGATATAGCAGGTAGAGTGTTTGGATATGGAATCAGGAAAACTTGAGTTCAAATCTAGCCTCAGACATTTACTAGTGCATCCTGGGCAGGGGATTTGTTTGCTTCAGTTTTGTCACCTGTGTAAAATGGGGGTGATAATAGCATTTAAGGGTAAAATGTTAAGATATTTTAAAAAAAAACTCACTTTGAAAATTTTAAAAGTACTACATAAGTACCATCATTCTGTATAATGTCATTGTAAACTGCTTTACTAGCTTTAAAATGATACAGAAATGTGAACTGAAAGGCTATGTGGTAAGCTGCTTTGTGAAGGGTTCATCTTAAGTTCCAAATCTGGTCCTTTAATTTTATTATATTGAAAAAATGTAAAAAAAAATTCTTTCTTAGATCTTAAGCAGTATAAAAACACAGTAGGTCGGATGTGGCCCTCGGTGGTAGTTAACCTTCCCCTAGTATTGGAGTTAGGAAGTCCTGGGGGCAGTGCCCACTTCTGATATAAAATGACTGTGGGCAAATCATTTGGCCTCTTGTTTCCCCCAGGCAGCTCTCTTAGATTATAAATCACCCTATGGGGTTATGCATCCATGTCATAGAAGGATTTCTCCTACCAGGAATTCCCTGTGCCAGTGAAATCATAGGTCTGGACCAGATAGATAAATGCCCAGTATTACAAGCACCTCATTTGCCTCATCTCATTTACGTGGAGTTCAGACAAATGTTCCTGGTGCTTGTTTCTATCCTAATATTCTTTTATGGTTCGTCTTGTGCAGGCTATTATTGCTCAGGTGAATAAAGTGACTTTTTAATGGGGAGTGGGAAGGGCAATTGAATAAAAATGCTATGATGTAAGTTTCTCTTTTTGTAGGTTTACTAAAAGCATTATTGGGACAGACAGGATAATGCAAATGATTGGTACTTCATTCCATTTCTGTGTGGTTTTGATTTTTTTTTTTAACCAGGTCTCTCAGATATGAAAACTTCATTCCTCATAGTTTAGAAATTATGAGTGTTTGATAATAGTGATATCTGTTAGAATTGTTCAATTTTTATGGATCAACGTGACATCCAGGCAATTGGAAGCAACAGTTCCATTGATGATAATGTTTTAGTTCCAGTAATGTTTATTTGTTGAATTCGCTGGACTATTTTGAGGGGCTAATGAGGGGCTTTATACTTGTATCTCCCAGTGCTTAGCTTACTTCTTACAACATTGGAGGTACTTAAATACTTGCTGCTTGATTCTGCTGTACAGTTCTGGCCACCAAGCTTTATCTTTCTAGGAACCTACAAGTGATATATTGCAATTATTAATAATTATGAAAGAGAATTTCATCATCTTCCTTGAAAATTTCAGATGCCTTCAGGACATTCTTTTCTGGAAGGTCTGATAGCATTGATATCTTAAATTGCTCTCATAAATCAATTTCTATAAACAAATCTACACAACTCTATAATTATTGTTCCTGTCATTTTTATTTCTGTAGTTGAAAAATTCACCAGCCCCTAGCTAGCCGTCTGAGTTAGGAACCTTTCCATCCTTATGTAGGCTGGTCCTTAGGTGACATAACAGTCTGTCCCTGGGCCTTTCTTCTCTTTTACGTTTTGTCAAAATCTTCCAGAGTTTGCCCTTCGCTGGGTCAGAAAACAGACTCTAAGAAGGTCTTTTTTTTCCCGCTATGCTTATTCCCTTCTTTGCTTTGACATTTATGTATTTCACATACCTTAATACTAAACATCTGACTTTTTCCTGCATATCTGACTTATTAACATAAATATAAATATAATATATACTAATATATTAAACTGAGTAGAAGTTTAACTCAAAGACTATTTCTCTAAACATCCATCTTTTTTCCATCATATCTGATTTATTAATATAAACATTAATATGTATCAGACTAAGTAGTTTAACTCAGAGACTAGACTTAGTTACCATGTAACTTTAGTTATCTCAGTCCATTTGTTAATTACCATGATAGGTTCAGTAACTATAAGTTTAATGCTTTTATTTGATGTTTGTTTAAAGTCTTGGGCATATCTATTCAAGGTCAGGCCCATTTTCCCAATGATTTAACCCTCTTTGATTCACTTTTTCTCTTTCTACTGACTCCTCTGCTGCTTATAAATTTGCACAGGTCTTCCCCCACTCTTAAAAATTTTTTGTCATTAAAAAAACTAGGCTATCATTAACCATATGAAAAAATGCTCCAAATCACTGATAGAAAAATGCAAATTAAGGCCATTCTAAGGTTCTGGCTCACATGCATCAGAAAATGATAACAAGAAAGGGAAAAGGATTGGAGAGGCTGCAGGGAAACAGGTAGGTGGTGCACAACTAATGGAGCTGTGAGTTGGTCTAGAGAGACATGGTGGAAAGCAATTTGGAACTATACCCCCAAAGTTACTAAATTATGCATACCTTTGACCTAGCTTATTCCACTACAAGTATTATGTCTCTTTCCTTTGCTGTTTCTCATCTTTCCCGGTTTTCTAAATGCACGCAGTATGTTTCTCTGGAAAGAACAACCTGAGACAGCCAGGGTCATCATTTGGCCCTTGGGCCAGGAAAGGCTGTTTCCCTTTCGTAAAATAGGGATCATAATACTTGACTTGTCCATATCTTCCCAGGAAGTATTATAAAGATTAAATATTTTATCATTTTTAGCGTAGTTTGATTTTTTTTTTTCAAAAAAAGGCACTTAAAATGCAAGATAATAATAAGTGACTTGATTTTTTTTTAAATTGAAAGTGTAGGCATCTCCTGGGAATTTTCTCTGTCAGTGTAGGTGGGCACCTTATTTTCAACTTATATTCTTAGAGAATTGACTGGATCAAGTGACAAATTGAGGGTCACACAGCCAGTATGTGTGAGAGGTGAGACTTTTGAGCCTTATTCTTCCTGGCTTTGAGATCACCTCTCCATCTAGTGTGCCATATTGCCTCTTGTGGATTACAAA
Organism: Bettongia penicillata ogilbyi; assembly: GCA_023548195.1. NCBI lineage: Eukaryota > Metazoa > Chordata > Mammalia > Diprotodontia > Potoroidae > Bettongia > Bettongia penicillata. The sequence goes on from JAJHZJ010000435.1 coordinate 883,644, forward strand.
ATACAAAATAGGAAAGATCGTCTACTCCCTCATTTTGTGCCTCTTGAGCTTCGGATGAAGAATTGTTTCACATCAATACTATCTCCCTTTAAACCTTGTAGTATCCACAGCTTTGACTGTTGTTTCATCTGATGCTGACAGAAGAATTCAGGCAGTGCCATATTGATTTTGTCAGACCAATGGCTCATCCAACCACATTGACTCTCTTTGATGGTGGGAGCCAAGAAGATTGGGCAGGGAAAATTTGATAGTTGTCTACCATGATGTCATTCTCAACATTAGGACTGTACGAGAAAATACTTAAATTTCCCTGGTAGTCTTTGAGTTTAGTATTCATGAATATATCTAATCTCTTCTTGCTCTAGATGTAGAATAGAAAGATTCTGTGTTTGAATTTGTCTATAATTGTCTATATAATGTAAAACTAAAAGACCTCTTACTCCAGTTAACTTGTGCTTTACGATACTGTTCGAGTAACTTGTAATTTTACTAAATTTTTAGCTACCGTCAACAGTGAAACAAAGCATCTGGGTCTGGCAGCTTCATGATGCAAGAGAACTCATACATTTTTAAGCTCAGTGTAGACATGACCCAATTATAGCAGCATAGGAAAGTTGATGCTGATGACATCTCTGTTTCCATTTTCAAGCAGAGTGTGGGATTTACTTTGGAATGTCCTACTCTACTTGGAATTTCATTATCCTTGGGATTGTCTTTCTTCATTTATGTTGAGAAATTGAAGGCAAGTTGTTTTGTATGGAAGGGTCACATTTCCACACTTCCTTCCCTTCTACACCTGACAGGTCCAAATCGTTAGCCTTCAGGCTATGACTGAAAGAAGTATTTCCTTCTCATTAACCATTCCCCAGTGAATGTAGCTTTGCTGAATTTCTCTATTTGGGGAAAAAATAGGTAATTTTATCATTTTACATTAGTTTAAAGATATTTTGGGAGCACAGAAGGAATGTCATCTGCATCATAAGAGTATGAAGGAACGGTGCATTTGCCATGTTATTCCTTATGAACCCTGACCTTATGTGAAAAATATCAGATACGGTAGTTAGGGTAGAGGACAGAATCACAGAATGTTGGAGATAGAAGGGACCTTAGAGACTTTACCTCCAAATTCCTTCTGTTACATGAGCAAACTAAAACCCAAAGAAGGAAAATAATTTAGCTAAAGTCGTAGAAGTAAATGGAAGAGTCCAAACTTAAACTAAGTTTCCACTATACTCTACTGCCTCAGAGAATGAGGAGTATTCAAAGGATGAGAGGAAATCATTGAGTTGGAAAATAGTGATCCATTTGAGTGAAATTAGAAAGCTAAAGAAAGTGTTACTTTTTTTAAACAAAATCTATTGTAAGTATGGGTACAAAGAAATTGAAAATGAAGAGTTTGGCTCTAAATCTTGCCTGAAGTTTAGTACTTTTGGAGAGATTAAAAATAAGTGGGACTTTCTGTGCTGGAATGGGGTCCATTGATCCTTTCTAGCTTATCACCATATACTTAAGTATTTATTACCAATCCCTTTAGAGAGAAAAGGAGTAGGGTAAAGAAAACCTATTCCCCCATTTCAAATTCTGAACATCATCAATTCTGTAATGAAGTCAAGATGTTGTTAAACCCAAGAAAGTATTCATTGTCCTGACTTAGTAAATTGCTAAATTCTTCAAGTGAGCTCTAAGGACTCGGGTGGATCTAGGATGATAAAAGGAACTGAATGTAAAACCCCAAAGTTGCCAAGAGAGCTAGAGATTGCAACTTTTCTGAAGCTGCCAAGTTCTCATTTGAGCAGATGCTAAAACAAGTTGCATTTACATTTGCTTAGATCTGAAAGGCTTTGGTTTTTTATTTGTAAGCTATGAATTATGTAGACATTAACCATTAAGTATTTACTTGTGTATCTTCAGAAGTGTCAAGTTGTCACTGAAGCATTGCATAGGTAGATATGAGCAAGTGATTTAGTTTTCAGGATCAAAATGTTCAGCTTGCACTTAGAAGCAGGTTTTACAATTCCTTCTTATAAACCAATAGTTATAAGCTCCTCAAAGACATCTCAGAGAAGCAAGGTGAGTGGTGATCCCAGTAAAAGTCAGTACAAAAATTCAGTATTTCAGAGTTGCAGTGGGCCTCAGAGGCCACTTAGACCAAACATACCTGAAAAAAGTACTTAATCTACCAGACCCAACAAGTAGCCATTCTTCTTTTTTCTTCAACAATGGGAGAAGATACCAGCTACTTTCCAAGGTCACATTGAATTTTTGGAAGGCTCTAATTAAAAGATTCCTTGCATCTGGAGTTCTGCGCCCCCCTCTCCCCGGGGGCCAAAAAAGAACAAATCTAATCCCTATTCCACAAGACATTCGTTGTTCACACTTGAAGACAGGCCTCAGAAGAATCAATAGGCATATTGAGAAACCTCAAGCCTCATATAACATGATCTCAAGGCCCTTTACTACCCTGGTTGCCCTATAATGGATTTCCTTTAGCTTACCAATGTCCTCCCTAAACTGTGACACCTGGAACTTAGTAAAATACTCCAGAAGTGATCTGGTCTACGGAGAGACCATCGAGACATTCACCCCCTTATTTCTGGAGATCCTGAATCTCTAAATGAAGTCTAAAGTCATATTAGCTTTCTGTTTACCACATCACATGACTGACTCAAAATGTATATATGATCCACTAACATTCTCAGATCTTTTTACTTTCTAACTATTCCTTACCTAAATTTTAATTATGAAGTTTTTTAACCCAATTCTAATTTGTACCTAGTGAATTTCAGCCTCATGCTCTAACATTCATGGAGGCAAGTGGTCCACGGACAAGGTTTGTTGCTTTCTGAGCTCCCCTTTGTTCATCCAGCAAATGTTGTACGGCCCAGCCATCAGATGAAGCCAATCAGCAGCAGTGCTCCATGAAAACACAGAGACAGTACAGTGACACAGAGGTGCAAGACTACCTTTGTATGACCCAAAATTAGATCTGCTGAGAGGATGCCTAGTCCTCTTCTGTGCAGTAGGAACTTAATAAATGCTTATTTTGAATTGACATGTAATGATTATTCCCTACTGGTCTTACTCCAATTATCTCCCCACTATTACTATCCGCATCTGTCATCCAAAGGAATATCAGTATATTTATAATCTCAGTTATTCTTTATTATATAATGAGACAAACTTTGTGCAGCATTTTGCAAACTATAAAGCATTATCTAAATACTAGCAATTATTATTATTTTATATATCCTTTGTTCCTCCCTTGCCTTTCTCAGCTTCCTTTCCTCTTCTAATTGTCATTAGCCCACTCTCAACAAGACCATGGGATGTTGTGATAGGCCCCTGATTTGCTTCTGGCTCTCTTTCCCATTTTGCCCTGCACACTGATGAAGTATCCTAAAAAGTCACCTTAGCTATGTCAGAGCCTATGTCAGCCCCTCATTGCCCCAGAAGAAAGTTCCTGAACTCTTGGTGTGGAGGTCTTGTAGAGTGTCAGTCCAGTTTTCTTGTCCTGTTTTCCCTCATGAACTCTCATCCTTACCCAGCTTATTATACCCTAAAATAAATCCATTGATTCTGGATACTGCTCATCTGTCACATAGGGTGAAAGTTTATCCTGCCTTCTTTCTGATTTCCTGAAAACTATCAAGTCTCTTGATAAGAAGTAGGGTCATATAATAAAGAAGGTTGGACTTGAGGGCTCAAAAACACCCGAGTTCATCTCCCACCCTCAGTTCTAATTAGTTAGGTGGTGTTTAGTCATTTCAGCCATGTTTTACTCTTTGTGACCCTGTTTGGGGTTTCCTTGGCAAAGATACTGGAGTGGTTTGCCATTTCCTTCTCCAGCTCATTTTACATATGAAGAAACTGAGGCAAACAGGGTTAAGTGACTTGCCCTAGGGTATCTAAGGCCAGATTTAAACTCGGAAAGATGAGACCCAGCACTCCACTGCACCATCTTACTGTCCTGTTAGGTGACTGTGAGTTAATCATTTTTCTGAGACAATTTCCTCATCTTTAACCTAGGGATAATTCAAGTAGTACTTATCTCACAGAGTTATTGTTAGGTTCAAGTGAGATAATGTCTGTCAAGATTTTAAAGCATTATATAAACATCAGTTATATTATTATCATTTCAGTATTGTTTAAATTTGTCATGAAGTCTACCCTGGCCCACCTTATTCCACAGTGATCTGAATCCTAAAGGAAACCAAGAGTTTGAAGAAAGAGAAGTAAAGAGGGAGTGAATTCCAAGCGTGGAGGGCAGGCACTAGAAATAATGTGTTCATCCTTCGTTGCTGAAGGATACCACCAGAGAAATGATGACATGACTTGCACCTGACTTTGTTTTGAGTGAGGGAGGGCTTTCAGGTCACCAGCTTCATTTCTCCTCCAGAGCCATCTGAATCCAGTGATGAGATATTCATCAGGATGACTGGAGATGACCCAAGAGGAGGCAGTTGGTGTTACATGACTTGCCCAAGGTCACATGGCTAGTGAGTGTCAAGTGTCTGAGGTGAGATTTGAACTTAGGTCCTCCTGACTCCTGCACTGGTGCTCTATCCACTGCACCACCTAGCTTCCCCGTTAGAAATAGAGATGGTTGTTGGAGTGTCATGAATGTGGAACCAAAACGGTCAGGTTGGCTAGATCACAGAGAGAAGAGAGGGTGTACCGTAAAGTGCAGTAAGTCTAGAAGCATGGTTTGGGACCAGGTTGTGAAGAACTTTAAGGGTCAAGTAAAGGAAATTCTATTTGATCTACAAGGTAATAGGGAGCTACTTGAATTTATTGAGTAGGGGATGTCAGACTTGCGCTGTAGGAAATCACTTTGACAGCTCTGTGAAGGATGGATTGTTGAGAAGAGAGACTTGAGACACAGAGTTTAGTTAATAGTCCAGGTAATAGATTATTAGAGGTTGAAGCTAGATATCTACATTTCTTTTCACTAGATCCTGGGTGTGAGGCCTGGAAAATTTATGGGACTTGTCAATGACCACACAACTAGTAAGTGCCAGATGGGATTTGAACCCAGAGCAACTCCAGCACTGTATCCACTCTGCCATGCTATTTCCCAATATTATTTCATTTGATCCCCACAATAACCCTGTAAGATAGGGAGGGAAGGGATTTATTTTTATTTTGAACAGTCTCCCATGCTTCACATTGAATGATTAGTACAGTGACCTAAAAGTAGTTAAATAACAAATATTTATTGAATGAAAAAAGCAAGTCCTTCATAACTTAGATCCCCCTACCCTTCCAGGCATACTGGACATGGATTTTTCAGTCTAATGATATTGGCCTCTTGGCCATTCCATGAATGAGACTCTTTATCTCTTGGCTTCAGACTCTCTGGCTGCCCCTGGTGCCCAGAATGCTCTCCCACCTCTTCTCTGCCTACTGGCTTCCTTTAATGACTAGACTCCTTTAAGGTTATGAAAGGAAAGGTGTGTAATTTGTTAGTTCACTTAGAACCTCACTACTGCGCTAACCTCATGGCCCATACCTTGGGATTCTTTTAATATGATAGGGTCTTTTTATTGAAACTTTCCTGAGTGTAGGTGAATGTAGACTTGCCTTATGGTGGCCATAAGAATGAACACTTAACTTTGGAAAACACTCACCAGTCTGTGAGCAAGGACTTAGGGAGCTCTTGTTGGAAGGAGAGTCAGAACAGAAAGGTCTTCATTGAGTTGATAAGAGTTTGTGTTTCTGGTTTCAGCTAGTTGTATGAAAATATAGATAGATGTGATGAACATTTTTTATTGGTACAATTTTAAAAACTAAAGAGGTGATTAAAAAGTCTAGTTGGCATATATGAAGCCCTTTCTTTCTGACATTTTTTACCCAACACCATCTCTCCCTTCTCTAGATTCCATTCTGAAATCATCTGTGTCTCACACACAGTCTTACCTTATACCTTATCATATGCTTTCTTGTGTTTTCTGCCTCTCCACAAAAACTGTCTTGTACACTTAACTATAAACCTTGAGAATAGGGGCTGTGTCTGCTCATAGGCAAGTGTCTACACAGAATCGATCCCCTAGTAGCAATCTAATATCTATTGACTTGAGGTGGAGACTATGATTTTAAAGATTAAATTTCCCGTTGGAAAAATCCTTGAATCAATTTGTATCTGTCATATTTGGATCTTACTGACATTTTTTGGAAAGCTGAAATGCTTAAAACAGAGGAAACTTCAGTTTTGAGTTCAGACTTTGAAAGAACTCAAAGAATAATTCAATTCAGTTCCATAAACATTTATTAAGCTGTAGGCCAACACTGAGGATACAAAGATGCAGAAGAACAGACCCTGTCCTGAAGATGCTTATGGTCAGATGGGAGAAGATAACACACAGATGGCATCTATGAGGAGAGTAGGGATGGACCAGGAGGGTACCCATGGTGGGAGCATCATATTCCTTAGAGTTCAAACCAAGGAAAGCTGTAGTTGGAAAAGTGAAAAGTTGAAATTGTAATATGGAAGGCATTATAATTGAATTGTTAGAGGGGAGAAGTACCATCTGCTCAGCCAGGAACTCTGGTGAAAGTATCAGCCTTTCTCCAGCACTGTTAACCATGCATCAGTGAATTGGACCTCTTGGCTGTTACTTTGCTGTGGTCCATTACAGAGCTGACAGTCCCTGAAGAAGGGAGTGGGGAGATCCCATTAGACCTTGCCATGTTATAACATTTGTAGTTCTGGAGATCTGTTATTCCTGATCATCTCTCTCATATCTCTGTATTCCCCTCTGTGGTTCACCTAAAGAAATATGCTGTGCAAGATTATGCTATAAACTGCCCGAGGTCTTAGACATAGGTAATATGGATGAATCTGGTAGAGACAGTGCATCTATATAAGGTTAGTGATAGCTGTATCCATGATAACAATACCTTTCCTCTTCTCTTGGGAATGCTTGTGTTGGAGGCCAGAGAATCCTGACACATAAAATAAAATGTCTTACTCAAGAACAGACCTCAAGGTTATTTATCAGATATCTCAGGCAGGTCCACTGATTTGCCAGAGATCACATGATTAACAAGAGGTGACTGGCACCAGATTCCAGGTTTCCTGTCTCCTTGCAATACTCTTTTCTTTCTATCATGCTGCCTCCATTTCCACTTTGTCATAATGCAAGGAATGTTTTTCACTGCAAAATGATTGCATTTTATATTGTTACCTTCACTTTGAAGTTGTTCTAATTTGACATTTGTTGCAAGAGCACAGTCATAGTCAAGTAGAGATTTATTCAGACACATTTAACAATGTATTTCTCTCCTTCTGCCTATTACCTTCTGCTGGGTACGTATATGCTTTAGCAGCAGGTACTAAGATTGTGTGCCAACAAAAAGGGATGGTTTTTACTTCCTCCAAAGGCCCACAGAGCAAATGTTTTGATTCTTTTCGACAGGTGGATAGCTCAGCGTGGTACTGAAATGAGCATCTGTGTGCTATAAAGAAGATGGACATACACATGATTCTCTAAGCCCAGAATGCTTGAGTACCCAATGAGAGGAGACCTGACAATTGTGTTTTGGCTAGGATGATTTTTTAAAAGCTTTCTTTTTGGTCACAGCAAAGTCCATGTTAAATATAGCTTCACATTTGCTATAAACATAAGAATAAGCGATAACTACTCAGCCAATTTATACAAAAGGAGACAAGGATAAAAGTCCAAAAACCTGGGTCCTTGTCTAGTGTCTGTCAATAATTTGCCATTTGCATGTGAGAAAATTACTTAAAAATCTCTATTTTAGTTTCCTTTTCTATGAAATAGAAATATTTCTATGAAATAATTCTCTTGGTTCTACTTACTTTACTATTTCAACATTTTAGTAAGAGTTTCTTTAGTTCTTGTTTTATGCGAGACACTGTCCTTGGCACAGAGGATACAAAGACAAAACTAGCAAAGCTCCCTGTCCTCAGGGAATTTATATTCTACTTGAGATAATTGTGAGAACTCATGTAATGAAGTGGTAACAAGACTGCATTTAGAGTCAGAGAACTTAGGATCAGATTCCTATTCTGCCAACTTCCTTTGTTACCTTAGGCGAGTCAAGTTGACTGCCTTGGGAATGAAGTTCCTCATTTGAAAAATGGAATGAGGGGATGTTGAACTAAATGGCCTTTAATGTCCTTTCCTTTCCAACCCTTAAATAAACCCTATAATCCCAATATATTAAATGAGATAATGTTAAAGTATTTTGAAAATGGAAGCACTATACATGCTATAAAAGAACTACTGTCATTAATAAGTAATAAATTCTGATAATTCCAAAATATATTTAGTTTTAATAAATTATAGATTTTTTTTATTATAATATGTGCTGTTACATTGAACAGTCTCCAATAACTGCTGTAAACTAAGGAAGAAATTATCTTTTTGTTTCTAACCTGAAGTTTTAATACATCTAGAACTTCTGGAAAACAGTCAGTGTTTGGCACATAAATATAGAAGTGGAAGAATTGACCATTTTAATCCTACATTTTTTTAAACTGCATTAAATCTGCATTGGCAGATATTCATAGCAAAGAGAACTTTTGCTCCTTTCCCATAGATCTTTGATGTAACTATGGAGGAATTAATAATGACATGAGTGGTATGGGATTCGGTTTCATAGTTTCTCAGTACATCACATACAAGCTGTCTTTGTACCGTCACACACACACACACACACACATACACCCCATCTACCTTGTCATATGTTATGGGTGGTATATGAATTCAGCTGAGGAAGAGTTTATTCTATAAATATATTAAATTACCTCATAATAATAGCTAACATTTTACAACATTTAAGGTTTACAAAATATTTTTTTATATGTCTGTTAACTCATTCAATTTTCTCATCTACACAATTCAGAGGGTTGGGCTACATAGCTTCTGAGGTCCTTTCCACTTATAAAGCTGTGATCCTTAAAGGACTTTATATCATTTTTCTTTTTACAAATTAGCCCGATATGTACAGTAAGAGTTGAACAGCAAATGAAACCTTCACTATAGTTCTTTGGTTTCTTCCCAATCTGAATACTTCCAGCATTTTTTTAAAATTGACATTCACAAGATCTGTCTACAGAATGAATTTTAGAATTTAGAGTAAGAGATTGAGTTTTCCTTTTTTGTCATTCCTAGTTAAATTGACCAACTGGATATAAATAGACTGAACCTTCATTTTCTTTTTTTCTAGATGCTTGAAGATTATTCCCCTTGATAACTGAATTATTGATTCAGAACTGGAAGGGATTCTAAGGTTAAACCTTTGTCACCGTTGCCCAAGTGTTTTCCCACATACAGTTAATTTTCATGACTTCTCTTCATCATGAATTCTCTGATGTTGAGTAAGGGATATGTGGTCATTAAAGGCTTTTCTAAATTCAGTACTTTTGTTAGATCTCTAGGTTTTTAAAAATAATTTATTATAAACCTAAGGTTTACTACTTCTGCCACCTATATCAATAAATCTTGCAGGGATTGGGTCCTAATATATCGTTTGAACTCAAAACTTTGGTTCTTTCTTTTTTAAAAAGTTTTATTTTATTTTTAATTTATTGAATTTTAATTTAATTTATGGTCCTTTTTTTTAATCATTAAATATGCTAGGGCTGGAGGTGCCACAAGCTTTTCTTATAATATTATTGTTAGGATGGGGGCACATATTTAGAACTAGAAGAGATTTCAGAAGCCATCTACCTTAAGCCCCTCATTTTACTGATGATGAACTGAGACCTGGAGAGATTAATTGAATTGCCTGAGGTCACAAAGGAAGTAGTAAGAATCAGAGACAAGATCTGAACCTTGAGACCCCCTATTCTTCATCTTATGGGGGTTTTATTTTACTATAAATATGTTTTGTAGCACTACCCATTGATTAAAAATGAATCAAATAAGGGAACTTGAATAGCTAACGTGCAGTGCTAAAAACCAAGACTTGAGTTTCAAACTTTTAGACAAGCATCCACAAACTTAAGTCTTGTACATGTCCCAAGTACAGAAGAAAGGCACATGTGGCCACAGCTTGGGAGGCAGTAGGGGTATAGTTGATGTGTAGTGAGTTCGGAGTTAGAACACTTGGGTTTGGAGAGCTGCTTTGTCTTTCCTAGTTGTGTGACTGTGCAAATCACGTGACTCATCTGGATTTCATTTTCCCTCATTTTTCAAAGGGAGCTGATAATTTTAAAATCAGCTTTGTCTCAGGCTGTTGTGAACACAGCAATTTGTAAACTCTAAAGTGCCCTTTTAGCTATTATTACTATCATTTCCGATTTGTGTTGTTTTCTTATGATCATGTTGCCCAGTTTGTTTTAAGCTACCAGATTTTAAAAGTTAGTTTCCATGGTTCTGCAAAATTATAAACAAACTAAGAAGAACGAATTTCAGAAAAAAACCCTTGAGTTTCTTCAATGGAAATATGATCAACTGAAATTTCCCCTACCCCCTCTAGTATAAATAAGTGAAAGGGAACATTAAAGTTGTGAAGTATCTTACAAAGGGAACTATTATATCTGACTTTGTTCCAAGTTCTTATTGATATTCATTTATGAGGAAGATGTGATTGCCTGTTTTTAATAAGGACTCAAGAACTTTGTTTTGAAAGTTGTTTTATTGGCCTAGCTAGGTGACTCAGTGAATATAGCACCAGCCTTAGAGTCAGGAGGCTCTGAGTTCAAATCCAGCCTTGGATACTTACTAGCCTGTAGACCCTGAGTGAATCACTTAACCTGTTACCTCCAAAAAGAACAAAGAAAAGAAAATTGCTCTTTTGTTTGTAAATGCTTTTGTAATGCTGCTGCTTATAATATCATGGTAACAGATGCATAACATAGGCTGGTGGAGAGAGGGTTAGTCTTGTCTGTAAGACCTAAGTTCAAATTCTTAACTCCAAGAGGTATCAGAGAACCTAGATTCAAATACTGGCCCTGCCACATTCTATCTGTGATACCTTTTGTGAGTCCCTTTAACTTTTTTGGGGCCTTAGTTTTTCTCATCTAGAACATGAATGGGTTGGAGTCCATGGACTCCGGGGTCTCCTCTAGCCCTAGGAACCCATGCCATATTAGCTGTGGTATCAAGGACATTTCGCTAAACCTCTGATTTCCCTAAGAAAACTCTCTAAGACTATAAAGTGGAGATCTGCCTCAGTAGAAAGAGTTTCTACACTGAGAATATCACTCCTCTGACATATAATGACGGTGTAACCCTGGGCTTACCACTTAACCTCCTGATAACTCTTAGTCAGCTAGCAACCCTTAGGGCCAGCACTGTGCTTAAGCACTGGAGTTACAAAGAAAAACAAAACCTAAACCAGACCAGTCCCTGCTCTCAGGGTGCTTACAGTCCGATGGAAGAAACCACATGAAAACACCTCTTTACAAACTCCATGTGGGATAAATTAGAGCATGGAGACTAAGGAGGACTGGGGAGAGATTCTGGAAGAATGTAGAATTTTAGTTGAGACTTGAAGGAAGGGAAGCTAAGCAGGAAACTGGGCAGCTGTCTAAGATTCCGGACTTACAGTTCCTGGCATATAGTAGGCACTTAATAAATGTTTGTTGATTAAATCCAAGTGGCAGAGAAGGAGTCAACTTCTATCAGTAGAAGGAATTTCTTCACCTTGGAGTTCCCTTTAATCACTGAATTCATGCGTTGGGGCCCTATCCCTATCAAATCATGAGTTTGAATAAAGTAATTATTATTATTGGCATTATTATTAATAGAACTATTAGAGTTTAATAGTATTAATAGTGGATTGATAATAAAGTTGATCTGAAAATATTATTTTTGGTCACCTATTAAGAAAAAAACAACAAAACACATTTTTAAAAGATTTTTCTTCCAGGCTTCTGCTTTTTCGTTTGCTGAAGTATCCTAGATGGCAAAACACCTCGCTCCTCAGCAGATCGACCAGAGACCCAAACAGCGATTGTTTGGTTTTTTTATCGCAAGGGAAGGTTCAGTGGGGGAGAAAGGTCTGCAAGGCAAAAACACAAGGCATCTGTAAATATTGTTTCTAACCATGAAACTTTTTTTTAACAAAGTAAAACAAAGGAAGAAGTTGGACTACATCTAGAGTCCCTTATAGCTATAAAACGACTGCTCTGAACTGTTTATTCTAAACATTTAGGAAAAGATGAAAAGACCATAGCAAAGGGTCCTGGTACTGCAAAAAAAGCTGGGACCTGCTGGCCTAGGAGATAAGTTTAGCATCTTTATTTTTTTGTTGTTGTTGTTTTGTTTCTGTTTTTTTCTGGTCACCTCCTAGCAATGCACAAAGTTCTATCTTGGATGACTATGCCAAGTCTCTTTCCCTGACAGCTTTTGCTGTGTCCTGGAATATTGTCTCTGAAAAAATAAAGATTCTTTAAGTCAGTTTCTCATCCACCATGTGGGGGGTTTATTTTGTCTCCAGCAGCAAATGGTGCACTTTGAATCATAATCACCACACTGAACAGAGAAATGCTAACGATGTTAATTGTCTTTCTAAAATGCCAACTGACTTCAAGTAAGATTTTTCCCATTTATTTTGTTTTCTTTTTAGCTCCAAGAGGAAAGCGAGGGTGGAAGACCTTTTATGCTGTACTGAAGGGAACAGTGCTTTACTTACAAAAGGTAAAAATAGAAATTTCCATGAAACAGTAATTAAAGTAGGGGCAGAGAAAAAAGGCCCATTGTACACAAGTCATCTCTGACCACTTGAAGAATAAAAATCAAATCTCATTTCACCTTTCACATTCTGCGCTGATGACCTGTTACTTTTTTTAAAATTTTATTTGGATACAGTTTATTTTAATGAAAAGTTGTCTTTGTATATATTTAGTTTCAAATTAGAAAATAATATGATTGATCAGAAAATTGAATTGAAAGAGAATTCCAGCTTACCCTTCTTTTGTGGGGTAGAATAAACCTTTTTCTTAATAGTTTTAATGGTGTTTTATATGTGTATTCAACATTTCCATTATAGATGTTTTGTAGCTAAAGACTAACCATGTTTTTAAGTCTTGTCTGATTAGACCTATCGTGGCATATTGGATGGGGAAATGGACATAGAGTTAGAAAGACTTGAGTTCAAATACTACCTCAGACACCTTCTAGCTTTGTGACCTTAGCCAAGACCTTGACCTCCCTGTGTATCAGTTTCCCCATCTTTAAAACAAGGGAATTGGGTTTAATGGTATATCAGGCCCCATTTACTTATAAGATCTATGATCCTATGTCACTTCAGTCATACAAAGCTTAAACTTGGGTTATGAGATTTCAGTTAAATAGTTTTAGCTTAATTTTGCAACTTGGGTCTTAATCACTCAGAGCAAGAAGAATTTGTCACATTTTTGTCAAAGCTATCTTGCTTGTTGTAAAACACTAAATGTGTATTTCTGATCCTGCTTAGGAGTGTTGGCAATTTGTAGACAGGGAGGGGGTCCTGCCATGGAAATCAGAGTATGTACTACCCTTCAAAACTCAGGAATATTTTTCTAAAGACACCACTGCTCTAGGGACAGCCACATAGAGGCCCTTTGAGAGGCAACAGAGAACTTGAAATTTACCATATGTCCTCTTGGGAACCACATTTTTAGCTTTCTCTTTGATTATGACATAAGGACACAGATTTTCTAGAAGAATTCACAGCCCAGGGTAAAAAAAAAAATTTCAAGATTTCATTCATGTTCATCTTTATTTTATAAAACATATACTCCCTAATATGCCTCAAATGTTTTCTCACCACTGCTTTTCTAGACTTCTGTTTCTCTGGGAGAGAGACAATTTTTGCTGCAAAATAACATATGAAACATTAGATCAGATGGCATTTCCTGCTATTTGTGATCCTTGTTTTAACAAGTCAGCTATATTGACTCCTTCCCCCTATGTTTCAACCCCAGCTCTTTTGCTGGTGTGTATACACATGTATTGGGCCAGCACTGATCCCTTTAAATTTGGTTTGCCTTCATCTGCAGATTCCAGCTATTTTCCTAGCAGAAATCCCACTTTCTTTAGGAGAAAAAAAACCACCTTTTTTAGCTGAAATTCATCCCAAACAACAGTCCTAAAAGATGATAAAAGCAAGTCTTGGTAAATTAGTTTAAAAAACAAAGCAAAACACCAATTCATGGAATGGCAGGACATAGGATTTCTACACTTACTCAGTCACTCAGGGCAGAGCCCTGACATTGAAAGGAAGGTTTGACTCTATGTACACATTAGTTGTTTTTGTTAAGACCATTTGTATCATTGCCCAGAAGGACTGGTTCTGGAGGACCTACTTTCCCATTCTCCTTTCCCCTTCTCTGCGTTTATTTAATGTTCGTAGTTTCACTCTACTAGATACAAAAGACTAGAAATAATTTCCTAATATTTTAGCAGTGGAAGAAAGTATGTTAGTTGTGAAATATCATCAGCATCCATTTTATCAGCTAACCCTCTTCTCTCACCTCTGCCCCTCAATTTCAAAGACTAAGCTGAAATCCTATGTAGGGTGTTGGATTCGAAGGAAGGAAGGAGGGAAGGAATGAGAGAAGGAAGGAAGGAGCATTTGTTAAGAACCTACTTTGTTCCATACAGGCTTCTAGGTGGCACAGTGGATAGAGCACCAAGCCCGGAGTCAGGAAACCCTGAGTTCAAATCTAGCATCAGATGCTAGCTGTGTGACCCTGGGCAAGTCACTTAACCCTGATTGCCTCAGTTTCCTCATTTGTAAAATGAAGTGGAGAAGGAAATCGCAAACCTCTCCAGTATCTTTGCCAAGAAAACCCAAACAGAATCACAGAGTTAGGCACGACTGAAATGACTCAGCAACAACATGTTCCACACACTATGCTAAATGTTTTAAAAACATCACCTCATTGGCTCAGGAAGACATGAATTAAAATTATACCTTAGATACTTACTGGCCTCAGGACGTTGGGCAAATCACTTTATCTTTCAGTCTCAGTTTCCTCATAGCGTAAAACCAGGATAATAATGACGCCTACCTCTTAGGGCTGTGAGGATCGAATGAGAGTGTTTGTGAAGAACTTGGCAGACGTTAAAGCACTACATAAATGCTAACTAGCTGTTATTTCTCAGTCTCTCAACTACTAATGACTTTCCCTTTCATTTTATATTCCATCTACTTGGTGCATATACATACAGACATGCTTAAATTGTGTCTACATGTGTGTGAACATATATATGAGGGAAGGAGTTTTTATTTTTTTTTGTTTACAGCTTTTAGCACAATGCCTAACACATAGTAAATATTTAATAAATGCTTCTTTATTGAGTGAGTACATCACATGGATATTGATTACAAGGTGCACCTCCCTTCTCACTGTGTAGAAGGTAATATTATGACATTACAATATTGGTGTTAGAGAATGGAGAATGAGACTGCATGTTAATTAATTTTATAGGATCATGAAGGGGTCCTTAGAAATCACCAGTCCAACCCTTTCATTTGGCAGATGAGGGAACACGAGGTTCCAGAGAAGTAAAGCGGTTTGCCCA
This sequence comes from Bettongia penicillata ogilbyi, assembly GCA_023548195.1. Taxonomy (NCBI): domain Eukaryota; kingdom Metazoa; phylum Chordata; class Mammalia; order Diprotodontia; family Potoroidae; genus Bettongia; species Bettongia penicillata. The sequence goes on from JAJHZJ010000435.1 coordinate 899,126, forward strand.
AGGTCACCCAGGTAGTAAGTAATAATAATAGTTCATATAGAGTGCTTTAGGAATATATCAAGCATTTTTCATACATTGTCAGTTTGATTGTTAAAGCAGTCCTGTGAGTTAGGCACCACTAAAGCAAATCAGCTTTTGTTACACAGCTTTTAGCCTTAAATAGTTTCCTATGGCCCCAAAACATTAGCTTGACTGCAAGTTGATTGCCTTGCCACCATGCCAAGCTGCCTCTCACCCCCATTTTGCGGATGAGGCTTGAAGTGCTTGGTGACTTACTAAATATGATGCTCCTCCATGATGGGGGCAGAACACAGGACTCCTTCACCCAAACCATTATTATGATGTCTTTTTGAATGCATTAAATGCCAAAATGGTAGCAAAGTATCCGCTTATGAGAGGTGGAGATGGAAAAAAGAATATCTACAAATCATAGAACCATGTTGACTTCTGATTGTCAGTATCACCCTTGAGGGAGAGGAAGGGGATTTTCTTTAGAAAGCAAGCAAAAGTCAGGTGACAAATGACAGATCCGTGTTTGGGCTTAAGGGATGAATCTCAACTTAGTCACCAGCTGACACTTGCTCTCTAGAACCCCCAGGTGAACCTAGAGCAGCGATACAACCCCACTTGTCAGTTTAAAGCTTAGTTTCTGCAGCAAGTGATTTGACATGATCTGTAACTTCTGTAACTTCCCACTGGAAAACTCGAGCCCAGTTTACTTGTTTTCCTTTTGTTCCAGTCATAGAATCCGAGCTTTAAAACTACAGGGGACTTTCCTTGTGATTTTCTTGTCTGATCCCCTAAGAGAAGGGGATGGATCATACAAGGTCCGATGACAGCAGCACCGTTTTATAGCATCATTTACATATACACAGAGGGTTTTACATCCATTTAGCTAATTTGAAATTTACTGCAACCCTTTGGTCCTTAGCTCAAAGTGTTACCCATTTTATAGATGAGGAAGCTGGGATTCACAAACTTTATGTAATTTCCTTACACTCATATACATAGTAAATGATGAAATTCAAATCCAGGTATCTCTGGTGTCTTAAGACCAGTTCTTTCCAATTCATCATTCTTTCCCTCTTCCCTCTTTTCCATCCTCTCTCTTTCCCCCCTTCCTCTCTCTTCCCTCCTCTCTTCCTCTCCCTCCCCCCTTTTGTCTCCCTCCCTTCTTCCTTCCTTCTTTCCTTTCTTTCTTCCTTTCCTTCCTTTCCTTTCCTTTCCTTTCCTTTCCTTTCCTTTCCTTTCCTTTCCTTTCCTTTCCTTTCCTTTCCTTTCCTTTCCTTTCCTTTCCTTTCCTTTCCTTTCCTTTCCTTTCCTTTCCTTTCCGTCCTTAACCTCCCAACCCCCGTTCTTCATAACAGTCCTTGTAAAACAGATAGGTTAGCATTGGAAAACCCGAGTTTGAGCCTTCCTTTGCTATGAGACCTTAGTCAAGTCACATAACATCTCTCAGCTGTATTTGTTGCATATCCAATCCAGAGAAGCCAAGTTTGAATCCTGCCTCTGATCCTTACTACTTGGGTGGTCTCAGGCTTAAATGGTGAGCCAGATGGAGAACACAGGTCTCCTTGAACTTCTGTTTCCTCAGCCATGAAGTGAAGGTCTAGATCAGATTGGCTCGGGGTTCCATTCCAACTATAAATCTATGTTCCCAGGATCTATTCTCTATAATAGACCATTAAAAAACAGCATAGACTACTCAGTGTGAGATAATATGTAATCAGGTGAGATGATACATGTAAAGTGTTTTGTAAATCTTAAAGTGGTGTCCCAAAAGTCACTGCAGTTTTAAGCAATCAAGGCTTAAACGGTAATAGTTGTTGCTGTTATATATATTTTTGAATTATTATTATTGAGGTTGTTAGAGGAATCTCAGCACAAAGGAAGGCAATTATAACTTTAAACAGGTATTTTTTGCTCTTTGTAAAGCCTCTCTGATTACTCTGTTAACTAAATAAACTCTTAGGCCCTGGTGCTCCGAGACTTACTTTTTGCTTTTATAAAGAGAAGGACTTGACTTAAATAAGCTTTAGGATCCTTCCCAGCTCTGTATCTATGATAGAAGAGTTTACCAGCCTAGATACCGCCTTTGTGTTGCCTCATTAACTGGTGGTTTCTTTGCTGTGGTTGTTTATGTATTTTTTTGCTTATTGTTAGAGAAGATATACTGAACACAAAGTCACAAGAGAAGTGGGTTTGAATTGCATGTCTTTATACTTACTATCTGTGTGATCACTGATAAATTATTTAACCTCTGAACCTCAGTTTCTTAATCAGTACAATGAGGATGGGAATAACTTTCTTAGAGGATATTTTTGCTATCAAATATCAAGTACCTTGTAGGCTTTAAAATGCTTCATGAATTTTCAGTATTCTTCGTTTCAGTTGCTAAGAGCTCAGAGGTTAAATTGACAGAAGACTATACGCATTCTCTCCTAAAACTCTGCTATTCTTTTCTTGTTGTGTATGGCAGGAAGCATATTGATCACTAATAAGGAGAAAGGACTGTCAACTGTAGTTTAGGGATTATGGACAAGGCAAAAACATCCAAAAATTAAAAGGGATAAATAAGGAAACTATTATGCTGAAAGGAACCATAGACAATATGTCAGTAATAAACTTATACCCTCCAAACACTCTAGTATCTAAATTCATAAAGGAAGCAGCTGAACTACATGGGAGACTCCAATATTGCTCTGTTTCGGATAAGTCTTTATGCCCAAATAGAGAATTATTGGGGGTACATCTAGTGCCTTTTTTGACAGACAGAGGATGCTCAGTAGACCCTCCCTTCCCACTAAGGACCAAAGAAGTTATTGAATGTTAGACTACAATATGTTCTAAGTTATGTTTCATTCTGACTTAGGTCTTAGAGAAATCTTCATTTCTGGTATTTCTGGAACATTTTCTCTTAGCAAATGCCTATATTTAATATTCAGCCTTCTTTATTGCATTGCTTCCCCCTGCCTCTCGCTCCCTAGGAGAAAGAACATTGAATCATTTCTTTTTCACGTCTTTCATAAGTTTCTTTGTAGTTCCTACCATTGGTTTTATTTTTGGGAGGGGAGAAGGAAGACAATGGGGGACAGATAGACCATTTCTTCTTGGTCTTTTGCTTCTTTCCTCTTTCTTTTTGACATTCTACAGATAACTATTATATTCCCAGAGCATCACCATTCTACTGAATCTCTTTTCTGCCCTGATATTGATTTCTTTCTGAGGTCATCTACGCACCTTCTATCTCTGTGTTCCCCTAGACAGCCTCTGACATTCTCTGTCCTTTCCTTTGCTCTTTAGAAACACAAATATCTTCCTTATTCTAGTCAGGGAGATTTACCTCATTTCCCTTCCTGCCACTCCTTATGACTTTGTCACATTCCCCTCTGCCTTATCAAGGGGCCTGCACTCAGGCCTTTATAGAGAAACCACAACCCAACACATGGGCAGAATGGTGCACTAGGTACTACTGAGGGCGTATAGGGAGAATGGAAGACTTGAGCCCTGTCTTTAAAGGAATTTAAAAGCCTATTGAAGAAACCAAACACACTGAATGAAAAACACTTAAAAAGCTACATAAAAGTGAAAGTAAATTTATGACTGGCATTTATATAGCACTCTGAGGTTTGCGAAGTAGTTTACCTATGTAATCTCATTTCATCATTACAACAACCCTGGAAGGTATGTGCTGTTATCCTGCCCATTTTTGCAGATGAAGATACTGAGCCTGAGAGAGCTTAAATGACTTGCCCAGGATCACACAGCTAATAAATGACTGAGGCAGGATTTGACCTCAGGTTTTCCTATCTCTGAAGCTAGCTGTCTATCCACTGTGCCACCAGTATGCCTCTGATATATGTGTCAGTCACACAGAGGAAATAACAGATATGTCTGACAAATTGTCTCCAACTTTTAGTGATCTGTCTTTAAGTGTTTAGAATTACCTTGCTAGAGTCTAAAGCAGATGTGCTCTTAACAGGGAAATGACAAACTCATTCATTCATTTAGCAGCTATTGACTGAGCATCTACTGTGTGTAGCAGTTTGTATTTAGTGCAGGGAAACATGCAAAGATAACTAAGACATGGTATTTACCTTCAAAGGATTTATAACAGAGCAGAATAAAAAACTTAGACCATGAGATTGTAAGCTCCCTTAGGGGTAAGGGGCTTTTTGCCTTTCGTTGTACCCTCTTCATTTAGAACAAGTACAGTGGCAAAAGATAAAGGAAAGCAATTTCACATAAAATGGAACTGTAGACTCTTTAGACTCTACTCAGTCCAGTCTATCAAAAAAAATTTTTTTTCAAAGCATAGATTTAGGGGAAAAAGTAAACTGCAGTGAGCTCAGTAGCTGTTTTTCATTCTTCTCTTTGGCTTAAATGAGTATTCCAACTCACTACTGTTGGATTTCTGTGTCAAACTAAGGAGAACCTGAAAGTGGTACAATGGGAAAAATACTGCATTTGAACTTAATTTGAATCCTAGTTCTCCAACATATCTACTTATATGCCTTGGATAAATCATTTAAGCTCTTTTTTAGTCTTTAATCTCAATTTTCTTGACTATAAATTTGAAATGGATAGACTTCTGAGGTTTCTTCCAGCTATAAAGCTATAAAAGTTATGATCCTGTGATTTTGTTTACATGTTGAATTCAGCTGAGTGTTATTAAGTCTATACTATGAGGATACAAAGGAAAATGAAGACCAGTCCCATCCCTCAAAGAACTGTTCTACTGGGGGACACAGTATACATACAGATAAGTAAGAACAACCAATCAGTCAGTTAATGCACACACACTTAAGCTCTTACGTAGAGTACGCAATGAGCTAAGAATGGTAGACACACAGACACAATCAAAAATGATCCCAGAGAACAGAAGGGTGATGCATGCAGTCAGGGAGTAAAATAAGGCATATGTTTTTGAGTATGACCAATATGGAAATTTGTTTTGCTTGACTGTACATATTTGTTACAAAGGATTTGTTGTTCTTTTCTTTTTTTCCAGTGAGGGGTTGGGGAGCATAGCAGAAAGGAAACAAAATAGATTTTTATTAATTAAAAATTTTAAGTTAAAAGCAGAATCATGAGACCCTTTGGGGAGAAAGAGAACACTAACAGCTAGAGGACAGTGGAAGAATAGGTGCCTAAAAACTGGAAGCTTTGAATAGCTCATCTCTTAATGCATAATTAAGTGGTAGATCTTCAGGAAAAACAAAAGGGAGGTCTCAGGAGAACTGAATTCTACCCGAAGCAATGACGACATAGAAGATAAAGATATGCAGAAGGCCTTGATTAGCAGGGTACCATTTTAGTATGGAGCAAGTTGAAATGTGGTCATTTTCCTGCCCCATTCCGCTGTCCTACTGTCCAGGCAGATGAGATGATTAAAACATGTGCCTTGTGTCAGAATGATTCCAGGAACCAGGCATCAGTAATAATCAGCCTCGGCAGGGTGGGCATTGTGGCAAGATTGGTGGATCCCCTAGCTGGGTGAGAAAGCTTGTCTTTCATCCTGGCACCTTCCTGGGCATTAGAGGCAGCTAGAGCTTTAATAACGACACCCTGGTGGTAACTTTTTGCTTTATTGACATTTTGTAAATTGTTCATCATGGAGAGTGATGAATTTAAGATTCCATCGTGTGCTTTGGTCATTCACCATTATTCTGATCTGCTGTAGTTCACAGTTTGAAAAAAAATTTTTTGAGTGCAATGAATTAGTAATAAAAATGATTGCATTCTTCTCAGTCCTGGTAATGATTCATCATTTGATTACTTTTGGATATGGCCCTCATATCCATTTTTTTCAGCAAATAATGAGTCATCCTAAGTTATGAAGGTCCTTGGAGAAGAGTCCTCTAACTGACATAAAGCATCTTCCTCAGTTCTTCCTGTCTTGGGCTCTGTATTTGTCTTCATCAATCTCCATCTTTTCTGAAATCCTTTTTTTTTAATTCAGAGTCAGTCTTGTGATGTTTCTACAAATTCTAGTTTTATTCATGATAGTGACTTCAAGCCAAATTGTGCCGGGTTTCAAGCCTAGCCATTGGATGATTGATGCCTTGAGTGAGCCTGATCCGTGTAAGAAGCTGAGCAGTGAGACAGTGATGAACCAGGCTTGGGGCAGTGGCTGCATGCTTTATTGATCATGGTGTATCTCAGACCTGGGGTTAAGTAGATTCGAAGATGCCTTGTCTTGAGGCTCTAGATGGCTAGACAAATTCAGGACAGTCTTTTTTTTTTAACCAGAAGTCTTAAAAATAAAAATGAGTAGTATAAGAATGAACGTTCCATAACCTATATACCTCTATAAATAGTCTCATCATAATGAGACTTTGGGATCTTGCCTCTACTATACCAGGACCTCTCCCCAACCTTCTATCCCTCAGTATCTAGCTTAGTACCATGAACATAGAAGGTATTTGATATTGGTTAAACTGAATTAAGTTGAATCTCTCAAGCTGAGGGACCATTAATGTCCTTTAATAAACATTAAGTGCCTACTAGCGCCAGCCACTGTACTAAGTACCAGAATCTAAGCAATGGCAAATCTAAGGTAGAGGGCATATATTTTGTGTGTGTGTTCATCCTTTGTTGCTGAAGAAGACCATGCCGTCAGAGAAGTAATGACATGACTTGCACTTGACTTGGTTTTGATTGAGGGAGGGCTGTGCAGGTCAACAGCCTCACTTGTCCTCCAGAGCTATCTGAACCCAGTGACCAGATATTCATCATGATGACTGGAGATGACCGAAGATGAAGCAATTGGGGTTAAGTGACTTGCCCAAGGTCACACAGCTAGTGAGTGTCAAGTGTGAGGTGAGATTTAAACTCAGGTCCTCCTGACTCCTGCACTGGTGCTCTATCCACTGCACCACCTAGCAGAAGGCATATATAAAGAGGAGGGGTATAGCCTGTATATGCAAAAGAGGGGTATGGGCAACTGGGTAGCCCAGTGGATAGAGTTCTGGGCCTGGAGTCAAGAAAACTACTCTTCTTGAGTTCTGATGTGGCCTCAGATACTTACTAGCTTATGTGACCCTGGGTAAGCCACTTAACTCTGTTTGCCTTAGTTTCCCCATCTGTCAAAAGATCTGGAAAAGAAAATAGCAAACTGCTCCAGTAGCTTTGTCAAAAAAATCCCAAATCGGGTCACAAAGAGTCAGACATGACTAAAATGATTGAACAACGTAGTAAAATTATGGCAGTTTTCAGAAGCCAAGAAGGTAAGTTCTTTTAAGTGCAGAGTAAAATGATTCCTGCAGTACCTAGTTTTGCCAAGTATTTGATACAATGCTTCCTACCATGTACTATGCACACGTAAAGGAGATTTTTATTTCCTCTGATAAAGCCCTCACTCTTTTCCTCTTTCACAGACATCAGAGAGGCCCTATAGATTGCCCTGATTCTCTGAGTAAAAGATAGTTTGTTCTTTGCCATGGTGACTGAGGGAGGAGCTGGGAGACCTTGAATATGCTGGGTAGTGCATTAGAAAATGAATTCACTGGCCCTTCCTCTCTAGTTCTAGGCAGAATGAACAGTAGCTGTGAAGGAGACTAATTCATAGATTCCCTAAAGAGACTTCAAGGGGAAGATTATCAGCATCAGTTGCTGGTGTTGTGGGACCTCCGATACTTTATGTAATAAAAGGACGCCTGAACGTCCCACGTCATCTGGGAAGCCTTCCCATGAACAGCCTCAGCTTACTGTGTTCCCTTCCCCTCTGAATTCCAGTAGCAATTTTTCTTTATTAAATTCATTTATCAGTGTGCTGCCTTATAACATTTCTTACGTCCTATATTGATTCATATTATGGACCACACTTTGCTCCCCAAATCTGGCTTCTGTAAAGTCCAAGTGGAATCTATAATTACCCTGATTCCTTACTGTTAGGAGAATACCTTCTTCCCAGACTGAACTGAAAAAATAAGTTGTTGGTAGTAGATCTACTGGATTTTAATATGTGATAGAGAGTCTTTGTGGAACCTGTCATCCGCGTAGAGCCGTAGAAAGACACCTGGATTTAGAAGTCACTGGATCTAAGGTCTGATCCTGCCCCTTGCTCTTCCTGTGTGATCTGTCTCGGGGCCCTCATGTGATGATCTCTTAAAGTACATTTCTATTCTGAATCTGTGATCTTTTGATCTTATAGTTTAAAAATATTCTTCCTTTTAAAAGTATTAAGTTGTAGTAAAAAATTTCAGCCTTGACACTTACTAGCTATATCAGAAGTGTCTAGCACATGGCCTGTGCCATCTGCTGCATGGGAACCCAGTTAAAATGAAATTGGAAAATATTTAATTATTTGGATTTTTAAATTTTAATTTAATAATTTAGATTTAATTTAATAACTTGGAAGTTACTTGGATAATTTAAATTTACATTAATATCTAATAAAATATTTATTTAAAAAATAAAAATGCAATAGAACATAGGTAATGTTAATATGCAGTTTTCTATGTCAGGGTGCAGCCCACAAGGATCCTTTGTATGGTTTAGTGTCCCCCATTTCTTTGTCAGCTTTATATCTATATATAAGCTATATGGTGACTGTGGGCAGTTCATCCCTTGTCTGTTTCAGCTTCTTCGTCTGTTAAAATGGGATGAATAATATTTAAACCACCTTGTGTCTTGTGTGTTTCAAGGAAAACATTATTATCAGTTACTATTGTTACCAATGGTAATAGTAGTAGTATTACACATTATGGAAAGATTAAGAAGAGAATAACAGCAAAATTCATGTCACTTCTGATGTTTTATACCTGTGTGGCCTTGGAAAAGTCTGCCATGGGCCTCAGTTTCCTTATTTGTAAAATGGGGGGCTTGGGTTAGATTACTTTTATAGCTATAGCTCGGTGATACTGGTATGAAGAAAGAAGTAAAGATAAAAATCTCTATTTGAGTTGAAATGTGGAGGTTTAAAAAATTACCTTATAGTGGATTTTTTTTTTTTTTTACAACAATATTATATAATTATTTTTTTCAGCGCGCCAGTGTTTTACTTTCAGAATGATCTCATTTTAGGGATGTGGCCCAATAGTACACATTGTTCTCTTTATTAGCTTTTTTAAATCAACTATACTTAACTAACTTTTCGAATATTTATGTCTTATTACCCCAATTAGATTATAACTTCTTGAAGGTAAGATAGGGACCATATCTTATTTATTGTTCAGTCATTTTCATCCACGTCTGACTCTTCAGGACCCATTTTGGACTTTTCTTGATAAATATGCTGGAGTGGTTTACCATGTCCTTCTCTAGCTCATTTTACAGATGAGGAAACTGGGATAGATTTGGTTATATGATTTGCCCAAGGTCGTAATAGTATCTGATTTGAACTCAGGTCTTCCTGACTCCAGTTCTGATGCCCTATCCACTGTGCTCCTTGGCTGCTCCCCCGCCCCCCCATATATTATATTTATTTGGATTTTATCCCCCATCAAACCTGGTGGAGGACTTTTCATGTAATGAAGTCAATAAATGTTTCATTTGATCAAAAAATTTTCATATGAAAGTCTACCACATATATAACATTACAGTAAATTATTTGAATCAAAAATGTCAGGTAAGTGAAAGACCAAGCTAAGTAAAAGAGAAAGAGATGGAAGATGAGTCGTCACAGCCCCTCCACAGAACCACGGTAATTACTGTGCTCCCAAATGGACTTAACCGTTCCCTTAGATTTGGAATCCAAGTGTGTTCTCCAGGAAGAAAATGTGCCAAAGCCTAACTTCCAGATGGAAAAGGGCCAGCCCAGCCTCAAGGCCACATGGCCAAGTAATCATCCTGACTCAATGGGATCTGAAGACTCCTACTGATACATCCTCCTCCAGGCTGTGTTCAGGAAGCTGCTGTTGATGAAGCACAATTCCCATTTGAAATGCCTGACAGACAGCAACTAATTAGTCTTCTGCTCATTTCTGGCAGAAACTCTTCCTTCCCCCTACCCCCCATTTGGAGAAGCTGTGACATAAGAGTTTTGGTCTCTTGTTTAAAAGTCATTGGAAAAACTGGGATGGAAGCCTGAGTTTTTCTGGTTGTCACTCTGGTCCCTTGATGCCTCCTTGTATTGTGGGAAGAATGTTGAAAATAACTTCTCATTTGTGAGAAATAACAATATTGCAAGCTACATTTATAGCACTTCAAGTTTTGCAAAAATGTTTTATGTACGTTCTCTTATTCCAGTTTTACCATCACTCTGTGAGGTAGGCACTGTTAGAGGTATTAAGAGAGGAAGTGACTTGCTCAGGGTCACTCAGTTATTAAGTTACCAGAGGTGGGATTTGAGCATAGGTTTCAGCAGACTTCAAATCCAGGGCCCTTTTCATTACGCCACATTTCTAAAATCTAAATGTTGTTAATTATTTCACACTTCTGTGGTGTTTTGAGATTTGCAAAGCTCTTGCATACATTATGCCATTGATGAATTAGAAAAATTACAGTAAGAGTAGGAAGAGAGGGATGGTTGGGATTTTTTGACTAAGAAATCTTTGAAAAATTTCTATCATCTATAACTTCTTTCCCTCTTCCTTTACTGAATCAGACTCGTAGTCTTTCAGTTGGCAGGGTCCTTAGAGTTTAATCCAGTCCAGCCACCCTCCCAATATACTTTATTTCTTGGTTCACTAATGTTGGCATTGACTTTCTTTATACTACTTGTTACATACTGTATACTTATATACTCCATAGACATACTATATGTTATTCATGTCAGACCCAAAATGGGTCATGAAGAGTCAACCATGAATGAAAATGATTAAACAATAAATAAGATATGGTCCCTATCTTACCTTCGAGGATTTATAATCTGCTTAGGGTGATAAGACATAAATACTTGAAAAGTTAACTAAGTATAACTGATTTGAAAGAGTTATTAAACAGATACCTTTGGCCCCATTGAAACCATATCCAGACTCAGTTTTATGCCTGTGCATGAGATTGCCTTGACTTCATTTTGCAAATATGGAACCTGACAGTTTTAAATGGCTTGTGCAGTAGATGAGGAAAGTTAAAGTTTGAAATTCAAATGAGAATTTCTGTCATAGTCCTACTAACCACAGAGCCTTAGGATGTAAATTAGAGATGTTTGCTCTTGATCTCCTGTCTTGTCTCAGTTTTCTTGCTCTATTTGAACTTCTCTCCCCTTTGTACAATGACTCAATACGAGAGAGAGAGAGAGAGAGAGATTGTTATCCAAATAACAAAAATGAAGTATATCACAAAGTTTAAAAGTATGGAATTTTTATGTGCATTGATATTTTGATATTTTACTTCACTAATTAACTCAGATCATAGATGGTTTTATGGTATCTTTATTAATATGCATATAGCATCTATCAGAACTTTGCCTCCTTCAACTCTTATCTTGCTTAGTACAATCTAAGAACATTTCAAACGTTTTCATTTTTTAATTTTTTCACTGAGGTATAGCTCTTTACTTTTCCAATATTATTACCATAAAGGAGATATCTTGTTTAAGGAAAAGAATTATTAATACATCTTTATTGGGTTTAGATGAATTTTACTTGGAATTTGGTAATTTCCCATTTACCTAACAGTATATGTTATTAGATTTAAAGCTGATAGAGTCTTAGAAGTAAATAGAGCTTTAGAAATTATTTGAGCAACATTGTCCCTTATTTTACAGATGAGAAAATGGAGGTAACTTTCCCAGCGAGGATCACACAGATGGTGCTCTGCCATCTAATTGTACAGTAATGCAGTGATTTGCACCCTGCCAGAATGCTGTGATAAATTATATAGCTCATGGCTTGAGGTCATAAACTTCCATGAAATAAGGAAAACTCATTTCTCATTTTACACAAACTTAAAATTAATGACTTGGCCAAATCCCATTCTTGGTGCTTATTAGAAGGGTATTTTATACTTGAGTAAAGTATTGTTTTGAATTCACAGAACATTTATTATATACCTGCCATGTACTCTGTAATATGCTAATAAGCATTAGGAATATGATAGCTTTTGTTTGTTTTGCCCTCTATTAATGGGAAAGAAGAGAAATTTGATGTCAGGGAGCAATTTTTTTTCTTAGGAAAAGTAATTTGATTTAAGTTATCATGCTTTCCATTTCATAATCAGTTTGTGTGATGTATATTCTTAAATTTGAAAGTGTTTTGTTATTGTAATTTATGCCTTAGTTCCTCTAACCCAATTCCATCCCATCAACACTATTTGATGAATTCTACAACAAAAGTTAAAGGTATAAGGATGAATTCCCTATTGTAAAGACATAGCTTTATAGTCAGCTGCCAGTTTCAATATCTGTTTTGTCGTTGCTCCCATAATTATAGGCATTAATTCAGTTTACTGTAGGAAAAAGGCAGAAGGACTAAGACTTTATCTTACCAGTGTCACATGAATAGCCTTCCATTTGCTGGGATAGAAAAGGATGGACAGGCACCAAACCCATATAATTCCAAATCTGGAATTAAGCTCTAACTAAACTTCACTTCAGATTCCCTTCAAGACATTTAATATTTTTTTGTAAGATCAAAAAATATTAAGGACAGAATAGTAGCTGTATAATCAATATGTTAGTTGAGTAAATATATGACAAAAGTAATTAGATTTCAACATACTTTTAAGTGAAATTATCTTTTATTAATCACAAGAGCAAAAAAGTACATACACACAAAATGTTTATTCAGTTTGCTTAAGGTATATTTGCTTGTTTATAGTTTCGTGAACCTTTTGACAAAATCTCTACACCTCCGCCCCCCACCCCCCCAGTGTAGTAATGTGTGAACCTATGGTATTTTTCTTCCGATGTAGTTCAGTTAGCACCTGGCAATAGAACTTGGGAGTTTAGAAAGCTGCTTTGGAAAAGAGCAATTATTTCTGTCTTCAGGAAGCTCTGGTGCAATGTTGCAAGGAGAGAAAAGCTTATAGAAGTTTCTTGCAGTGTTGTGATGAATTATGGAGGTTAGAGTAACTGGGCTGGCTAGATTGGTAGGAGTCAGCATTGTGGTGTGGCCACCAAAACAGCTCATTCAATCTCAGGGTGATTAATAGAAGCTTCACGTCTAGAGCAAGGGAGGTTATAACCCCATGGAAACTTGCCTCTTTTCAGACCATGTTTTAGTACCATGTTTAATTTTGACTGTAACAGTTTAGGAAGAAATTGACCAAGTATGAGCGTAGTCAGAAGAGAATAGATGAGAGTACTTAATAACAAAAGCAGCCGACATTCACACAGTGCTTATTACGTGCCAGGGACTGTGCCAAGTGCTTTACAAATATCGTCTCATTTGATTCGCATAACAACGCTGGGAGGTAGGGGCCATTATTAACCCCTGTTCAATGGATGAGGAAATTGAGGCAGATAGTTTCAGTGCCTTGCCCAGGGTCCCACAGGTAGTAAGTTTAGACCCAGGTCTTCCCAACCGTAGGCCCAGTGCTTTATCCACCGCATCACTTAGCTGGGTCAGAAGGTTGAAGGGATTCTGAATCATAACATACAAAATTGAGTTTCGTTTTCACAGTTCAATTCAACCAAGGTTTATGACAAAGTACATACTTTGAACTCTGAACACGTAGTATGGATTAGAATGTGAAGGTAAGGGTGCTCTTGAAGTCTTCTAGGAAGATATAATGTGTATATAAGTAAGTAAAAACATAATTGTGTATAATTGCAAAAAGGAGAGTGTACTAGTGATGGGGTGAAGAAAGACCTCATGTAGGAATTGGCACCTAAGGTAGGTTTTGAATATAGTAATAATAACTAACATATATTGTTGGAAGTTTTGCAAAGTGCTTAACGTGGACCCCAACTAATCCTCTCGATAACCCGATAAGGGAGGTGCCATTATCATCCCTGTTCTATAGATGAGAAAACCGTGGCTGAGAAGGATAACATGACTTACCCAGGGCCACCTAGTTAATGACTGCCTGAGACAAGATTTGAACTCAGATTTTTCTGACTCTAAATCCATTCATTGTTCTAACTCATTTTGTCTAACCTCTTAGCTATTTTGAAGGAAGTTAGTAATTATTTGAGGCAGAGATAAGGGAGAGCAATATATGCATAGGAGAACATGCAAGGAATCACTGGTGAAAGTTGGAATCAAATGTATAAGGAAAAGCTTGAAGATAAATTCAGCTGGAATGGAGAATGTCAGAAGGAAAATAATACAAAATAAGACTGGAAAGGTAAATGGTAGCATACGTAAAATGTGAGGCTGTCCTATAGGCAAGAGAGATTCATTAAAGATTTCTGAATGGGAGGTGAAATGATTGAAGAAAATTAGTACGTTTATCCTAAAGAAAGGAAGTTTTAGTTGGAGGTCACAGTAACTATCTTCAGACATTTAAAATATTGTCAAAGAGGGATTATGTCTACTTGGTCCCACTTTGGCAAAACTGGGACCAGTGAAGGGAAGGGGGCTATCAGTAGACTGATTTTTAATTCAGTAGTTAAGAGAAATTTGTTGGCAATTAGGATTATCCCCAAACAGAATGGGCTGCCAGGGGAGGTGGCAAGTAATACCCATTATTGAAAGGCCTTGCCCATTCCAGATATCATCTTGGGCAAAGCTTGGACAAGAACATAGCCTAAAGAGTGCTTAGTGCCAAGTATCCTTAGTATTTAGGCTTAGTACTTCCGGTCTTAGTCAACATTTATGGATTGAAATGAAATAAGAACAAGGGAATCTAGGGAGCAGTTGCCAGGGTTTGAGTTTCTAGACCAGCCTAAGGAGACTCTGCATCAGACACAGTTAAATGAGGGTGCTGAAAGCCAACGGGATATGGGGGGAAGAGGAAGGAGAGAAGGATGATAGAAGAATCAAGAAATCTGGCTTCTGCTGTAGACTCTTTCACTAGTTAGATCTTAATAAGTTACAGCTTCTCCACGGACTCATTTTTCTACTCTGTAAAATAGTTATGGTAACTACCTTAACGTAAGCAATTGGGTGGTGGTGGAAAGGACTTCAGATTTGGAATTAGGGATGACCTTGATTTCAGCCTAGCTCTGATATTCCCTCATTGTGTGACCCTGGACAAATCATTTGACCCCTCCATCAATAAAATGGGGATAATAATACTTTACTGTACACTTCACAGGGGTTTTTGTGGTTAAAGTACTTTTCTACCTTATTAGTCATTTGTGAGGAAAATGCTTTGTGGATAGTACTTAAACCATCATATAAATGTGAGAATGTAATATTATTATCAGAGTACAAGAGTCAGTAAACATTTATTAGATACCTACTGTGTGCCAGGCACTGTTCTCAAGTGCTCTCAAGGAACTCATAATCTAATGGGGTAAAACAACACATAGAAACTGAAAAGGGGAGAGGAGAGATCTTTATGGAAATCATGATCTCCGAGGGGCATGATGACTGGGGCTGGAAATGATCTGAGAACATGTGTTTGAAAGCTCATTTTATCTTGCAGAATGATGAGTTATTAGTCCACTAATGATGCGTTATGTCATTAACCACAGTTAAATTTGTTAATATTGTTAAACTGTTAACAATAATAACTTAATGAGGTTGTGAGATTAAACATGTGAAAGTGCTTTAAAAATTCAAAAGCTCTATACAAATAATATTGTCTGAATTTTTAATAATGATAATAACAAGGCATTGATAGAATTCTAAGTTTCAAAATTTTAGTTGCAAAGTTACAAATACTTATCTCATTTAATCCTTAAAACAACCCTAGGAGAAAGGTCGCTACTATTATCTCCATCTTAGAGATGAGAAGAGGAGACAAACAGAAATTAAGTGATTTACCCAGGTCATACAGCTAGTAGCAGCAGCAGCAAACATTTATGTAGTACTAACTACATTGTTGGCACGGTGCTAAGTGCTTTACTATTACAATCTCAGTTAATCCTCACTACAACCCTGGAAGATAGATGCTATTATTATTTCCATTTTACAGTTGAGGAAACTGAGGCAGAGAGAGTAAGTGACTTATTCAGGATCACACAGCTGCTGAAGTGTCTGAGGCCAGATTTTGAACTCAGGTCTTCCTAATTCCAGGCCCAGCACACTGTCCACTCATTGCCTGTTATCTTAAATAAACGTGCTACAAACACAACGTTATGAACCTTATTGAGCAGGTGTAATTACTAGTTAACTCTTGTGAAGAAAGAAATAGACTAATGTTATAGTGATACTAATATTGCATTACATTTTACATAACATTTAACAGATATGGTAAGGGGCGAATAATTTAAAAGCAACATTGGTTTCCTTAATTTGGGTATTCATAGAGTATACCAGTACAGAATCCAACCCCATCCTCAGGAAGAATGATCTTCTTGAGATGCTACCCCCTACCCTCCACCCCCTAAGCTTCTAAGTTAAATTCTCTGAATTTAACTAAATGGACCTTCGGAGTGATATAATCCTTTTTGCTAAGTTTCTTTCCCAGAGATGGTAGGTTCTTGCTCAGTCTTTGCTGTGTTAGAGAAAAGCCTTATGGAACCAAGGATCACTCTGTGGAATTGATGAAAGACTTTAATATCATGAAAAGATGTAATTTTAAATTATTGGTGATGAATTATTATGTCAGCCCTAAATAATATAAATACTTGTAATTAACTAATGAGATCATTTATTGTATTATTTATATGAATATGGATATGGATACACATTCATCTCACCCCATAAATAATAAATAAACATATCTGTGGGAATATAAATATAGCCCATTCATGTAATTCCACTAAAATAATGCAGGATATTGATGTTTGCATAAATATGTATATAAGTGCATATTTATTCCTCATACTCCCATATAATTAGTAGTCATATCTGTAAAAAATATAAATAAGGTAGACTCATATAATTCCATTAAAATAATTCAGAATATTAAAAATAATTAGCGGAGGTTGTTAAGGTGCTAGGTGCTCTCTGTCCCAAACTAGATCACTGTAGTATAGTTGTCAATAAATAATACTGCCAGGGAAATAATGACAAATATCTTGCTGAAGTACATTCATTGAATAGAATTCCTTATTGTGATATATTTACTACAAATAAAGTAATTCAGTCACATAGCTGACTGAGAAATCTAGAGAACATAAAAGACTCTTCTTCATTTATTGTTTGTTACATCTGAGTCATCAGAGCGAAATATAGTCTAGACATCTTTCTTCAAAGGGCCTCTTTCCTTGATAAAATTTTACGAGATTTTATGACAGATGTGATTATAGAAGTAACATTATTTAATGATCTACTGACTTACTGACATCCAGAAAGATGTTCTATTGGGAGAATTACAAAGAAATCCTCTACTGTCATAAGGTCCAAGGAGAAGGTTTTTTTATTAATCTATGGTTAGGTCCACCAAATGCTCACCATACTAATAATCCCTGAGACATATTACAAAGCCTCCTTTGTGATATCTAATGAAGCTTTTAAAAACAATTAGTTTAGACATCATCAAATAAAAATAGATAAATAAAACAATAAAATACATTAAATAACAAACTACCACCAGAAGTGTGCTAGTAAATGCTTAGCACCTAGCTCTCTGGAAAGACACATTTTTCAATTTAATCCCCATCGTTAATGATTTCTTTATCATTTGCTTAAGTCTAGACAATCAGTACAGCAATGACTCCAACCCTTATTTGTAGCATTTGCTGATTTCCAAAATATAAAAACTGACCATTTAACAATCAGCTCTTGCAAATAGGTTGAACCTGTTTCCAGCACACTCCGCCTGCCTCTTAATACCTTCTAGTCTTGTGACCCTGAGCAAGTGACTTAGTTTTAGCAAGAGCCATTACTTTTGGTGAATGGGAGTTTATATACCAATAAGATCAAAGATCCCATCTTATTTTAAAAAAAAAAGATAGGTAATTCTATACTGCTTTAAGGTTTACTCAGTGCTTTGCTTTCTTCGCAACATTTTGAGATGAATATTGCCCATACTAATTGCATTATTTTACCAATAAGAAAATAGGTACTCAAAAAGTTTAGGGGAGTTGGTCTAAGGTCGCATAGTATCAGACATAGGGTTTGCATCCAGGTCTCCTGACTTTTCTGTTACTCAGAGTTCTGAACCATGTATGTGAGTAGAAGAGAAAGAAAACATGGACAGAAGAAAATTGAAAATTTCCTAATATTTTGCCTGCAAAATAGCAAAAAAAGGGAGGGGGGAGAGAGAGAAAAGAATGTCAGAAACGAAGAACAGATATGATAGAGATGTAATTATCTATTTAAATAAGTAACAAATGTAATTTTGTTTAGTTGCAAGGGGAAAGGCTGTCTCATGAATATTAGTCAAAGGGTAAAATGTAATTCTAAGAGAAAAGCAGCATTCATCCTGAATTCAGCTCTTCTATCAATCTCTTCTATCACCTACAGCAAAAACTCTCTACAAAATGAAATCCCAAGAAAATTCCTAATTTTTGAATAGCCCTTTGATAGATTTGCATAAGAAACTTCTTTAGTCATTTTCTTCTGTATATAGAGATGAGTAAAATGTCAGAAAGAATGGCACTTACCAGAAACTGCCCATCTTGTTCCACCCTTTTAATCAACGTCACAACAAACCAGGTACCAGCCACCTCAGACTTTTATTGCCAGAAAATAACTGATAGCTGATTCTGACTGTGTTCCTTATTGGACATAGTCTGGGAACCCATCCACTGCCTGGACACAGCTGCCAGCTTAATAATACCTTCAGCATTCTTAAGGTGGATAGTGATGTGGCATGATCCTTCTTATTTTCACCTCTGATCATGATCCTGCTTTCCTTTGTGGATATCTCACACAGGCAAAAGACAGCAAAGCAGCCCAGGATTTTATGCCCTCCACTTCCTTTCTATTTTTTCCAACCTTTTTCCCTTCTTTTTTTTGTTTCCTTTCTCTGTTCTCCTACTATGCTCCTAATCCTTATGATCTATGATAAATAGAGTTTGAATTAGTGCAAGACAAAAGCTATCAGAATCCCTCTCCTCCCAATACACACTCACACACACACACATGCACACACACACGCACACATGCACATGCACACACAGAGTTCTAATTTAAAGAGATTTTTTTTTTTAACACATTGTTTAAGGCTACTACGGATACTGATTACAATAAAGGTTGGACTTCCCAGATGAAAATCCTAACAATCTAGAGTGGGCAAAACAGTGAGTTCCCTGCCTCGTTTACAAAAGGAACTGATAAATAGCCATCTTTAACCATTTTTAGTAGTACTTTTTCCATAGAATTGTTTTCCTCTCTCTCTTTAGCTACCTAGAAAATTACCATTCCTTGTGACTTTAGGCATAACACTATTAAATATTTATATTTCCAGTGGAATTATGTTTTTGGTCTGCTAATTTGGTTTTTTAATTTATAAGAATTAGTAATGTAAATCATGGTGTAAAATCTTTCCTGCGCCATCAGATCAACAGCCTAATCTAGCCCTTCTCAAAGTATGATCCAGTGACTTTTATAGGAGGTTCATGAGGTCAAAACTTTTCCTAATAATACTAAGATGTTCTAATTTCAAATGCAGAAAATATAGCTAGATATAACCCACATAAACAAAAGCTCTTTGGAATCCTCGATAGTTTCTTTCATTTAATTTTCATTTTATTTTTTCTAATTACATGTAAACAAAAACTTTTTAATAATCATTTTTTAAAATTTCGAGTTCCAAATTCTGCCCCTGCTTCCCTCCCCACTTCCCTCCTTGAGAAGGCAAGCTAGTTGATAGAGATTATCAATGTGTAGTCACGCAAAGCATTTCTATACTAGCCGTGTTTTCAAAAGAAAGGACCAAAAAACCAAAAATAATAAATTTTTTTCCTACATTCATACATCGTCAGTTCTTTCTCTGGAGGTGGATAACATTGTTTCATCCTAAGTTCTTTTGAATTGTTTTGTATTATTATATTGCTGAGAACAAGTAGGTCATTCACCCAATTGAAGATCACACAACGTTGCTGTTATTATGTACAATATTCTCCTGGTTCTGCCCATTTCATTTTGCATTAGTTCATGCATTTCTGTTAAAAAACAATAACTAGAAAACAGAGGAATAAATGGACTTTTATTAGAGTGATAAATATCACATATCTAAAGCCATTAACATTATGCATACTGGCGATAAACTGGAATCCTTTCCAATAAAATCAGAGGTAAAATAAAAATGTCCATTGACACCATTTTCATTTGATGTAGAACTAGAAATGCTAACTATAATAATAAGGCAAGGAAAAGAAACTGAGGGAATATGAGTAGGGAAAGAAGCAGAATTAGTAGTTGTGCAGATGATGCGATAGTATACTTAGCAAACCCTAAACAGAACTAAAAGATTAATTAAAATAATAATTTAAATATACTTTCAGGATATAAAATAAATCCTTTCCTGTCATACACATTTCTATATCATTCCAATAAAACACAGGAAGAAAAGATAGAGAAATGAAATTCCATGTAGAATGACTTAAGGAAGAGCATAAAATACTTGGAAATCTACCTACCAAGATACATAGACCTCCCTCTCTCCCTGTCTCCCTCTTTCCCTCTCTCCCTCTTTCCCTCTCTCCCTCTTTCCCTCTCTCTCCCTCTCCCCCTCCCTCTTTCCCTCTCTCCCTCTCCCTCTTCTCCCTCTCTCCCTCCCTCTCCCTCTCCCTCTCTCTCCCTCTTTCCTTCTCCCTCTTCCTCTCTCCTCCCTCTCCCTCTCCCTGTTCCTCCCTCTCTCCATCTCCATCTCTCTCTCTCTCTCTCCTCTCTCTCTCTCCTCTCTCTCTCTCTCTCTCTCTCTCTCTCTCTCTCTCTCTCTCTCTCTCTCTCTCTCTCTCTCCTGTTTTCAGAAATAAAGATGAAGCAATTGCCTCTTTTATGGAGAGGCAATTAGGGTTAAGTGACTGGCTCAGGGTCACATAGCTAATGAAGTGAAAAGTATCTGAGATCGAATTTGAACTGAGGTCCTCCTCACTCTAGGATTGGTTCTCTATTCACTATGCCACCTAGCTCTCCCCCAAACCTAAATTATTGGAAAAAAAATGTTAATTTCTTATGTGTAAAATAAGTAACAATATTGTCTAATTTAATTTACTTGTTAAATGCCAAATGTTGGTAGTTCCACTGTCATTGACGGAGAAAATAGCTTTTTAGAGAAATCGAGGCAGACCTTTTCTATTAACCATCTCTTCTCTTCTTTTCAGCTACCCTTACATGAATTTTGGCATGATATGCCTCAGTTGGATGATATGGCTCTCACTAAGCTTTCTGTAAATGTCTTCCCTTTACTGCAATACATTTTTCCCCAGGGTTCTATCACTCACCTCTTTAAGATTTTACAAATGAGTTTATATTTTAAACCAGGTTGCCTTTGACTGCCTTTTCTCTTTGCTTGACAGGTTGATGTTTGCTGGTTGAGACAATTTCTAAATTCATCCGATCTTCTCATTGTGGTGATTGCTTTAGGTTGGGTAATCTACCTTAGGGAATGGTGATAATTTGTGTTTGATGTCTGTTGCTTCATCCATTTTCCTTTTTTTTTTTAACCTCATGGCTTTTTTCATTTAGGTAGGGTTGAAGATCTCTCAATTTTGTGCCATACCTATGAGTTTTCATTTTAATTTGCAATTGATTTTGAGAATGTACCTTCTTCCCATTTTTGGAGAGATGGAAGCATATGGGTATGAAACATTACATTTAATGTCAAACTTGATTCATGTGTTAGTTTCCTAAATTAACTGTTTTTTTTTCCTGTTATAGTCTTTGTCATAAGAGATGGTGTTCTGGATGGTAAAAGGCATATGTTTAGAAATTGATGTTTTGTGAAAACAAAAGAATTTTTTAAAAAGAATTATATTTATTTTGATCTTTGCTTTAAGAAGACAGTGGTGTGACTACATATAGCTGATTTGGAAATAACTGTTACCATCATTTGCTGTCAATTAAAATAGAATTAATTTCATTTTTATGATGTTAGTGAATAAACATTTAAGTGCATGTTATGTTCCCTGTGCTGTGCTAAGTACATACTAGGCATATCAAAAGAGCCAAAAGATAGTGCCTACCCTCCAGGAGCTGATTATAATCATTAATAGCGATAATATTAGGTGGTGCTTGTCATGGCCAGTGACTCTCAGCCTTCTTTTTGAAGATTCATGATACATAATCATGATGCTTGTATACAGGATGTTCTAAAATTATTAGTGCAGTTTTAAGCTCAAATAGATTAAGTACAAAATGCATGAATTGTACATACATATATACTATATTTATACATAAAATAGCCACATAAATAGATACATAGAGAGAGATGACTGGATGGACAGACAGACAGATAGATAGTTAGATGGCCTACTAGCTTTTGGTCTTCCTTGATTTTTTACTCTTGAAGCATATTTTCTAATATATTTCTCACTCTTCTTTCCTGTGTCCGCCATTGCATTGAAGTCATTGAATATTAAAGTGTGTGTTAATTTAAATGAAGGTTCTAAACTGGTTTCTTTGAGAATTTACGTATCTTCTAATGATCTGCAAAAGATGTTGGTCCATAATACCTTCATGACGAGTTTGGGGTTTTTTGCCGGTGTTTGTCATGAGCACTTTCATGTTGGGTGACCAATTATCCATGAACAGAAGGTGATGTTTCTGATTGTCTTTGGATGCCAGTCAGATCCAGCATTCCTAGCTTCTTTACTCATCTCTCCAAGGAGAACATTTGAGTCTAGGGTTGGCTTTAGTCTCCTCTTAATTTTTGGTTTCATTCATAGAGAGACATGATTCTGTTCCTTCAATAATATGGCAGTTCACCGGCCTACTGAATAGAAAAGGATCTCGTATTTTAGAGTACCTAACAACCAAATTAATGTGTATAGACAGACTGTATGACCCTTAGTACCCTCTTTCCCCTTATCCATCACCTAGTTCACATCAACTGCAAAAGCTGACAAGGATCATTTTGTGCTTTTCTTTAGGGAGGATAGATGATTGCAACTTTAAAATCTTGTGATTCCTATGAAAGTCTGAGTCTCTCACCATGGCAGTTTCTGTTTTCTGACACATTTAAAAAGCTATGTATGCCCTATTCAGTGATCATTAACCTGGTAGATTGCTGGTTTAAAAAAAAAAAACTTACATTGTGTTCATCACCTCTTTATTTATAGTTAAAATGCTCAGAGTTTAGTGGAGAGGAATATAATTTTCAAGGTATAAATTGTTTTGGCTAAAGAGAGAGTTAAGTGCCAAGGTTATTAAGCAGCAAATGTAATGAGAAGTGGCCATTTTTTTCATCAATAGCAAACATCTGTGATTGGGGTTCACTTTTGTTTTTCTCTGTTTAAAGGAAGAATATGAAACTGCATTCACTAATGGCCTTATGGTCTTTGTTTTGTGTTTTTTAAAACAGGATGAGTACAAACCGGAAAAGGCTTTGTCTGAAGACGACCTGAAGAATGCGGTGAGCGTACATCATGCGCTGGCATCCAAGGCCACAGACTATGAGAAGAAACCAAATGTGCTGAAACTCAAAACAGCTGATTGGAGGGTCTTGCTATTTCAAGCCCAGTATGTATGGGGGTTGGACAGAGAGGCTGGGGGTGGGGAGCAGCATTAATCATTATTAATCATTAATTAGTATTTCTTAAAGTGTTCTTACATGCATTTATCTCATGACCTTCGTAGCCATTCTTTGGGATTCTAAGGAAATTTTTGCTAGCCCCACTTTATAGAGAGAGAAGGAATCTTGCCCAAGGTCCCTAGAAGAACTGAGAGTGGAATCTTGATACTCAGTCCCATATTTCTTCTGCTCCAATATGCAGATTTATTCTGTCTGAACTCATTTTTTATCTAGGGAAGGCTGAGTCCAAGAGCTGTAGTTATGTCTTTTCCGATAGACAGTCATACTTCTCTGACTTGGGGAAGCGGAAGAATAGGTTTTATAAGACTTAGGTGATTAAAGAAGAGAGCCTAGAGAAAGAGTTGGCAAAGTGAAATCCATTGGAAAACCAACATTTATTAAGTACTTAATATTTGCCAGGTGCTGTGTTAAATGTTGGGGGTACAAAGAGAGAAGTCAATCTCTACCCTTCCAATGTGGAGACATTATACGTGTATAAGGAGACATGTATAAATACATAGAGAATATATACGACATGAGTGCAGAGTAGTTTTGGGAGGAACTCTGGAGTGGCATCTGGAGGGATCAGGAAAAGCTTCATGTAGAAGACAGTAATTAAACTGAGTCTTGAAGGAAAACTAGGGAAAGAATGTGCTGAAATGGGAGGCATCCAACCAGGAATAATCATGGAAGAAAATCACTTGCAAGAGGAAAAGGCAAGTAGGGAGGGTATCCAAGTATGGGACTCAGCAGTGCAATGACAGAGATATGGGAGATGATGGAGCATCATGAGTGTGAAATAGTGAATCAGCCAAAATGGCTCCTTTGGTGAGTGCACAGAACAATGTGTAAGAACACGTGAAAGGTAGAAAGGGACCAAGTCTTAAGAGATTTAAATACCAATCGGAGAGTTTACGTCTAATCCTAGAACTAATAGGAAGTACTGGAGTTTATTGAATGAAGCAGATGGGACGTAGTCAGAACTGAGGTTTAGGAAAATCATTTTACTGGCTTTGTAGTAGATGGGTTAAAGTGAGAAAAGGCTTAAGGTAGAAAGAACCATGACAGTAGACAAGAGGTGATGGCAACCTAAAATATGGTAGTTGCTATGTAAGTGGAGAGGAGAGGGATGATATAAGAAATGCTGTAGAGATAGAAATGACAACATTTGGCAACGGATTAAAAATGGGGGATGAGAGTGAAGAGTTGAGGAATGACAGACTACGGGTGGGGGTGAATAGAAAGAATAGTTCTGTTTTCTTAACAGAACTAGGGAAATTCAGAGGAGTAGTTGGTTTGGGGAGAAGGATAAAGAGTTGTTTTGAACATGTGGGGTTTAGGGTGTCTTTGGGCTGTTCAGTGTTGAGATATCTATGAGACAGCCAGTTCAAGTTACTTAATATATTGGCAGCTGTTTATGGACTTAGAGCTCAGGAAAAAGATGAAGTCTAAATATGTAGGCCTATGAGACTTCTGCATGTGGGAGAGGATGAGGGCCTGGGACAGAGTCTAGGGTATATTCACAGTTAATGGCCATGATATGGATGATGATCCAGCAAAGGAAACAGAAAGAATGGTCCAGTAGGCAGGAGGAGAAACAGAAAAGATTAGTGTCACAGAAGTTCAGAGAGAAGAGTATCTAGCAAGAAAGTATAGCCAAGATTGTCACATATTGCAGAAGTAAAAAAGGACGAGGATTCGAGAAGAGGGCATTAGATAAAGCTGACACTGAAAGAGTCATAGTAGAAGAAGGAAGAGAAAAAGTTTAGGTAGGGAAATAGAATAGATTCCTAATTAAAGGGGGAACCAAAGTCAGCCTGGAGGACTTCCATATATATGTAGCAGTGGCTGGCTCTACACATGAGAGAGTTCAGAGCAGTATGTGAATATTCTTTTTTTGAGAAGTAATGATTTTTGGATTTCCAAAAAGGAAAGTGAGATTTTTAAAAGGAATGAAGTCAATCAAAAATTTGTCATCAATGTCTGATCATGAGTGCCACAGTAGGATTGTCTTGGGGCTTATGAAATTTGACTTAGCAAAGACTGAAGATCGCCAACTTTGAGAGGAGGATGATGTAAGGATCATTGCTTTACAAAGGACTTTTAAAATCTAAGAAATGCAGTTTGAATGCCCTGGAATAGAATGATTTATACATGCATACATACATACATACATATATATATATATATATATATATATATATATATATATATATATATATATTGCATCTTGGCTCTCTCTGGAAGTGAAATCTGGGGATCCCCCCTCAGAGTAATGTTTTTAAAAGATAAAGTATGTAGGATTACAAAATAAATTACATTTATTTACATTTACATTTTACATATTTACAATTATATTTAAATACAGTTATCAAAATGTTTAAAAAAACCTCACAGTGCTAGGCAAAAATCCCCAGTCTTACAGAAGAAGTTTTAATCAAAAGATTTGGGACAGGAAAAGAGTGGAAGGATGAAGGAAGGAATTTCTCTCTACAGCATTTTACTAAAGTGAAATAAACTAGACAAGGTCGAAAGATATTCGTGGGCCAATAATGGTATCCTGGAGAGCATTACCAGTGTGAAAACTCTTTTTGTTTTAAGCCACATGCTTAGCCACCAATGAGAATGAAGGCAGGAATTGGTGAACATCAGTTTTTCAAACAGTTTAAAATTTCTTCCGTCTTTCACAGGAGCCCAGAGGAAATGGAAGCATGGATAAACACCATTAATTGTGTGGCAGCTGTGTTTTCAGCACCCCCGTTTCCAGCAGCTATTGGCTCCCAGAAGAAGTTCAGCCGTCCACTTCTTCCAGCTACGACAACGAAATTGTCACAGGTAGATAAACTTGAATAACTCTTCTTGGAGGAAGGAAGAGTTGTCTTTTAGATTTCTTCATGACTGAAAAATTCAAGTTCCCTGAGTATTCAGGATTGATCTCCTTTTCTACAACCAAACTAAAAAATAAATGTCTCATATGTCTTGGAAGGAAAGTGCTAAGTTAGTCATCATTTAGCACAACTAGGTCTTGATTAATGAGTAACGAGTCCTAAGAAGTTACTTCATGTATTCAAATTTGTGCTATTAGAATATGTAATAATGTAAACTGTGGTAATTGTTTCCAGCCCAGTGGAAATGTACAGAGCAAATTCAAATAATATGATTACTTTACAGAATTTGTTTTTTACCTTAAATGGAACCTAGCTGTATTTCATTTCATAGATATGGGTATTCTCTGTCCTACTACAAATTACAGAACTTAATAAGAAGGTTTCATGAGTGGCCTTGATAATGTTCTTCTGATAATGTGTTCTGTGTTCTGATAATGTATGTCATTTTGCTGAACTAGGTTGGCCATCGGGCAGCTGTGTCGTTACTATCTTGGTAGATAGAATCAGAGCTTGCGTTCCATTGTCCTAGCAGTTGGTAATCCAAGGTCACCTCCACAATGGAAAGGAATCCAATTAGGATTTTAGGAGATGATATTGTCATTAACATTAACATTAGCAATACACTTTTCAAAATAGCAATAATAAAACTAGATAATGTGCTTTTGGAAACAGAAATGGACAAAAAAATTACCGTATTAATAAGGCAGATAGATGCCATGTGGGGTTATCTTCTATACACAGCAGTGGTTTCCAGCCTAATTGAATAGAAAGGCCCCTTTTTTACATAAAAATATTTTCAATAGTCCTACATGATAACAGTTGTATTGATAATATCAGTTTATTATCATTCAGTCAACAAGCATATATTAAGCATCTTCTGTATGCCAGGTACTCTGTTAGCAATAGGGATACAGGTCCCAAAAAAAGAACCAATCCCTACTTAGAAGGAGCTTACATTTCTAATGAGGGAGACAATTAAATATGAAAATATATAGCATAAATATAAAGTCAGGTTACCAAGCATTTATTAAGCACCTACTGTGTGCCAGGCACTGTGCTAAGGCACCAAGACATAAAGACAGACCTCTAAAATTAAATAAATACAAATACATACAAAGTATTTAAATATAAGGTAGTTTGGGAAGGAGGGTATTAGTAATTGGGGGGGGGACTAGGAAGAATATTAATACAGTGGAGACTGTCAAGAGGAAGTTAATCATAGGGTCATAGATTTATCATTGGAAAGGACTACAGAAGAGAGCTTACCCAGCCCCCTCCAACAAAGAATCACAGATTAGAGCTGATAAGAGACCGTAGCAGCTACGTAGTATAATCCCCTTAATTTACAGATGAGCCAACTGAAAAAGGGGGAACATAATGTGCCAAGGTCATCCAGACAGAAAATAAACAAAACTGAAATTTGAGCCTCAGGTCTCAGGCTCCAGATCCAGGAGTAGGTACCAATTAACAGGAATAATTAATCCCCTAAATGGATCACATTATATGAATTAGCATTTAATATTTCCATTGGGTTGAAACTACTTGCTATATTTTATATCATTAGAACTTCAAATAGTGCGATTCAGATATGTGGGACCATGTCAGGAGATTCATTATTCACATTCGTCAGGACCTAGCTACACACACAACTTTATGCTTATTACTTTATCATGATCAATTGAAGAACCTGGGAGTATTTATCTAGAAAAGATAAGACCTAAGAGTTCAAATCAGGCCTCTTGACACTTACTAACTGTGTGACCCTAGGCAAGTCAATTAACCTTCATTTCCCTTAATCCACTGGAGAAGGAAATTTTGGCAAACCACCCAGTATCTTTAGCATGGACAGTATGGTCCGTGGGGTCCTGAGAAATAGAACACAGCAGAGTGATTGAACAATGAGGGGTATATGAATTCAAGGGTCATATGCCGCTGAAGCCCCGTCGTAGAGAAGAGGGATTTGACCTTTTCTTATTTGTCCCCAAGTGAAGAAGTAGGAGCAGTGTGTGGAAACTGCACAGGAATATGTCAGTGCATTTGAAGGAAAAAAACTCCTAACAAAGAGAATTTATTCAAAAGAAGGCTGGAATGCTGTAAAAGCTACGGGGTATCTATCTGCTCATTAAGAGTAGAGTAGTGAGACTCCTTCAGAAGGAGTCTGGATGAGCATTTGTTTGACCACTTATTGGAACTGTTGAACAGGGTATTTCTACTGCATTTAATGGCCTTTCTGAGGTCCCTTTCATCTCTGCAATTCTGAAATCCTGAGTGCCTACTATGCGCAAAGTAATGTGGCTTAGGCACTGTGGGGAAATAGAAGGATAATTAAACCAAGGACTGTAATGATAACCTTGTGGTAATAGAAGGTGCTGAAACATGTTTTCTAGTCATTAAAGAAAGATTATTATATTCAGTAGGGTTTTAGTGATAACATGTATTTTTATTGGTAGTCCCTTTATAGGAACTCTTTATTCCCAGTGAATCAGAGTACCCCATGTAAGGGAATGAATTTTATCTATTGTGTGTGTGTGTCTGTCTGTCTGTCTGTGTCTTAGCTCAGTTGCTTAGAGCATTCTGTTCTGTTAGTGGGGCAATACTATGTGCTCATACCTGAGCTGCTCTGTGGTCTTTCAGGACAGCTATCTTGCACATATGATTTTTGTCTCACTGGGGACTTGAAAAGATTTTGATCATGGGGTTCATTTTTTGCTGTCTCTTCTATTTCAGTGTCTTCATTTTATGAATTTCATGTAAGGTCTCATTAATAGAAGATGCTACAATCCTCTTCATATATTCTCTCTCTCTCTGTCACACACACACACGCGCGCACACTCACACTCACACACACACACACACACACACACACTTCCTTTTTATTCAGGCTATCCAACAGTTAAGAGTAGGTAAAAATGGTTATAGGCTACTGTTAATGGCCTTGGTTGGTCAGTAGAGAATAATGTAGAGTAACCTTTGACTAGCAAAAGGACTGGGAAGGACTGCTATCGACTCCAGACGAGCATGTTGCTCTCCTCTTTGTGGAGTCACTTTTATTTTTCTATGTGTATTTATGTTCTCAGCCATCATTGTTCTTCCTCATATTTGGCTTTTCTTTACAGGCAGCAAAGCATAAATTATTCAGAATAGTTGGGGAATGGAGAATTCTGGTTAATTCAGTTTTCAGAGTGAAAATGATTATACTTCACCTGGATTATAACTTTTACCTAATTAGAATAGAAATATCCCATTGAAAGAAGCTGTACAATTTAATATTTTTATAGTGTTAATAATTCAAAAGGTAATTTTGGCATCATAGGTCATCTTTATGTATATCAGTATTCATCTCCAAATGTGGTTAATCGAAGTTTCTACTTGCTAGGAGTCTAAATGAACACTATTTTATAGCATTTTTTTTAAAAAGAAAACTTTGTAGAATCAAGATTCAGAATGCTTTTGAGCCAAATCCAGTAAATTGAAGTCTTAATAATCAACCTCACAAATATAAATGTTGTTTTTGAGTCATTTTTAGTTGTGTGTGACTCTTCATGACCCCACTTGGGATTTTCTTGGTAAAGATAAATTTTCTTGGTAGAGGTAAGATTTTCTGGGTAAAGTGATTCTCTAGCTCATTTTACGGATAAAGAAACTGAGACAAACAAAGTTAAGTGACTTGCCCAGGGTCACATAGATAGTAAGTGTCTGAGGCCAGATTTGAACTAACAAAGACGAGTCTTCCTGTCTCCAGACCTGGCACTCTACTCTCCACAGCACCACTTAGCTATCCATCCAAGCGATTAGAGCTGTTGAGAACCAGAATAGACTGCTTCAATAAGATGTTGGGTTTTCCCTTACTGGAGGTCTCCAAAATAAGATTGAATGACCCCTTGTCAGGTATGTTAATTGATTCAGATTGTTGTTTTAGAGAGGACTCTCATTCAGCCATGGGTTGGTCTAATAACATCTTTCCGTCTCTGAGATTCCATGATGTATTCTTAAACTCTTCTGCGGTTACTTCTTGTTCTTCTTTTCTTTTGCCCTTATCTCTTTCCTTCTCACAGATGGCATTTCTTTTTCCTCCTACACGCCAAACCTTCATCTCTTCATCATCCATTAGTTGGTTTCCAAAACTGATCTTAATTCTTTTCCTTGGCACCATAATAGAATATGAAGGAACTGTATTTATTCCACATGCAGAAGAAAGGACTAGGAGAACTTAATGACATATGTGTGAGTTTGTATGACCTCCTTCTGCCAAAAAAGATAAAACCCTTTTATGCAATATGTGCATTGAAAAAAAACCCAAAGCCACAGACATGTTGGGGTTGTGACTAATTACTGTTTGCAAAGCCTGGCACAGATTATGGCTTTTCCTTAGATTCACAGTGATTCTGAAGTCTTTGTTTAAAAGAAATAAAACAATTATCCTCCATGTTACTTGCCATTCACAGACGTACATGGTTCACTTGTCACTTTTGCTCCCCTGCATTTCATAACCAGGCTAGATTGGTTTAAATAGTCTTCTCTGATACAAAGGGCAGTTAGGTGATGAAGTAGATTGTGTGGCAATCCTAGAGTCAGGAAAAGCTCATCTTTCTGGGTTCAAATATGGCCTCAGACCCTTGACCCTAGGCAAATCACTTGATTCTATTTGCCTCAGTTTCCTCCTCTATAAAATGAACTGGAGTAGAAAAATGGAAAATCACTCCAGTATCATTGTCCTGTAAACCCCCAGTGAGGTCACAAAGAGTCATAGGAGACAGAACAACAACAGTTATGGTGTGAAAATGTTTGTCACCACCCTATTCCTTCTTAGCATTTCTCAAACTGGCTAACATCTCTTTTCTCTTACCTCTATAGGGTAAAAAACAAAAGAGACGTCATAAATTGCAGCAGGAGGAATTAAAGTTAGATATTAAGAAAAGTTTCCTTCCTTCTGGAACAAGCCATATCAAATGCTGGACTGTATCAGTGCAGAGAGAATATAGGATCAATTTTTGTAGAGCTTTTTTTTAATTCTCTTTCTGGGATGGGCACAAATGGAGTAGATAGATGACTGATTCTTTCCAGGGTGATGATTTTTATAAGAACGTAAGAGAATTTCACAAATAATCTACTTCATGTAGTCTGTCTCTGCTATCCTGCCGTCTTCTTGTTGGATTTGCCCCTCTAATTTACCGTACTCCTTTATGGAAATTTTAAGTGAAATTATGAACTAAATGAATTTTCTCAACCTGGATTGAGAAATTGATTTTATTGATTTGTTGCATTTCATTTTATATCATGAGGTGTTTTTTTTTCCTTCTATTGTCAGCAAGTGAATTTTTCTTCTTATGATAGGGAATAATTTTATAAAAGCCTAAAACTATTCTATATACAGGATAATCCCAAAAGCTTAAAATTTCATATATTTATGGGAAACCCTGTATTTAACTTAAGGAAAACATGGACAGGAAAAGCAAAATAGAAGAAGAAATTTTACCTGACTAGGTTGAGTAGCTATTACTTTGTTTTCTTTCTTCCTTTTTTCTAAACCCAGTCTCCCTGTCTCATCCAGGGTAGAAGCATTGTGGTTACTCATGGACTCAGTCCTACTACCAGCTAGCACAGGGGCTTTGAACTGCTCTGTCTCTGACCTGGGTTGCTTCAGCAATCTTGTCACCCTCCACAAACCCCTCTTCCCTCTGCCTGTCTGCCCTGCTCCAGGGCTCACCATATTAGTGATAGGTTCTGTGGATACACCCAATTTACTCCTCCCACTTAAGTCCAGAATTTGGAGCTCCTGATTCTGTCAGTATCAGCCTCCCTGGTAGTAGAAATCATAGGTATGTGCCATCACACCTTGCTAATTACTACTTTTTGAGAAAGATGAATGAGGAAAGAAAGAAACTGAAATTGCTGCTGTTTACCTGTTTTTACCTGTAAGGAAAGGCTGCTTTCTCTTGAATTTCCTGGAGGGAATACCCCATAGTTTCCCTTGATAATATATTTTCTCATCTTATGGAGATCTTATATATATCTTCTTTTTTAATGCCTTCCCTCCTGATACAATTAAGGCCCCTTCTTACTGTTACTGGGCAAAAGAACAAATACTAGTCAGGCATAACTTATGTAAGTAATCTCTCAAAAGAATGGTTTTGTAAAAGGGGGATTATGAGAACACAGCACCAAGTCTAATGCATTACACCTTATATTGGAGGACTTTGTCACTTTCTTTGATTCCTCTAGAAAAGCAGATCCTTCAGTCTTATTCCCAGAAAACAGAATCAAACCAAGATGACCTTCATCTTAGTATCTTATCCTACGCTTCTGCTGAAAAGAGATGATCCCTTAGATGTTTATCTTAAAGACTGATATACGACTGCGGTGACAAGTGATAATTATCAAGAAATGGATGGGGAAGGGGAAAGCACCTTGAGGACAGGGGTAAACACACACACACACACACATGTACTTCTATCCTCAGAACAGTGCCTTGTACAGGTACTTAATGTGTGATGAATAATAATAATTTTAAAAGTATAATAATAATTTAAAAAACAAACTCTGGAGTCCTACGGGAATAAGATACTACAACAGACCCATTCTGAACCTATTTTTCAAGAGAATATGTGGGAGTCTGATTGCTGATATATCACTTATTTGTGGGTAGTCTTGAATTTACCATACAGACTCACTCTGTGCTTCCTTTAACAAATCTTCCAGGTGTGCTAATGATTACATCAGCCTTTATCTCATTTCCTTTCAGTCCGACCTCCCAATCCAGTTCCACTATCTGAATTTAACACTCCGACACCTGACTCAGGCTTCCCTAAATGCCAAATATACTGAGTGCACTCTTGATTATAATTTATGGTATAAAAGCACAGAATCACTAATTGCTCTGCTGAAAAAAAAATCAAATTATAATTAAGGAAACATTAAATGTTCAGTTTTTTAAAAGTATACTTCTCAAAACAAGTATTCATCTGCTCTGTCATTTTCTGGCTTTAATTTATTTTTGTCTTTTATCCAAAACTTACTAGCCTTAATTATTAACTATGATGATCATCAGTGCTACTCGGTTCAGAATGTAATATTTCTTCCTGAACAACACTGCCGTGTAGGAGGATTCACCCTGTTTAGTTATTTTTCCATGAAAATGTTGCCAAAGCAGATTTTTCGTCTTTTAGGAGGAAGAAAATTTCTTTTGGAGTATTAGCAATGTTTTCTACTGCAGTATTCAGGCATTAGACACTTGTGTAAGATGACAGCAAGAGCACTAGTCTTATAATGAGAATACCTGAGATGGAATCCTGGTTCTGACACTTCGTAGCCATATGACCTTAAAAAAGACCCTTAGCTTTTTGGATCCTAAGTTTCTTTGTTTCTAAAATGGGGTTAGCAACATTTATACTACCTATCCTTAGGGTTATTGAGAGGGAAAGTACTTTCTGAACTTAGAGCTTTATAGATTTACTGTTATTTGAGTTTCTACATCTGAATTTGGTCTGCATAAGAAG
This sequence comes from Bettongia penicillata ogilbyi, assembly GCA_023548195.1. Taxonomy (NCBI): domain Eukaryota; kingdom Metazoa; phylum Chordata; class Mammalia; order Diprotodontia; family Potoroidae; genus Bettongia; species Bettongia penicillata. The sequence goes on from JAJHZJ010000435.1 coordinate 933,075, forward strand.
CCCTCTATAATGGATTTTTTTACCACTCCTCCAGAGATGAGAGCCCACAAATAGATCGCTCATACTACATGGTAGTGCCTGAATTTACTGTAGAGTTGTGCATGGAGAAGAGATCTCATTAGCACTCAATAGAGCAAGACTGCCTTGTGGAGAGAATGTTGCTTTCTCATAAATAGTTTAAGATAGAATTTTCCTTCACACTCTATTTTCAGAGGGAAATAATGGGGAGTGGGGATGAGATGAGGGAAGTCTCTTAACTATTTCTTTTTGGTATTATAAATGGAGCTTTGCAGGAGCCTTATCCTTGAGCAGTATAGTGCAGTATTGTACTACAAAGGAAATGATCAAGCAAGCATTTATTAAATTCTTACTGTGTACCAAGACCATTCTGGTGGCACTTGTAGCAATCAGACTCCCACATATTCTCTTGAAAAATAGGTTCAGAATGGGTCTGTTGTAGTATCTTATTCCCGTAGGACTCCAGAGTTTGTTTTTTAAATTATTATTATACTTTTAAAATTATTATTATTCATCACACATTAAGTACCTGTACAAGGCACTGTTCTGAGGATAGAAGTACGTGTGTGTGTGTGTGTGTGTGTGTGTGTGTGTGTGTTTACCCCTGTCCTCAAGGTGCTTATGTGCTGTTGCATAATTTTTCATGACCTTCTGTATTTGGCTTTGAAGTAGTACAAAGGGGCAGGAATGATAAATGGACTGTGCCCTTCCTCCCTTCTTCACGTTATTTTGATGTTCAGTTGTTTTAATCATGTGTGACTCTTCATGACTCCATTTGGGTTTTCTTGGCAAGGATACGGGAGTGATTTCCCAATTCCTTCTTCAGCTCATTTTACAGATGAGGAAACTGAGGCAAACAGGGTTAAGTGACTTGCCGTGCTTCACACAGCTAGTCAGTGTCTGAAGCTGGATTTGAACTCTGGTCTCCCTGACTCCAGGCCTGGCATTCTATCCACTGTGTCACCTAGCTCCCCTTCTTCTGTTCTTTTAACAAGTATTTATTGGACACCTGTTCTTGCCTAGTACTGTACTAAGCCGTAGCAGAGAGGGGGGAATATGCGGAAGAAATTCAAGTCCAGATCACTATCCTCAAGATTAGGAAAGTCAGTATGAACCCATCTGACTACTCAGTCACTCAGTAAATTTTGTTTTAAGTGCCTCCTGTGTTCCAGGCACTGTGCTAGTGACATTGGTTAAGATACTCAAATAAATGTAAATACATACAAAATAGTTAAATACAAGATAGTTTGGGAAGGAGGTCATAATAGAGAGTTCTGGAATCAGACGGCCTGGGTTCGAATCCTGCCTTTGATGCTTACAACCTGTGTGACCTTGAGGTATTAGGTACAAAAAGTGAAACAATCCCTATTTACTAGGAGCTTACAGGGCAGACAGCAAGTACATGGGTAAATATTCACAACATAAAACTGAAAGTCAGTAAGTATGAACACATACAAAGCAGTTAAATACAAGGTAGCCTCGGAGAGAAGGCCTTAGAAATTGAGGGGAATCAGGAAAAATGTCATGCAGAAAATAGTGCTTGAGCTGTGTCATAAAAGAAAAGAGAAGATTCGAGAATAGGTAAGCAGGATGTGAACTGAAGGCATGTAGTACAGTCAGGAAGACTAGAATAAAATCCTGTTGTCAAGACTCTAAATGCTACAGTATTTCACAGGAGAGGGAGATGACTGAGAGCCAGAGTGGTCAGTCACAGTAGGCAGACAGGGGAGGAATTTGAGTCAAGAACTGGATGGATTAGAACAGAGGGTGGGTGTTGGAGAGTAGTAAGAAATAAAAGTAGGGCTGGCTATCTGGATCCATTTGTAGAAAGGCCTGAAAAGTCAAGTCAAGGTTTTGATGCAGTAAGAAATAGTCATCTTTGCAGGTAACTTTATTAGTAATTCTTTAATACAGGTTAAGTTACTTTACAGCTATCCAGATCATATTAGGGGCTGGGGGAATGAACAGCGGATCTGGAGTCAGGGTAGCCTGGTTCAGATTCTACCTTTGATGTTTACAACCTGGGTGACTTTTAGCAAATCAGTTTAACTGCCCCAGGCCTCACTTTCCTCATATGTATCCCCTCTGAGATCACTTCTGACTCCAGATCTGTGCTTAATATGATCCTAAAGATGACCTCAGATGCTTTTTTATTCTGTCTTCATCCCCTGCTGCACTATCCAGTTATCTCCTAAAACAGTCATTCTTTCAGTCATGAATGTTATTATTAACAATGTTATTAAATTTTTATAACCACATGTAGAGAATACCATGTCAATGTTGTATTGACATAGTGTGGTATGGTTCCTTCCCCATAGGGTTTACAGTTTAGCAAGGAGTAATACTGAGCAATAACTATACAATAGTTGGAGACAGCTAGGTAAGTCAGTAGATAGAGCTCTGCACCTGGAGTCAGGAAGCCCTGAGTTCACATCTAGTCTCAGATACTTACTAGCTGTAGGACTAGCTGGGCAAGTCACTTTACCCTTTTTGCCTCAGTTTCCTTCTCTATAAAATTATCTGGACAAGGAAATGGCAAACCATTTCAGCATAACCTCAGAAGAGATCGCAAAGAGTTAAACATAACCAGACAGCAACAATCTGCAATAACTGTGCAGTTTAATTCAATGCAGCAAACACTAAACTCCAGTTGTGTTCAGAAAAGTGCTAGGCCCTATGACTCTAACCAGAACATGCTCACAGTCTAAGAAGGAAAATCATCTTTCCATTCCCAGCATTTAAATCTTGCTTTTCTTTAGAGTTCTTCAGTTTGTCTGCCTTTTGGGGGTGCCAAGTTGACCAAAATCATTGTTTAACACAAAGGTGTCAAACTCAGATAGAAATGGATCCCTGTGGGCTGCATACTGAGTTAAAAAAACCATGAATTGACATTATCTATGTTATGTTGTACATTTATTTTATTAAACATTTCCCAATTCCCAAAATTGGTTTGGAACTGTGAGTTTGACACCCCTGGCTTAGCAGACATCTCATTATGGTTCTATGTTGAGCAAAATAACCTTGGAGACAAAGTTGCTATCTCATGAGGTGGAACTGGACCTATGATTTCTTTGCAAGAAAATCCCTTTACAAAGGTGCAAATTGGCACCTTCTCCTTGACTCAATCTTAGAGTTCCCCAGAGCAGTGAGAGATTGAATGTCTTGGCACAGTCGTATGAGGAGTGTGTGTGTATCAGAGAAGAGACTGAGCTCAAGTAGTCTTAACTCTGGGACATCTTTCGTTTTAGTCATGGGGACTCTCTGTTTCAAACACTTCATGCTTCAGATCATTAGCCTGTACAGTTGAAAGGGACTTTCACTGTTTTCCCATTCCCTTATTTTACATATAAGGAAACTGAGAGAGAGCTAAGCTATATTAGGTGCATCAAGTGATTAAAAAGTATAATGTCCCTGAACTTAGTAAGGAAGACAGGTACCCAAGTAACTCTGATACAAAAGAAAGCAAAAGTTTATAGGAGAAATAGTAATAAAATACTATCAGAGAACTCCAAGGAGTTAGAGATTACTTCTGATGAGGTGAAGATCAGGAAATACTTCATGGAAATGGTTGCATTGAATGTAGGATGGATGGATGTAGGTGGAATTGAATGTAGTGTGATTATATGTTTCCATCAACCTACCTTGAGTATCTACCAATTACAACTTTTTAAAAGAATTCCAACCCATTGGTTTTCTCCCAAACACTGCTTGCCCCTTCCCCCAAAGCCACCCCCCCTCCAAAAAAAAATAAATAAATTTCATGGAAAATGATGTTTTCATCTTGTTTTGGTAACACTTTGTCCTCTATTTTCTTTTTCTATGAATTGCTTGTTAGCTCTCTCTTTTCTCTGTCTTTTTCCCTCTTTATTTTTCTGTCTCTGCTTCTCTCTGGCTCTCCCTTCCACTCCCCCTTTTCTCTGTCTCTCAGCCTCCCTCTCTCCCCTGGCTTTGTCTGTTTCTTCTCTGTTCACTCCTCTCCCTTCTCCTTCCTCCTTCCCTCCCCCCCCCCACTCCTCCTACATCCTTACTTTTGTTTATAACATCTGTAGGTTCTGCTAACCTGCTGATTCACTGTGTGCCACATCATGTTTTAAATCAGGAAGAGATGAGACTGACTTCCAGGGGAACCATTCTGTACACTACCCACTCCCACTGACTGTGAATGTGGTGGCATTTTTCATTATGCTTTTTTTATTGGAGATTTTTAAAAGGTCTGCTTGGTCTGGTATAGGTGTTGCGAGCGATCCCTGGTCTCTGTTGGTGAATTCTTCCCTTCGCCTCTAGACTCATCTCTTTCTTTTCCCTCTTTTCTTTCTATCTGAACCTTTTACTTTCCTATTCCTTTATTATCTCTTAATCTCTGTAAATTGAAATTCTTCATTGAAGACCCCTTCTGAAGACCTTTGCCAACCTTTCTCTCCTCTACCTCTTCTCCCCTCCTACCCCTTTTCATTTTCCTTTGCCTTTCATTCCATGGCTTACAACTTCCAATAACTGTATGCTTTAAAGGGATTCCTACACTCTCTAACTGCCAAGGTAATTTAACCTTAGAGATGGAAGGAACTCTGGAATTCTGGGATTCCCAGCCATTTTTGTGTCATGCCTTTGGAGCCTTTGTCTTCTCAGAATAATGTTTTTAAATGCATAAAATAATATACATAGAATTCTAAAGAAAACCAATTACAATGCAATGTTATAAAAAAATTTTTTTTAAGATTACAGACTCCAGGTTAAGAACCCCTACTCTAGAGATCATCTAGTCTAACCACTACAGTCTGGCAAGTATCCCTCTACAACATTCCTCCACAAGGGATAATATGCATTCTCCACATAAATAAAAATGAGAGTTGTATCCCCAAAGACAGCAGAAACGTAGCTGATCTAAAACGAAATAATCTTGCCCACTCCTTAGTGTTCTCTGTGCCTGAGAAGTCAGCCTCCAAGAACAACTTGTGGGCCTTCTCCACGTTGCACAGAAGACCAGAGGAAGAGCCTCCTGGGAACACCAGGCCTCATGGAACCATCTTGCTTTGCCATAAAGAGCCCTTCTGTTCTTTCTCCTGTTAAAATAATCAGCCACAGTGCACTGGCCTTTACACCATCTCTTATATTTATCTTCTTTTCTGGGGTCAAATAGCAGCCTTCTTGGGGGCAGACCCTCCTCACCTCACCCCGGAACCTCTGTAAGTACTTGCTCTTTGGTCTCCATGCCTCATATCTACACAGTCCATCGTCCACTCAGCTGCCAACGTCACTTTTCTAAATTGTAGATCTGACTATGTCCCCTGTGGTTCGGTGATCGCCAGTGGCCTCTGATACTTAAAGTCCTTCTCCACTTGGCCGATTTCCTACAGTTTTATTATTGGAAATTACTCCACTTTGTTCCACATACTTTATTATTTATCAATGCTTAGCTACCTTGTTCTCTCTCCCATACATCTCTATATCCCTACTCTGGACATTTTCCTTGACTGTCCCCCATGCTTGTAATGCTCTCTTTCTTCATATCTGCTTCCAGCTTTCCCTGGCCTCCTTCATCTCAAATCTCACTTCCTAGAAGAGACTTTTTTGGGTCCCTTCCCACACTTACTAGTACCTTCTTTCTGAGATCACCTGACATTTATACTTATTCCTCTTTCTCTCCCTCCCCTCCTCTTCCTCCTTCCGCTCTCTCTCTCTCTCTCTCTCTTCTTCCCTCCCCACCCTGCTTTGTATCTCTTTATTCCTCTCATGTTATATATTTATACTCATATCTTGCCTATACATAGTTCTACATTTCCTGTCCCAAGAAGATTGAGAAAATTATTTGTATCTGTAGGACAGAACTAAATACATTGAGAAATTGCGGAGGGAGAGATTTCACTTTGATAAAAGGGACAATCTTGAAAAGTATTGGAGCTATCCAGGAGTGGAATGACCTCCCTGTGGAACTAGTGATTTCCTTGTCACTGGAGACAGAGGTTGGATGATCGCTGGACAGGAATGTTGTAGAAGGGATTCTTGGAGTCTTTGACCTCTGGAGTTCTTATGTAATAAAGGTAATAGTCGTAATAGCTAACTTCTATGTAGCAAGCACTGTGTGCCAGATACTGTGCAAAGCACTTGACAATTATTATTTCATTTGATCTCACAACAAACCCTGGGAGGTAGGCACTATTATTGTCTCCATTTTTACAGGTGAGGAAACTGAGGCAAACAAAGGTTAGTGATTTCTCCAAGGTGACACAGCTAGTACTTGAGTCTGGATTTCAACTTGGATCTTTCTGACTTTCGACCTAGCACCCTATCCACTGCACTACCCAGCCACCCTCCTCCAATTCTTAAGATTTTGTAATTCTTTGTAAAAGTAGCATCCAAGACTATTTGTCTCAACATTTTCAGAGTATGACACTGGTATTTAGAAAGTCTGGGGTTCAAATATATAGACTTTGCCACTTGCTAAACATGTTACTTTTGTCGGGTCCTTTTTACTTCTTTTTATATTATTTTCCATACTTCCATATCTATCATTCTGTGATTGTAAAGAAAATTATGTACAGATGTACAAAGAATCTGTGCTTTGTCAACCTGAGGAATTCCCAGTATGGAAACTCCTTCCACCTATATAGTCCCATCTAGGACTTATTAGATGAGGCCTATTGAATTTCTTGAGAAACATAGAAATTAAGTTCTTTGCTCAGGATCATGCAGCTAATAAGTGTAACAGACAGGATTTGAATCCAAGACTTCTTAAGTATAAACCCAATCCTATCCACCATACTAGCCACCTCTAAGTCAAATTAAATCATATATTTTATTTAGGGATTTACTGAAGTGCATACATATAACAAGTCCTTGTCTTTCTTGTGTTTGCTTTTGAATTTTTTTTTTAATTTGTGAAAGCTGTATTGTGATTTCTTAATAAATCTATCTTCTTCCCCATGCCCCTTTGTCAGTAGTAGTAGTACCAGAAAACAGTATAATACTGGAAGCATGTAAGATATTAACCTAAAGAAATAAAATGAAGATAGGATAAAAATAGGAACATGATTTTTTTGTGGGTTTAGGATTAGGAGTGGACCCTTTGGCCTCAGGCAAGGTAATTAACTGTTCACCTTGTTCATCTGTAAAGTGAAATTCTTAAGAAAGCTGATCAGGGCCAGAGAGCAGCAAATGCTGATGAGACGATTACAAGATGGGTCTTACCCTGACTTGTAAAGCAAAAACTGCCTGCCTAGAGAAAGGTGGCTAGGTGCCCACTTGAGGAAAGCGGCCTGCCAAGCATAGCCCAACGGGCAAGGGTAGGAAGTAAAAGCATATTGGATTGTGGAATGAGCTGAAGTCATTTTTCAGTGGCCAATTTGAACAGAAGAGAATCCATCAGGTACAATTTTAGTCTCTTGTGTTTTCCTTTATTGGATGCTTTTTTTCCTCTCTGAACACTCAAATGCTGAATATTTTTTCTGCAGGATGAACAGCTAAAGTCACACGAAAGCAAGCTCAAGCAGATTTCCACAGAGCTGGCTGAGCATCGCTCTTATCCACCTGACAAGAAAGTCAAAGCTAAGGAGATTGATGAGTACAAACTGAAAGACCACTACCTGGAGTTTGAGGTATGGATGGAACATCCCACTTACCCAAGAGGCCATGCTGTCCTTCCTCCTCCTATTCCTCTCTTTCTCCTCTTCCTAGTTCTCTTTCTCCCTCTTCTTCTTTCTCTCCTTCTCCTTCCTCTCCATCCCACTCTCTCAATTAGAGGTTTAGGGAACTATATGCCCGTTGTTTGTGTTACATATTCATAAGCATATGTATGCCTCTATGTACACAAAATGTGTATTATGAAACCCATGTCTTCAAGAAAGAAGAAAGTAAGTAGCCTTAATGGAAGTCAGAAATACCCATTCTGGACTCTAGGTTTCCCAGAAAGTGATTGGTCAGTTCCCTATGGCTCAATCTTTTGACATCCTAGAGTAGTTATTTTTAGATTCAATGCATGGACCAGTTATCAGAAAGTATCCCTTACCTGAAGACTACATACAAACTATTGCCTGATTGATGGGGTGGAGTGGGGTGAAGAGCTCTCAGATCCGTTCCCTTGGAAGAATAATGGGAGATGTTGGAGATGAATACAAGATTCCTGGGGCTTAGAATTGCAAAAGTTCAGTGTGGGAAAGTCTCTGTAGTCACCTACAGAGAAAAACTATTGTGGTACATTGCAAAGAACAATAGCTTTAGAATCAGAAGGCCTGACTAGTAATCTTATGTCTCTAGTTCACTTACACATATTATCTTGGTCAGACTTACCTGAGCCCATTTTCTCATTCTTTAAAAAGTGAATGAAGGTCAGACTACATGACCTCTAAAATCCCTTCAAGCACAAAGAGCAGAAACCTGCTTAGACCCCATTGCCCCCTCTGTCTGGCACTTGTTGCATTGATTTTCAGAACCCAAGTGACGAGAGTTTAATTTGGGAGGCAAAGGGGTGCAGTTGGTCCAGATCCATAATTTAATCATCATAGGGGCCTCTAGGTGAGGAAACTTCCTCTACCAATACTGATTAGCAAATTATTTCCCAACGTGTATTCTTGAGGAGGCTATCACTTACCCAGGGTCACATAGCCAACACGTGGTAGAATTGGAACTTAAATCCAGGTCCTGACTGCAAGGTCAACTCTCTTTATTTTCTACGCACACTGCTACTTAATAAGCTTTACATTTATTCCTATTAAATGTCATCTTGTTAGATTTACTCCAGTACTCTTAACCAGTGATGTCAAATTCTTATAGAAATGGGAGCCACTAAACCACATATATAAGGATCCCTGTGAACCGCATATTGACTTAGAAAACCACATATTAATAATGTCTGTGTTTTAAATTTTGTTTTTCTGAAATGTTACATTTTAATCTGTTTCAAGCCACACTCAGGAGTAGTATAGGCCACATTTTTGACATCTTTGTCCTAGACTGTCAAGACTTTCTGGATGCTGATTCCCTCATCCAATGTGTTAACTGTCCATCCCATCTTTATTTCAACTGTAGATTGGGTGAACATGTCATTTATACCTTTATCTGAGTCATTGATAAGACTGTAGAAATGGCAGAGGGCCAAGCACCAATCCCTGGGATACTCCACTGGAGACCTCCTGCCTTATTGACATTGAACATTGAACACTAATATGAGTCCATCCATTAGACCAATTTTGAGTTTGTCTTCCCTTCTATATTTCATAAGTATAGAATGAGATACTTTATCAAATGATGTGCTAAAAATTTAGTGAACTCTTTAACTATGACATTCTCCTAATCTATTAGGTAGTAACAACTCTGTCTATTGGCATTCCACCCCACCCCACAACTCCTCACCAACCTCCTCCAGCTGCACTCTTTTGCCTTCATTTCACATCAGTATCTTATGAGGTTTCCTATCCTTTTCTGTATTTATCATTTTCATCATGTTTTATAATATAGTATTATTCCGTTGCGTTCATATACCACAACATTTTTAGCCTTTCCCAATCTGTAATCATCTATTTTGTTTCCAACTGTTGGTTTTGTTAAAAAATATCAAAAATATTTTGATCTATATGGGATGTTGTTAAGCATTGACTTGCTTAGGGAATATACCCAGTAGTAAAATCTGTAGGTCAAAGGCTATGGATACTTTTATTCCTTTATTGCTTTCTAGAATGAAAATACAAATTCATAGTGTCTCCAACCATGCATTAGTGCTGGGGTGGGGAACCTCTGGCCTTGAGGCCACATATGACCCTCTAGGACCTCAGGTGTGGCCCTCTGATTGAATCTAGACTTCACACAACAAATCTCCTCCGTGAAAGGATGTATTCTGTAAAACCTGGACTCAGTCAAAAGGCTGCACCCAAGGACCTAGAAGGCCACATGTGGCTTGAGGCTGAAGATTTTCCACCCCTGTTTAATGTAATTATATTCCCTCAACTCTTCCAACATTGACTCTTCCTGATTTTTCCATATTTGCCAGTTTGCTGGATGTGAGACAGAATCTTGAATTGTTTTGATTTGCATTTCTTTTGCAAGTTGACTTGAACTATTCTATGTGGTTGTTTATAGTCTGCAGTTCTTTTTAGAACTCTTTGTGTGTTTCTCTCCTTTACCACCACCATTGGGGAATAGTCTTTGGTTCCATACTCTTACATTCAACCTACCCTTGCCTTCCATCTTCTAGAACCTATGTCCTTTGGCTGTTCTGATTTAGTTACTCTATTTCCACATTCCCCAACATTAATAAAGGTTTGATTCTATCATCTACAAAGTAGTAAATAGATTCCAGCACTCTGGAACCTGTGTGTGTGCGTGCGTGTGTGTGTGCGTGTACGCGTGTGTGCGTACACATGTAGAATTATATGGAACCTGTGGTTGAAAAAGAACTAGGAGATACATACATATACATACGCACATATCATTTTTCTCCACGTTGGTGTTGGGATAGATGCATTACCATTACCAATGTGATCAGTCCATTACCTCATTAATAATAATTTCTGTAGATGCTCTTCAGACCTTAAGGCTTTCCCTTCCAGTTTGAAAAGTCATTCACTGGTCATACGAAACAGAGGAACTAATGCAGTAAAGCCTTAGAATAGCTTTGTTTGTCAACAAGCACATCCATTCTGTCTGCAAATAATTGTATATTAAGAAAGGTCTTGCAGGCGGCAAAAGAAGGTCTGTCCTTATTCTCCAGATGTCAGAGGAAGACAGCCCTTGTCATGACACAGTGACCTTGACCATTCATCCATACTTGCTTTTGGGGAAGTCTGGGGTTTGTGAAAGAAGGAAAAATCCACAGTGTTTAGTGGTCATCATGCTTGCTCTCAAGGAAGGGGAGTTATCTGAAAGCAGTCACAGATGTTCACACTTCCAAAGGGGCTTTCAGCCACATAACCCCATCTGATTTCACACGTGTTAATTAACTTTTACAACACTTCTCAGCACTCAGACATTCACCTTCAGCTTTTGATTCAGAGGGGTCAGAGCTTTTCCCTAGGTTGCCAAAAAAATGACTGTGAGATACCCAAAGAATAGTTGTTAGCACTGATTCTCAGGAATGGAAATCCAACAGGAAGCAGTATTTTAGCTTTCAGAAGTGGACTTAGCTTAAGTCTTTGTCACTTTTTCAAAGCCTTCTTAAAATTTTCATCTCTTGAGTCTTTAGAATTTTTACTGTTGTATTTGAATATCCTCTGTTAATTGCAATCAAACTCTTCAAAGTATTGTAATAGATTTGTGATGCTAATGTAATTACAAACTAAACTATCTTAAGATAAGGGGGATCTTAGACCAAAGAGACCAAGGAGTCCAGCTCCCTTAGTTGTGGATGAGGAAACTAAGGCCCAGAAAATGGCACTGATCTCCCCAAGGCTACAGAGGCAGTGGGAGTTGAGGCAATGTTCCAAGCAGACTCCTTTGATTCCAAACAGGATCTTTTCTCTTCTCCCATACTTTCTTACCTCATGTTCTGCAAAGGATTTGCAGAAGGATGCTCCATTTTCCCCACATAATATGTTTCCAGATAGCTAAGGATATGAATGTCAGTAATGTGAATTTTACCACTAACTTGTAATGAGATTGCATAGAGGAAGTAATATGGTATAATTGAAAAAGCATTGAACTTGAGGGTCAGAGATCTAAGGTCAAGTCCGGACTCTCCCTCAACAGCAATAAATGGATAGACCATCCACAGCTAGGTTCCTTTTAGTGTGAACGATGAATCTCCTGAAGTGACCACATTATTTGAATCTAGACTGAGGATTTCCATTGGGCTGGAACCGCTTACCCTATTCTACATAATTATACCTTCCATTAATGCCCGTTCAGTCACTTCAGGGGATTTGTTATTTATTTGCATTAACTGGGACCTGGCCGCATTCAGTCAGTCAGTGGAGCTTTCTTCTTTGTAAAACTGAAAAATCCTTCCAGCCTCTTGTAGTTAGCTACTAGTTTTATTCTTTGGCAAGATTAGATCTGATGAACTAACTCCAAGGCAGATCCTGTTGATTAAACAGAATGAGGGTATACTGCTAATTTCCCATTATAGCCCTATTCCATTTTTAATTTTCCTTATCACAAACCAAGATGAGATAACATGTAAATACCATGCATACTTTGGGCAATATGCAAATGTGAGCTATCTGTATCATTATTGTTTTAAACCTTCCTTTCTACACCTTTCCCTGTCTTACCCCATTGTTCTGCCCTCTGGGGCCAAGCAAAATGAGAAATCTCTTCTCCTCCATGTGTACTTAACAGTAACTATGTCACTGGGCTGCCAGGGAGATGAGATGAATGAATGCATATGAAGCTCTTTGGAACTGTGAAGTACAATATGCTATATCAGTGTGAGCTGTTTCTCTAATAGATAATTTCACTGAAGTTCTCCTCTGGTGCCACTTGGGTTGCTAAACTGAGTCACCTCCACATGACTCACCCATTGGCTATTTTAATTTGAGCTGGGGGGACCCTCTAAGAAAAATGAAGTACTGTATTTTACAAGCATCCTTTCCTAAGCTGCTCTATGGTAAGTAGACCTCCATGCTCCTGACAATTTCCATAGCAGAATCGATCAGATTTTAGAATACAGTTTTTGTGTGTTTCAAGAGAAACAGGTGGCTTGTAAAAGAAAATGCTTATTTCTGTTTCAAGGGCAGGCCTAATTGAAAGAGCTCATAGGCACTTTATATGAACAGTGGAGGCTACAGTGATAGGAGAATAGACCATAAAATCCAGTGGTGCTCTCTGACGCATAATGGCTGCAGGATAGGATGGTCGTTTGTCTCCTGTTCATAGCACGCAGAAAGAACAGGACTAAGAGGTTGGAAAGATTTTTTGTGTATCAAGGCCCACTCTTTATTTTACACATAGAGCAACTAAATCCTGAAGAGAGGAGTACATTGCCCAAGCTAGAGTTACTGGTGAATCACAGGCAGAAATTGCTCTGAATCTTCCTCTCTGAAATTCCATAATTCTTTATTGCAGATCCATAAAAAAGGTGTTAATAATGCTACTTTTAAGCAGACTACCAAACAGTTATTTTGTAGAGCTAGGAAAATAACAACAGAATACCTCCAGAAGGATGAAAAGGCCTAGAATATCAGGGTAACCAGTGAAAAAAAATGTGAAGGAAGGTGACCTCTCATTATCAAAAGTCAAACATTATTATAAAGAAGTAATCATCAGAACAGTCTGGTACTGGCTAAGAAATAGATTGGTGGATCAGTGGCATAGATTAGGTACATCATACGCAGCAGTAAATGATCTAGTGTTTGACAAACCAAAAGATCCAAGATGTTTGGGACAAGAAATCACTGTTTGACAAAAATCATAAATTTTTTCAAAAAGGGAAAAAAAATTCTTTTAAAAACACTTTACTTTTTTCATTTAAGTGCTTTATTAGAAACTGTTATCTATGAAAATAACTATATTTATTTAGTAAGCATTTGAACTTTAATTTCAACCCATCAAGTTTCATAGCAGTTTTTTAGTTAATCAATCTGAGCCCGCAACAGACATTTGTATCTATCCATTTGCATCCACTCTTACTTTAATATGCTCATAATGAGTTTAGACTCTGCTGTTCTGGCTCTACCTTCTTTCATTTTGCATCAGTTAATAAATATTCTTGCCAGATTCTTTTTTTTTTGGAATCTTATACTTAGGAAGTCTTAAATTGCATTCTATTAGATATTAAATTTAAAATACTTCCCTTTTTTGTCTGTTCCTCTTTTGTTGAGGCCAGATGTTGGACATGTTAATTGCTGCCCACATTTTTTTAAGGGGAAGAGGAGGTTATAATTATACAAAATGCTGCTTTGAAAATCTCTGAATCAATAGCTCTTTTTTGTCTGTTTTTGATGACATTTTCAAGATGTGTTCCCAGAGTAGAATTAATGAATCAAAGGGAAGGGACCATCTTTTGTAAATTTTACACATACTGCCGATTTCTCTGTGCAAGGATTCTACCAGTTTTCCATTCCACAAACAAGTGAGTGAATCAATGTAGAGATTCAAGTTTTTTTTCCAGAAATGCTTGTTATTTTTTTAATTCCAGGTAAGGAGGAAGAGTTACCATGTTAGTAGAATAATAAATTATTAATAATAACCTCAGTGGTCATCCTGCCTTAAAACTGCTAGTGATTCTTAAATTCTTAAAATTGCAGTAATAATATAATAACTGCCATCTCTAGAATACTTTGTGGTTACAAAGAATTTTTCATACATAAGCTGTGACTTGCCTGGGGTCACACACATTTAATAGTGGGCAGGGCCAGAATTCAGCATCATGAAACAGCAGTTTTGTTCATTCATTCGTCTAGTCGGTCATTGTCATCCATTTATTCTTTCAACAAATGTATTACACAACGGCATAATGTGTGATTACAAAAATGTGCAAGGTGTTGTGTGAGACACTGGGAGAGATTCAAAGGTAAAATCTTCAGATAAATTCACAGCTCTTTGTATCCATTCTGGGACTGGCTGGGAATTCTGACTATCAGCAGAGATGGCAAAGAAAGTGTCTTTGTTGTCTTAGAGTTTAAAAAAATGAAACTGTTTCATGCAGAGCCGCGTACCTTACTCTCAGTGGGCTGTTTGACAAATTCAGCGCAGAGAGCTTGCTGGTCTGTCAAAGAGTAGCTAATTATTACTTTTGCCTTACGAAGTTGAGGTGGCTGCCTACCCTAGATGTATCTGATGTTAGAAAATAAAATTCAGTGGTAGCCAAACCCTTTTTTTGTTAATATATGGGTACCGAACCAGTACCCACCAACATAATACCATTGTAGGATTGAAAACAGAAAGGGACATTGCTGCTTAACCTACAGAGGAAACTGAGAGCTAGGGTAACAAATAGTTACTTGCATAATAAGATCCCTTAGGTCATATCACATATACTCTACAAACCTAAGTTTTCTGATTCTCCTTTCTTTTTAGATAAGTTATTAACCTTTACTGATTTCATTTCAGTCATCCAGATTCTCAGTCTCAGAATCATCCTTCACTCTGATCCATCCCCCGTAACCAGTCATGTGCTGTCATCTCTCCCTTCTGTTCTCCCTTCTGTCTTCATGCTACAACCATCCTACTTGCGTTCCTCTTCACCTCTTGTCTAACCGTTGCAGTGGTTTCCTACTGGGTCCCTTTATGTCTAGTCTTTCCTGTAGATCGTATGGCTCCCAAGTTGTATTTGATACCGTCACTCTTGTGCTCAAGAACCTCCTATGGTTCCCTATTGCCTTTAGGAAAAAGACTAGCTTCTACATTGGGCGTTGAAAGCCCTTCAAAATCTGGCTCTCACCTACTTTGCCAGGCTTATTACACTCTACTTCCTTTCACCTGCTTCAGTCAAATTGGTCTATTTACTGTTCCTTAGAGATGACATTGCATCTTAAAAGTCCATGCCTAGAACGCCCTCTTTCCTAATCTCTGCTTCTTGGACCCATACCTCCCTTCAAAACTTAATTCAAAAGCTGCCCCCTTCAAGAGTACTTCTGGCTCCCCGAGTTGTTAGTGCCCCCCCCAATCATTTTGTATTTGTTTATATCCTGTATTGATTCATAATTTTGCTTGAATTAATTTCTAAAATGAATACCTGTCATGCTGAGCTTGTAAAATCAATCAATCAATCAGCAAGTGCCTCCTGTGTTCTAGCTTCTCTACTAGGTACTTGAGATACAAATACAAAACTCTCGCCTGTGAAACTAACATTCTGCTGGAGTGATGGAATGTATGACTTGATCGTATGGTCATTCTCAAGCTCAATAAGTCATGATAATAATAAATGATAAGCATTCTCATTGTCATAGAAATTAATTCAAATTAGTGCCATTTTGACAGAGATAGGGTATTGTTCAGTCATTTTTCTGTCCAATTTTCATGTCCAACTCTTCATGATCCCATTTTGGGGTTTTCTTGGCAAAGATACTGGAGTAGTTTTCCATTTCCTTCTCTAGCTCATTTTACAGGTAAAGTAACTGAGGCAAAGCAGGGTTAAGTGATTTGCCCAGGATCACACAGCAAGGAAGGTCTGAGGACAGATTTGAATCAGGAAGATGAGTCTTCTTGATTCCAGACCTGGTACTCTGCCCACTGTGCTGACTGCTTGCTTTTGAGGTAGTGTGTTATAATGGAAAGGATTTTAGACTGAGAATTGGGAGACCTGGAGTCTAATTCTGGCTCAGCTACAGGCTTAGTTATATGACCTTGCACTGTATCACTGTTCTTTTCTCCATCTCTATTTTTTTTAGTCTGTAAAACGGAAGAGGTTAGATTGGATGATTGCTAGAGTTCCCCTGAACTCTAAAATCTTATTATTCTATAAAACAGGTATTGATTGCCACATAAAAAAATATAAGAAAGCCTTTAAAAAGTGTCACAGAACCATTGGTTACAGACACTGTTGTAACCATTTAAAAATATGGCAAAGATTTGGGGATAGGTGAAAAGCATATAGAAGCAACTGACTGAATGGATATAATTGATATATATTGGATATAATTTTATATATATGTAAATATATATACACATATATATTATATAATGAATATAATTGAAACCAGTAATATCAGAGAAATAACTGCTTTGCAGAGAAAGACCCACAGAGATACACCTGGCACCTTTATGGTTAGCAGTACCTTTGGTGAGGTCACAGAGTAGGTTATATTTGTGGTTTGGGGAGAATAGAGGGGTGGGCATGGTGAGTGGTTTAAGTCCAGAAAATCATGAATAGAAAGGGAATCACCTAATCTCTTTTATGGCGATAGCACCACATGTCTTTTAAGTTGTCGGAAATGGATAGAAAAGAAGGTGTGGCAGCCCAGTAGTGCTGAGCTGGAAAGAGCAGGGATTGGATGGCCTCAGGATGGAAGGGTTTTACTAGGTTGTGTCTAAGAGAGTTCTCTCTGTACTTTCCTGTGCGTAGTGAGATGATTGCAGTCAGGTGGCAGTGTTTCTTACTCTGACATGGATGGATGCTTTCTCTTCTTCATGTGTCTCTTCTTTGTCTGAGAAGAATGTTGAAGAGGAAGCTAGAGACAGCTTGGCTTCTCTGGGGATTTTTTTGTTGTGAATTTCTCTAGGGATATTTTGCTGTGAGGAAGATGTGCACATCATTTGAAATGTTTTTGTTTGTACAGCTGGAGTGCACCTGCTGTCCTGTAGTTTGGAGTGGAAGTTGTTAACTAACATAAATACTGTCGATTACCCTAAATACAAAAAATAGCCAATTTGCAAATACCCGGTGGTCGAATATACATTTCTGTTTGTTTGCTTATAGCAAATTCTCTGTTTTTTTTGTGGTCTTTCCTGTACCATCATCATGGAATTACTGGGCTTCTCATTTCATACCACCATATTCACTTCAGCAAACATTCTAAAAGCACTTACTTATATTCAAGGCACTGGAGATACAACAGAAAAAAAATGTTCTCTGCCATCAGGAAACTTACATTCTAATGAAAACATGCAACGTGTATGCAAATGTGATATAATGCAAAGAGAGTTCTATTTAGGTAATGGTCATAAATGATCACATCTTTGAGTGGAGCTGTATGAAGGTAATCTCAGTACCATACCAAATGCCATGAGGTTTACAGACCTCCAGAATTTCACTATTAGCTTGTATAAGCTACCTTCATTTCTCATAAGTTTAGAGGTAAAGATACTCATTTCTTGTGTGTTTCCTAATAGGAATATAAGAGCAGGGGGAAATATTTACGCCATTAAAAGGTTAGTAATAGGCATCCAAGAAAAAGTCACATATCCTGGCCAGGAGCCCAATGCCCTCCCCTTTTGCAGATCCCATTACAAAGGTAATTATGTGTTTAAGTCTACAAGGAGATGCTAAAGGCTGTAATCCTGAAAAAAGCGAAGGAGGCCTTAGGCCACCACTGCTTTTAGAATTTAACTCCAGTTGAAAATAGATATGATCTTTTGCATTGCGTTTTGTATCACATAAAGAAAAAAAGGACTTAAGAAACTGAATTGGAATCTGTAGATAAATACATATGCATCTGAAGGGATAGGGAACCTAGCAACAGCATTTCTTGTACCAGTTCTGTTGAATAAAATAAGCAAGGCTGGCTCAGTGTGTAGAGTAGGCAGCCACCATGTACTGTGCCTGGAGGGACATCACAGTGACTTCCTACTTAAAGAAATTTGTCAGCTTGCCATAACCTGTAAACTCTTTGCATTTGGGTGCCTACTTTGTGTTAAGGCACTGTCTCTCTGCAATGACTCTGTGAAAATGTAAATGAATTAAGGAATATTGTTAACTGGGAGTCAGGAGCCCTGAGTTCAAATCTCAGTTCTGTCTCTTAATTTTCTATGGAAACTCAGACAAGTCACTTTATTTTCCTAGGTTTCACTTTCTCCTTCTGACACCCAGTGCTTTGAAATCCAAGACAGATGAAATAGATGCAAGTTACATCTTTCTGATATGAGAAGAAAATTAGCTCCTGACTTGCTATGTCAAGATTACTGCAGAAGCTGCATCATTACCCTCACTAATTCATAAAATGTCAACAGTTGGGAAATAACCCAGTTCCATCCATGTCTTTAGCAGGAATTTCAACTACAGCGTTCCTAACAGATGACCATAACAGGATAGGCTTAAAGATATCCAAAGCAGTTCATTCCACTTTGGGATAACTGATGGTTAGCAAGCTTTTCCTCATCTATTTGAAATCTCTTCTTAATCATGTCTGCCTCTGTTCTCTCTCTGGGGCAAAAAAGTCTAATACTTCTCCCACATCAGCCCTTTGAATACTTGGAGACAGTTATCAGATGTCCCTGATCTTTTCTCCTTAAGACTAAACGTCCTTTGTTCCTTAATGATCTGTATAATGTCCTCAATGCCTCACCATCCTGTTTGCTTTTCTCAGGAAGCTTTCTAGTTCTTCATGTGGCACTCAGAATAACAGAAGCAGGGGTTCTTAATTTTGTGGCGTAGATCTCTTTGCCAATTGGGGGGATCCTTCTCAGAATGACATTTTTAAAACATGTGAAGAACGTTAAATTTCATTTAGAGGTTAGTGAAAATAAAGATGCACTTGTTTTTCTTATTCAAATTCACTGACCCTCTGAAATCTATGCATAGACTAAGATCCCTGGCCATAGAGTATAGGTCTAACACTTCCCTCTTTTTGCTAATGCATTTGAAGGTCACATTAGCTTTTAGAATGATCAATTCTTTCCCTGTTGAGCTTGAAATCTGCTAAAATCCTTATTTTACATGATGGTATTGTCAGGTTTTCTCTCTCCCATCCTATTTGTATTTTTTTTTTAAATTAAGGGTAGAACTTTATATCATACAACCAGATACGACACAGTGTGTCAGTTTTCTCTCTGGAGTGCCTCATCTACCATCTTAGGCATATTAGCTCCCTTTTGCCTATTTTCAAAGCCAAATTGTATGTCAGGGACATGGATTTTGGCAAGTAATTTACTATAATATCTGACATGAGAAATAGAGATATTTTTGTTGACTCAGGCACTGGAATTCTACCTAGTAATATGTATCCTTTCCAAAATTATTCAGTGATTTTACATTGGAACATGCTTTCAAAATGAAAATATATCTGAAAATAGGAAAGAATATAAATGCTACAATGGTTCTTTGCTCTAACTGCTCTAAGAGCAGAATTCATTTTAAGGCTAGAAATTGATTTTGCCATAAACTTTGTGCCAACAACCCTTGATACGGTGTTTACCTATTGTTCATCATTATGACTCAAATCTTGAACTTTTAACAGACACCTGAGGTTATTTCAGTGGGTGTCTCCATGGTCAAAGCTGACTTTGGGCAATTTTTTGAAATAGAAGTGAGGTGTCTCTGATGCCCTTCTGACTACCCTGTTCTTACCGTTCTCTTCTCTCCCGGTGTGTTTTTTCTATTCCTCAGAAACGGTTCACTGTCCTGTTTCTGTAGGGACTCACTCTCAGAAAGCTTATCAGTCAATACCCATTTAGCTTTGCTTTTCACTGAGAAGCTATCAACTTTAGGATAGTCTCCCTTTCATAGTTATTCCTGAAGACCAAAAATCTTTCAGGTTCTAAAGGATTATATCTCCAGTACTGGCATTTTAGAAATCATAGAAGGCTAATAGGAATGGTATTGTTGGGAGTGGGTGGGTGTGGAGAAGTGAAATCTTTAATGGCAATGAACCACTGAAATTCTGTCCCGTACGTGACCATAAAGATGGTGAATCTGGGAATCAGAACTCAGCCTTAGCCTTAGTGCTGAATCCATGGTTCGTCATTGACCAATTGGAGCTTCTTGCTTTGGGGGATCCTTGGCCTCTCAGTGTGGGATTTCTCTTCACCTATACAGATCATCAACCATCAATAACCTCTCATTCTATGTGATAATTTTCCATACCCTTCCACAGATTTTATGTAGAAGATCTACCAAATACACAAGAGGCTTACTGAGGTCTTTTAATATCTCCCAGATATCAGTAAAATTTTATATGACCAACCCATTTTCTCTTCTGCTCATACATATGCTAAATGATGTCTTTTAGGATACTTGTCCTTTGGGTAAACTATGATTCTTATTCTTCAAAGATCATGGCATTTCATGATTCACAGTCCTATAGAAGTCTGCCAAGAACAGATTGGAGTTACAGATATGGGCTTTTGTGTTGGGCAATCACTGAAAATACAATATGGTTTATAAAATAAAATGCAGACTACACGATTCAATTCAGTTCAGCAAGCATTAATTTAAGTATGTGGTAGATAGAGTGCTGGGCCTGGAGTCAGGGAGACTCATCTTCTTGAATTCAAATTTGGCCTCAGACACTTACTAGCTGTGTGACCCTGGGCAAGTCGCTTAGCCCTGTTTGCCTCAGTTCCCTCATCTGTAAAAGTAGCTAGAGAAGGAAATGACAAACCACTCCAGTATCTTTGCCAAGAAAACCCCAAATGGAGGCACAAAGAGTCAGACACGACTGAAAAATGACTAAGCCACAACACGCACTGTACTAAATCTTGGGTACATAAAGACAAAACTCAAATAATTTGTACCCTCAAGGAACTCAGATTCTATTGTATCCTGTCATTTTACTCTTCGTCTATTCAGTTCTAAGGCCATCAGCAGTGCCTGTTCAATATATAGGTATTAATAAATAAACTGTCCATTCAGTGGCACCTCTTATAGTTTGGATAGGATTCATTCTTCATGCACTTGTTTTTGTCCTGTGTAGATTTTGAGGGTGATTATTTTTGACTGACTGTAGATCTCTTTCTGGAGACTCTGGTGTTCTCAGACCTGATGCAATCAGCATGATGTTATTTGCAAACAACATTTAGAAAAATAAATGTATCATGGAAAGAACATTGACCAGGGCGTCTTCGTTTTGGTGTGTGTGTGTCTGTGTGTATGACAGTGTGAAATCTGAAGCTTATGGACTGCTTCTCAGAATATTTGGAAATGCATAAAATAAAGTGCATAGGATTACAAAGGAAACCAATTATGTTAAAATGCAGTCAAAAGACTATTTTTTAAAAGTTCGGGGACTCTAAAGTTAAGAATCCTTGCTCTAGAGTTACAGGATCTGGGTTAAGCTTTCATCCCTGATACTACCTCTGTGACCTTGGGCAAGTCAGTCACTTTATCTGCCTGGGTTTCCTCATCTGATAAATGAGAATGCTGAACTAGATGGCCTCGGAAGCAACTTCTGGCTCCAAATTGGCGATCCAATAGTCCTGTCTACCTCCCTACCTATAAGAAATTCTTTTTCATATGGAATTTGCTCAGAATGTCCTTCACAACAGTGGGAAACGCCTTTTGTGAGTTTCTCAGTCTTGATAATTAAAAAATTGTTGAACAGAACAGTGGTTACACCAGTCAAGGAACTTTGAACGATCTTAACATCCACATTGACAACCAACTGCTCATGATGTATGGGTGCACATTGTACAACTGGAGTCAAATCATTTTTTAATCAGCAAATAATACCTCTCAGAAAACTGGATGCCTAAGATTTGGTCTTCTATGAAAATTATCTGCAGAAATATTTGCCTATTCTCTTCCCATATTTTCATGAAAGATATTACTGAGACATGTATAAACTTCTCATAAAGATTTTATTCTAGGTTACTTGTTTGGGGAATAAGTAGAGTTATTTGGGAATCTTTGCCCCTTCAGGATATCTTGAAAATCTAAACGTCTATTAAAAATGTTCACCTGCAGCCCTGAAATCTGTCCATATTTGTTTAGTTCTAGGTGCTCTTCCCAGTTTTATCTTGTTAAATCACACTTACATTTCTTCTTGTAGTAATAATCCACACTTATATCATGAGTAAACAAAAATAGCTCTGAGGGAAAGGCATTAGTAACATGTTTATGGGAGAAGCTCCCACAACTGAAACAGCTTTCTCTGATTACCACTGATCTATTAATGGCCATATCTGGTGGTCTTTTCTCAGTTTTATGTTCCTTGCCTAGATTGTCACGACCCTGCTATCTTACCAAGCTTCCTTTTCTTTCTTTCCTTTTCTTTTTTTTTCTAATCTCATGGTCTTCCTTAATTTACTAATCTGGGCTCATGAAATTTTTTTGTTTTTTTTGTGGAAGCATTTAGGGTTAAGTGGCTTGCCCAGGATCACACAAAGTAGTAAGTGTTTGAGGCTAAATTTGAACTCAGGTCCTCCTGACTCTGGGGCCAGTTGTCATGGATTTCTTTTTAACCTTAGATCGCTTTCATATTATAGTTGACCACATAGTTTGGCCTTTCTTTAAACACTCTCCCTTACCATTCATTGTCTACTCTCTGTTAATAGCCTATCTCATCTTCTTTGCTTCAGTAGAAGGTAAGCTTCTACCAGCAAGATAATCACATCATCTGTCTCTCCTATTCTTCCCCACCTCTCTAAGGGTAGTGAGACACCTGCTTGTACTTCTTTAATTTCTCTTTCTCCTCCCCATGGTAATCTTCATCCAGATTTGATAGAGGAAGTGGGAATAAAACACTCTCACTTTTCAGGCAGCCATATTGGTAAGGACACCGGCTGCAAGGTAGCATTAAAAATGCTGCTGATAACAGCTGTACTGAGACTGGGAAGGGAGAAGAGGATTTTTTCCCCAAGACTTGCTAGATAGCCACAAACATAAACTCAAAATTAAATGTACAGTTTATTCAGTGAGCTATTGTTATATTGTGAGTGGGAAAGGAAATAAAAAACTTGCAGATTTGACTTGTGGACAGCTTTACCTTTGACCTTAATGTTTTTCTTAAATTGGGTGGGGGAAGGAGAAATACTACCCAACTATAATTTCTGCATCATCCCCCAAAACTCCAAGTAAAGATGATCTGCTATTGTAACTTGGATAGCTAGGGGTTTTAAAAGTCTGTCTTCTTTTTTATTCTGTATACAAAGCCCCAGAAATATGTAAGCAGTTCATCAAAGTGTGTAACTAGGAACCACTAGCTTTGTTCTCATTTTGTTGCCAGATGGCTTTTTAACATTCTTGTTTTGAAAGGAAGGAAAATAATAAGGGGGAAAATTGTAGATATTTATTCTAGATTTGATTTATATTAGAGTAGGGACTGAAGGCAAATGGGAGAAGTAAGAAATAATAAGTCAGAATTGCCAAAGGAGTTTCATTGTCACTTGGCATGCTGCTTTCTTTTTCCTGTAACAAAGGTCCAAAGATTGCTTTACCTCACATGAGATTTTAAAAAGGTGTAAGGTTTCAGAGAAGGCATTTGTTCCATCAAATGCACTCATATTTATTTGTGAATGTCATTAAACTTGTTTTCAAAAAATAGCAACAGACATTTCCTCATCATTTTTCTTCTTTGCTGTCTAACCCTTGTAACCATCTGATCTAATGTTGTCTAAAATGAAGGCTCAAATGAGATGTAACACAACCTGCCACCTGCTAATCCTACTTGACAGTGCATTTTAGGCTTGATTCCCCCCTGGTGTAAAGTGGATGTTTGTGCTGCGTATTTGAGGAGATAACTGCCTTTCCCCGTTGGTTTATAAAATATTAATCCAGAATTTGTTTTGCCAAATAGACTTAGCACAAGTTTGGAAAGAGTACTCTTAATCTCAAGAAAGAAGTCTATGTCAGTGGAAGGAGAAACCTTGAAGCAATTGAATCATTAGTCACTTTTGTCATTGGTTATCTTTGGGATACCTGTAATGGGATGTGAAAGTATCAGGGAAATATGTAAGTCACCTTGGGAGAGAATTTAAAGCATACAGCTTTCTGGTTAGATAGAGAATATTCTAATCAAATAAATCAGTGTATGGATAGTAAATAGGTGAAAGGAATAAGTATAAAGTTATATTTCAACAAGATGTCAAGACCTCCAAGATTTTTCTTTTGATGGAATTTTTTTAGGGTAAGTTCACTGCCAAAATTCCCATTCCCAGTGTTAGTGAGTGCCTAAGGAAAAGAATTAAAGATGCAGGTTTGGTCTCCTTATATTTGCTTTTACAAAGACTAGGAAATGCTCAAGAATAGAGAGTCCAGTAAGAAAAGGAAACATCATGTAGATCTAACCCTCATGCCTCTCCTAGAACTTTATTAACAAAACAATTTGCGATGACTATTTATAGCATGGACAACATCATGGCTCTTGGCTTTATTGGACTAAACCACATCCATCTAAGTATATCTATCTTTCTTGTGTGCTTATTTCTCAATTCTGGGAGCACTTGGTTCTGTTATGGATGGATGGAGCCCCCATATGAAAGGAATGACTTTTTTAGGGTCCCTTCACATTCTGGAGTTCTCTGACCACAAAGAACTGAGTGAAGTCATTTCTTTTAACTAGTGTATGAATAACAACCCCACCAACAATCACTCCTATTTCTAGAGTGCTTTAAGGTTTACAGACTACCATATTTAGGCCTCCAGAAAATGCAGTGGGATAGGTTCTCCAGGTATGACTATCCTCATTTTTAAATGAGGAAACAGAATCCCAGAGAAGCCGAGGGATTTGCCCTTGATCTACTTAGTGAATTTATTAGAGCCATTTTTCAGACCCAGATCTTCCTAATGTCAGATTCAGCATTCTAAGCATTAAATGCCCCACAGAAATGAGAAGTTTCTCTGTGTCACTCAAGAAGCAGACCTTAATTACTTTATTGACAGATGTTAGAGAGAAAGCAGTATTCTCTCCATCTCTGTTCTTGTTTTTATTTAGTGTTTTGTCTTGAGTATGCCATTCTGTTAATTAATATCTATATGTATTTTTTTCTAAGCCTGTCAGCCATCTGTCTTTGAATATTATTCTCAGACAAAAGCGGTATAACTATATCTTATCATTGTGCTGCTTATTATTTGTTGAGTGCCAAATGAAGACTCCATACTGTTTTGAAATTCACGAAAATAATGGTTTCCACCTTATGGAGTTTAAACTCTAGGCACAGAATGTGAGGAGTTATCTAAAGGGGGATATCAGCCTGCTGTAATCACATTGCAGTAGGGACTCTAATTTTCCAATTGCACCTTATAAAGATGTATGAGCAACTGACAGCTATGCCATCCAAGATACCTAACCACTTCTGAATGTTACCTTGAAACCTATCTTTTTAAAAGGCACATTTGAAAATGATTCTCTGTATCAGAAAGAAACTAAGATGAGATGTCATAAGAACTCACATGGAAAAAAATCCCATATGATTATGTTATTTTTAAATTTAGTTCAAAATAAAAACTCTCATATTGTTTTCCTACTACACATGAAGTTCTTGGGGGTCAGGGTGGTACAGTGAACAGATTATTAGCTTGGAGTTAGGGAGACCAGGTTTTGAATCTCCCTCTTTCTCCAATTCGTTGAATCTCTCGATGCCCCTAAACAACTCCCTAAAATTCGTATGCAGAATATTTGCCAACCTGCATTGGGAAAGAGAGTTTCCTCACTGAAAAGTCTTTCTGCCAGTAAAATCACAAGTCCAAAACAATAACAAAAAAGCCCCCATGTGTTCAAAAAATACATTTTGTTTTAAGATCTGAATGGATCCTCAAGAACATTTTATAGAATAATCTTGTCCTCTATATGGAGAGTGGAAAAGTAGATGAAGGATGTTACCAAAGAAGGTGTGTCACAGTGATTTACGTATAGTCTGCCATATGTGTGTTTAGCAGGGTTCCTTTCTGTATCAATCAATCAAAAAGCAACTCTGGCACACTGTAGGTCTGTAGGTAGGTAGGTAATTGGCATACAAATACAAAAGCACAATAATCCCTGTCCTCAGTGAACATTCTACTGGGATAATATGGCCATCTTGTAGCTGGTCGCCATCATACCTAAGAAGGGCCAAGACAGTGATCTACTATTGTTCATGAATATATCTAAGGGTTTGCAGAGGGAGGAAGGCAGTACAGCTGGTCAGCATGGGAGGAGAATAGAAGTGGGTCTGCTTCGGGGAGTGAGTGTGCTGGTGTTCCTATCCATGCTGAAGCAGCATTAGGCCTTGGTATTTAAGGACAAGAGACCATGCATGCTAGCTAATGTATGACATATAAACAGATGATGAGAGAGAGAAGGAAGCAAGCAACCATCTAACATGTTAACAGAGAAGCATGGTTGCAGCGGTCTGGGATACCTGCGTGTGTCCCATCTATGACCTTGGTTAGTTAGCTGATCCTTTGGGAAAGTGGCCAAAGATCAAACATTGTGTACATTCCTCATGTGCCTAATAATTGATGGCTGTGCTGCTTATACTGCTCCAGAGACTGGTTCCGTTTCATATTACAGATTCTCTCCTGTGATATGTCTTTGATTTCCCAAAGAAGCTACATCTTGAAATAAAGTCTTGACAGTCCTCCCCCATCCTTTTAAGAGAGTGTGCTTGGTTGATTTATTATAAGAGAAGTAAGATCGAATCCTGAGACCTCTTTATCTTTTTGGCCTCTGTTAGGATAGCAGGCCCCAGAAGCACACTCCCTACTAGATAAAATAATCCCACCTTTTATTTGTGGGAAGCGTCTCTCCTTCAAGATTCAATGGGTTGCCCTAATTCTGGTCACTTAGTGAATCCGTGCTGGCCCTGTCAATATGCTTTGAATCTTCATACACTTCAGTTATTTCCCTTTTTTTATTTTAACAAAAAGGATCTTTTTTGAAAGGGGGTAAAACTTAATAACTTTTAGAAAGTGTTAGAATCAGGTGAATGAGGAAGAAACATCTGGTAGTAGAATTGGAATACCCTGAGGAATCTGGCACATAACAAAAGGAGTATTAGATTCCTGAATGTTTTTACCCACACAGAGACATATACATGTATTAATTATACTGAAAATATAGTGTATCCCTGTATTTAACATAAAACAAAGAGCGTTCCAAAATAAACCTGATTTTAGGATCGTAGACCTAGAACCACCTCATTTTTTTTTTTTAAATAAGGAAACTGAGACCCAGAGAAATTAACTGACTTGGATATTAATTCAGATACTGTGATTCCAAGTTTAGTGCTCTCCACTGCCCCCCAGACCCTGCATGTCTTTCTGGCTGACATCAATAAAAGCAGTAGAAGAGAGGATCCCAACTGCACCCACTACGTGTGACTTTGAGCCACAGAATGTAATGAGTTCCCTATCACTGGGCATCTTCAAACGTAAGATGGGTCATTGTATATCAATAATGAATGAGAGATTTACCCAATAAAGCTTGACTTGTACCCACAAGTTCTTCTGTTTCTGGAGACACAATGAATAGAGCCCTGGACTTGGAGTTAGAAAGACCTCAAACACTCACTATCTGCCTTAATTCCCTCAAAACTGTAAAATGGAGATGATAATAGCACCTTCCTCCTAGGGTTGTTGTGAAAATCAAATGAGATAATATTTGTAAGGCCTTTAACACTGTACCTGGAATATTGTAGACATTTAATAAATTGCCTTCACCTCCATCCTAAATTATCTTCTCAGTGCTTCAGGATTATCTAGTCTATCTCACTTCTAGTGACTGCTCTACCTACTTTCCAGAGTTATTTTGGAGGGCAAATGGAACAATGAGTGGGAAAGCATTTTTTTAAAAAAGACATAAAGCTACTATTCTTCACTGTCCACTAATTTTATTATTAAATCGTAAAAGCTGTGGCCACAAATGGAAGGTCCAATCATCTCTCTCTTGGCCTTTATTTGATGTTTTAGTTCATACTTCCTAGTGGTGGATCTTGGGAAATCACTTAAACTTTCTGTGCTTCTTTCACCTTTCCTATTGAATGTTCAATGTTACCCCAACTCTCAGGTTAATTTAGGACATTAGAGAGTGTTGACAGATCTGCTAAAACATGCAAGGTGAGGCACATCAGTTCTTTAAAGATATTTTACAGATACACTACTTTCTTGCTTTACTTCCCTACCATTTCAGTCAGTCAGTCAAATGTTTATTAAACATCTGCTATGTACCAGGTTCTTTTTCTCTTGGGAAACAAAAAAGCTAAATGACAGCCCCTACCCTCAAAGAGCTCACAGAAGGAAGACAACATTGAAATGCTTTATGTATAAATCAGATATGTACAATAAATTGAAGATAACTAGAGTTTAGTGCTTAAACTCTGCCACTGATCTGATGAGGGAGAAAGGTTCCATTGGAAACCTCTCATGAGTAGGTCAGAAATCTACTAATCCTCAGATGAGGCAAATGGAAAACAAAATGGAGGAAAACTCAACTCTGCTCTGCTCCTTTTCTTTGTTGAAGTGCTTCATTACAGGGGCCAATTTTCTAGCAGCTCTCCTGGAATCAAAGAAATCGTCATATGTGAGCCTTATAGATTTAAACGAGTCTGCAGCCCCCTGGAAAACATGGCCTGAATCCTGTATCCATGTGCCAGCTCTACCAACATTAAAAAGGGGATTGCTCTTTTCCCCAGCTCGAATGTGTGGAAGAGGCAATAGGAGTCTTAGTCTAATGACACATGGCAGGGTCCAACTGCCTCTGTTTATCACAAGCCTTCTTTATAACCTATGGAGCATAGACAGCACCTCCATTTAAAGCATGTGGATGAATACCACAAAGCTAAGTAGCTTATCTTTTGTTGGTACATTTTGTGTACCATTTTGTTCCTGGTGCTCATTTTCACCCTTTTTTCTCTTAATCTGGTAGCTTGAGTCTTTCCTCTGTTCCTTCTCCTTCCCCACCCTGAGCCCTGAGTGTTTTGTGCCTTTTGTATATTGATTGACGTAGTATTTGCCTCTGAAACCTGAACTGAAGGTGTCTCATCAGGTGGGAAAGCGTTTTTGTTTGTTCTTCCTTCATGTATTTTAAAGACAAGTTTTTTTGGTCTTTTTTCCTGCTCTCACCAGTTTCTCCAGAGTCTTCTAGCGAGAACGAACCCTATCCCCTTTTCTTCTGTTTTGCTTTTAAAATCATCTCCAAAAATTTGGTTGAAGCTGCCTCATGGTATCACTGTCACTGCCTCTCTGACATAACATGCCTCATGCTCACGTCCTTTCGCCATCCATAAGCTACTGCTCAAACATTAAGATAACTTAGTCCCCTTTCTGGAGACAGAAACAAACAAAATATAAGTATGCCATTTCTTAAAGGTTATGTTTCAGCAGAGTAGTCTGTGAAGGGAATTTTGGTAAAGCAAATCCTATTTTTCCTTTGATTCCTATTAGAAAAATTGAAGCTATATTCTCATGTTGAGGAGGTAGGGGATAGAAGAAGTCTGAAGAGATAAGAATTGCAAACTTTTAGTGAATTATGATGTACAATAATAATTAAACCTCCACCATACTGATGCATAGAACTAGTAGTTTTCCAATATTTTGTGAACTCAGGGATTTTCCCTCTTCTATCACCCACAGTTTTCCTCATATGAATATCTCTTAAGTTCTGCTCATGGAATGTTTTTTGCTCTTGTACCTGTTCTGTTTGATAGAATGGATTTATGATGTAGTACTCCAGATATAGATCTTCCCTTACTCTTAAACTACAACTCGATGGCTCAATGAATAGGAACACCTGAGTTCAAATCTGACCTCAGACAACTTACTAACTGTATGAGCCTGAGCAAGTTACTTAACCCCTCTTTACCTCAGTTTCTTCATTTGTAAAATAGGAATAATAGCACCTCCCTCCCAGAGTTGTGATGATCAAATAAGATAATTGTAAAGTACTTAGCACAGTGTCTGCCACCCAGTAAGTGCTGTATAAATTGTTAGTTACCCTCATCCTCATTACCAGTGATCTCTTCATTGCCACATCTAATTACACTTTTCTTCATCCCCTAGGTCTTTGTCCCAGGCCTTCTCTTTTCCTTCTCTACTGTTCCCTCAGTGATCTCATTGGCTCCCGTGGATTCAGTTACTATCTCTATGTAGATGATTATCTGATCTATTTATCCAACCCTAACCTCTCTCCTGACCTTCACATGTCCAAAACTTAACTCATCCATTTTTCTCCAAAATCTTGCCCCATCTTCCTAAATTGCACCCCCATTCTCCCAGTTACACAAACCAGACTTACAGCCTCCTGTCTTCAGCTTCTCACTATTTATTACCTCATATCCAATCTTTGCCAAGCTCTGTAGTTTCTAACTTTACAACATCTCTTATGTATACCTCCTTCTCTTCTCTGACATTGCCACCACCCTGAAGCAGTCCTTTATCTTCTCACTCTTAGACTATTCTAATAGCCTGCAAATTGGGTTCCCTGCCTCAGTTCTCTCCCAACTCCAGTCCGTTCTCCACTCAGCTCTCAAAAGATTTTCCAAAAACACAGGCATGATCTCTTCCCACCTATTGAGTAAGCTTCACTGGCTCCCTATTACCTCCCAGATCAAATCTAAAATTCTGTTTGGCTTTTCAAGCTCTTGGCAGCCTGGCCTTTCCCTCCCCTTCCAGTTTTCTTAAACTTATTCCCTTCCACATACTCTAGGATTCAATGACACCGGCCTCTTTACTATTCTTCACCCAAGACACTCCTATCTCCCAACTCCATGGATTTTCACTGGCTATCCCCCATGTCTAGAACTTTCTGTCTCCCCATCTCTGCCTCCTGGCTTTGCTGGCTTCCTTCAAATCTCAGTTAATATCTTATCTTCTATAAGAGGCCTTTCCTAGTTCTCTTCAAGCTACTACCTTTGCCTTGAGATTATCTTCACTTTAACCCGTGTGCATCTTGCTTGTTCATAGTTATTTGCATGTTGTCTCTCCTGTTAGAGCTCCTTGAGATCAGGGACTGTTTTTATCTTTCTTTTTATTACCACCACTTAGCATGGGGCCTGGCACATAGTAGGAGCTTAATAAATGCTTGTTGATTTGCTTTGACTCAAGCCTGAAAGTTAATTAGGTATGAAGTTCAGGATTCTGTATTTATTATATTATTTTGTATATTTATATATATATTTATAATGATATGATATATAACATAACAATAATATGATATAATATATAAATTTGTAATGAGAATTTCCCCATAAGGAGAGAAACTTACTTAAGTGGTACTGTTCTTATAACCTTATATTTAATGAGCAGTTGGTGTAATGATGAATTTCCTTACAATGAAAGGTGCTTTCACAAATAAAATAATCACATATGAATTGCCTGTTGAATGTATGGATAAACGAAATTGCACCAAAGAATTTTCAGAACTGGAAGAAACCAGAGACCTTCAGAGGTCTCTGAGTTCAGCTTTCATGTTTTGCTAATTTCATCACCACCGGGAAAGTTAATAGCTATGTATCTAGTTTGCAGTCATGTAGCTATGACCTTTCTGGTACCAACTACATTTAGGCAGTTGCTGCCAATTTGATGGAATCAAGCCTTCTTTGGCCAGTCAGACTTGATATCATTAAAATACTGTTGATTATAACCTTATATATATATATTTTTTTTTTTATGTGTAATATACTAATGGTTATTCTCCTGTGGATTTTCTGTCTTTTTATTCCTACCCTCAGAAATCTCGCTATGAAATGTACGTCAACCTTCTGAAAGAAGGAGGCAGGAAGCTACTGGGCGGCAGCGATAGTGATGGGATGGGACTGAAGAAATCCCACTCAAGTCCATCCTTGAACCAGGAGGCCTCTCCAGTCAGTGCCAAGGTCAAGCGCAACGTCTCGGAAAGGAAAGACTACAGACCAGAAACACCCAGCATTAAGCAGAAGGTTACTTAGAATCCATTGGAGGACAGGAAGCATTGGTCATGCAGCAAAATATTGTTTTTCAAGATCTTTCTGATAATCTGTGGTTCATAAAAACAATACCAACAAATGATTCTGTGACTAAATGGTGCATTAGTAACCCTTTTTCTATAGGCTACTTTTGTTGTTGTTTTCTGTACATATTGCCAAGGGTGGCTTTTGCTCCCTACTTCCTTTGCTTTGAGAATTTGCCATTGGACAACTGACTGATGCACCTTGTTTTGCAAGGGGAAGGGAAACGCTGTTTTCCAATGAATGATGCGATCCTTCCCCTTGGGTTTTCTCCTGTTTGCACACTGCTCTCTTGTTTTTATGTATTCCTCAAGTCAACTGTTACACTTTAAGAAAAAAAAGTAATCCATTGTAAAAGACTTAACTGGATGAGCCTTGTAGCTTAGCTGGAGTTCATCTAAGTCTGGAGTTAGTAGAAGTCTTTGTAAATGAAACCTTGCACAGTCACAGAAGTGGAACTGACCACTGGTAGAAGTTAGGGGAAGGGCTCTGACACTGGGAATGAAGATTTCCCGACGTGATGCAGCCTTGAGCGCATTTTAGCACTTATCAGGTTCTGAACCTTGCCAGTAGCAAGGGAGTAGAATGAGAATACTGTAGGGATTGTTAGCCCAGGACAACTCACGTTAGCTTACTTGAAACACCAGCTCCATTGAGAAGTGGAGGAGAGCAGAGTGAAGTCATTTTGCCTGGTGAAAATTAAGGGAAGATTCATTCCAAGTTAATTTTGTTTGCCCAAGAAAAGCAGGCATATCAGCCGTTGAGGAGCTATGTTCATAGTTTGAGTTTTCATCACCAGGGGAGTGAAACGTGACTCCTGCTGTACCTGAGAAGGAACTTGGGATTCTGCACCATCTGGTCACAGCCTTTCATACTGGGATTGGGTTCTTTCTTAGGATGTGTAGATATTTGGTTATTTCTTGGCTGTGTGAACATGGAGGCAGGAAGGAAGTCTTCCATGCCTGCATGTCCAACAAAGCATTGTTGCAAATTACTCTTCGTTTTCTTAGGTTTACACAGAGAAATGAACAAAACAAGGAAAACAACTTTACAAAATAGATAGCTCTCAAGGGGTCTAGAATGGTACCCTGGTTTTAATAACCTGGAAAAATATATATAATATATATAGTGAAATATCAGTCAATAGCTGCTGGAAATCTGGTGGTTGTCTATGGGCAATCACTCTTTGCTCAGTTCATGATTTTGGTTCCTTTGATAGGAAATAGATGACCAGACCACTTAGTTCATTACTGCTGTAGCCCCAGCATCCTTTGCCCTCTACTTGGGGAGACTGCAAAGGAAATTCTCCCCTTCTATGGCACTTGTTGAGGTCTTCTCATGCAGGTAGTGAGACATCTTTTGACCTCCTGAGTTTTCATGTGGCATCCCCTTTGGCATTCAGGGTAAAGTAGGCACAAGAAAGGGAGACTTGTAGAAAGAAGGAACAAGAGGGAGACTTTGGCCACCATCATGAAGGAATCTTTCCCCATCCCTACCTGAGCAGTATAGTCAAAATAAATGAAATCACTATGAAATTAGTCACCTTGAATCACATGTACTTTGACCAAAGAATTAAATGCTATGCAAGGGTGGCATCACTCTTAAGAAATGAGAACGAATTAGCTTTAAAAAAAACAAAACAATCTCTTTTGAAGATGGAATTGACAGGACTTTACAAATCTTTAATCATAGTGGGCTGTTTATTAAAATGTAACTTCTGTCATATATGAAAACAAACTGAATGTTCATTTGATGCCTAGGGGGACAGGATGGGAGGAAAATGTCATCTTTCTGAGATTATAGCTTCTGTCATGATAACAGGTCAGGCTTTTGACAAAGCCCTGTAACTGACCATCCCGTTCAATGAACCACATTTTTTTTTCAAAAGCTCCAGAAACTGAGCAAAATCAAGGTTGGATTTTATAGTGGTGTGGCCTACAGTATTTTGCTTTTTGTAACTGCTCTCAGAATCTACAGGCCCCCATGAGATAGGAAGATCCCCCCCATCCCCACCCCCCTGGATAAACACCCTTTCCATTTGAATTTTCAGCCTATTGTCTGCCTATGTCTTTATCCTAGCGGTACCTGGACAGTGCTACATGTTGGTCTGAGTAACTGAACTCATAAATTACTCTGCTTGTTGCTTCCATGTATGTATATATGCATTCATTGTGTGTGTCTTTTGTATACTGTGTGTTTATGTGCATTTTGCTTACAACGTATGATACACATTAAATGGTACCTTGCCTGCAGTATTACTGGTCTTTAGACTAATCCTAGAAATATTTGGCTAGCCTCAGTATGAATAAGGCATTATTCCCATTGCCTTCTTCATGAAAGCCTTTTTTTTACTTCTGGTTATGCTGATGAGTTATTCATCTGGATTAGAAAGTTATACTTTTATATTTTAAGCTGCTGTGTACTATGTTTATATAGGTTTATTTTTAAAATAATGAATACAGAAAAGTGCTGTTGTGACCCACTCACCCCTGTACAGTGCTAGTCCATCATTAATTGTTGGACTAGGAGCTCCTTTCCTCCTTCCCCTTCCAGCCCCTGGTTAACACAAGTCACATCTGATTCTATAGGAAGCAACCTTCACAGAGTTACAGTGAGACTAGCTCAGAAACCCTGTGGAGCTAAGGCAGTGATTCTCACTCATGGACATCTCTTTCCTTTGGCATCTGGCCAGGGAAGGTGAAGCAAGGTTCTATTCAGACTTCCTTTCTTCCTGCAGCTTACTTCAAGGTACAGAAGAACTTTTCCTTTTTCAATGAGGTACTTCACAAACCCCCTTCCCTGTGGCTTCTCAACCCCCTACCTCACCTTCCATCAGCTGAAGGCATCCAGATGGGCCCCAGTTCCTCTGACCTGTAAGAGACCTCTTTTTAAGTCAAGATACCCTTGACTTAAAACCAATCCATTGTGGTTTAAATTAGAGGAAAGTCTTGACACTAGTTTATCACTGTTTTAATAGTCTTGTTGTTGAATCTGACCAATGTTATGAATGTTTCACATATAAAAATACATGTTTCTTCAGAGTTGGGGTTATCACCTAACATGCAGAGTTCTATAGTATAGGAATGTTTTATCGGGAATTGGGGTGTTTTGATCCCAGCTCACAGATTTGCTTGGGATTTTGTGTTTAAGAGAAAAATCTCATCTTAGAAGTTTCTGATTTAGCTAGCCATTCAGTATTTCTGTCCATTTTTTTGTATCTTAATGCCAACAAGTTGGGTGTACCTGGAGTCACAAAATAATGCAGGATATATTTTCATATTTTTCTTTTGCATTAGGAGTACTTATCAAATAGGCTAGTGCCATCTTAAAAGGAGCACTGGGCTTCTCAGGCTCTGAAAGTGGTGAAGATCAGTCATTGGGTAGTCAGGGGTTTCTGGTACTGTACAGGACAGATAAAACTGATTGATCCACTTGGTGGTCAGTACCACTGTCCTCGGAGTTCTCTCTAATTTTCACAGCCCCTGGGCTTTCCAATCTTGGGACAATCCAGGAGGCTAAGGACTACTCAGGAATGACCTGAGGGGAAAAAATGTAAATGGAGAATGTGGCCTCCTTTGAGTGTACAGAGCAAAGGCTGGTCCCCTCAACTGGGACTTCACTTGGCTGGGCCAGTGTCAGTGCAGTGTGGCTCCTTGTTCAGGGGGTAGAAAGAGGTGCTAGGTAGAAGTAGAAGCTCAGTGAGAAAGGGCCCCCAAAAAACAAAACAAAAAAAATTTTTTTAAAAAGAAAGGGGCCCCTCATTACTGCTCAGAAGACATTATGCCCCCTTATGATGCTCAGGCTTTGCTCTGGAAGTAGAGACACCAAGTGGGTGGTACCAATGAACAATTCACACAACATTCACCTGTAAGCAGCCGGCTTTACCACCTCTGACTTTTCTTTTTTGGTTTAGTTGGCAGGTTCAAGGATGCACCCTGAAAGAAAAAATACCTTATTACCAAGTCTACAGTTTCAATTTGCTTTTTTTTTTAATTCCTTTAGCACTCTTTTTTTCCTCTTTTTTAAATTCACCACCGAAATCCTCATTCCACTGGATGTCCAAGAATAGGGTCCAAAGAGCCGAAGCTTTGTTTCCACTTTGTGGCCCTGCCTTAGGCCAATTGCCTGGGACTTTGGCAAAGTACATGCCACTTTTTCTTTTAACTTGGGTACTGAGTCAATTTAGTCATCAAATGCCAGGAATATTTCTCAGCCTCTAAAATCCACACTATAAGGAGAGCACAGGAGAGATTCCTTACAGTAATCAAAAATAAAGTTTGTATCTAGTGGTGCTATATTAGACTTAAATAGTTCCTTTTTTCTCTGCATGGGATTCTAAGTCACTTGAGCAGAAAATCACCCCAAGTCAGCTCTACAGCTAAATGAGCCCCCTTGCTCATAAACCTTGCTCCAAAGTTGCCTGCTTCCCTTAAGTAGGGCCAAACCGCTTACCTGCCTGAGAGTTTATGATTCTCTTTCCTCTTGTTTTTTAAAGGTCAGACACCAGCACATCACCAGAAGGGACTCTGGGAGGCCTAAGAGCTGATGTACAAAAATGAGGAAAAGTCAACAAAGGGTAGCTTTCTGACTCCTTCTCAGTTCCCAAATACCCTCTTTTCTTTTCTTTTCTTTTTTCTTTTCTTTTCTTTTCTTTTCTTTTCTTTTCTTTTCTTTTCTTTTCTTTTTTCTTTTCTCTTTTCTTTTCTTTTCTTTTCTTTCTTCCTTCCTTCTTTCCTTCTTTCTTTCTTTCTTTCTTTTTCTCTTTCTTCCTTCCTTCTTTCCTTCTTTCTTTCTTCCTTTCTTTCTTTGTTCCTTCCTTCCTTCCTTCTTTTTCTTTCTTTCTTTTTCTTTCTTTCTTTCTTTCTTTCTTTCTTTCTTTCTTTCTTTCTTTCTTTCTTTCTTTCTTTCTTTCTTTCCTTCTTTCCTTCTTTCCTTCTTTCCTTCTTTCCTTCTTTCCTTCTTTCTTTCTTTCTTTCTTTTCTTCTTTCTTTCTTTCTTTCTTTCTTTTCTTTCTTTCTTTTCTTTCTTTCTTTCTTTCTTTCTTTCTTTCTTTCTTTCTTTCTTTCTTTCTTTCTTTCTTTCCTCTCTCCTTCTTTCCCTCTCTCTGGCTACACCTTCAGTGGAGCAGTGCACTAATGAATTTTTAGGTCCTTCTGTACCTACAGTATCCATGACCTATTTGAATGATCATCTTAGGGTAGCACTCTGGCCCATTGCATGCTGGGAATTGGTCCTTATGGAAAGAATTTCAGTAAATACTTGAACCTGCATGACAGATTGTAGACTTGAATGCAACAGTAAGATAGTATTACAATATGTGTAACTATACTTATGATAGGGTTCCTTAAGTCTCCCTGGTTCGTTCATGGTAATTTAAGTGTGTCTGCAGTAACATAAGGATTCGTGCAGATAACGTATGATGCCACAAAAAAAGCTATCTTCCATCGCTAAGTATATGTGTATATGTGTTTGTGTGTGTGTATATATATATGTATATATGAATATACTTGTATGCATATGCATCACCGTGTGGTTTGCATATCAATATATGGTACATGTAAACATCAGAAAGATTAAATTTTATTTTCTCAATAACCAGTGTGATTTTAAAAAAAGCCTCATAGGATTGGTTATAGAGTTCAGCCATAAGAATGTATAGTAGCATTGTTTTATTAATCTAGAATTCAAATGATATTTTGATTAAAGGGTTTTTAATTGAAAAAATCTTATGTTGCAATTTAGTCTGAATTTCAAAATCTCTAGGGCAAAATGACTAGCTACAGTGCGATAGTTTCATGAAACTAGTTTTTTATATATGTATATGTATACATATATACTTGTATATATGTATACATATGTGCTTGTATATATGTATACATATATGTGTATATATACTCTAAGAGGAGAGCTCATAGTGATTTGAAAAGTACAGGGGAATAAAGGAAAAGAAAAACAGGAGGCAGCCTGTCTAGTCTTGAGTATTTACAGACAAATGAAAAAAAAAATAGACATCCGATTAAGTAGTTTTGATTGGACTTATTACAATGTGTGATTATTTAAAGCACACCTTCTTTATTGCTGTAATTAGTCCGGGAGAACAGAGATTTTTCAGGAATACTAGAGAGGCTGACATGATGTCATTTACGTATTCTTGTATATTTCATAGTGGATGAGCCTAGTGCTACTCCATACCCTCTGAAATGTAAAATATCACAAACATGGCACCTACATGATTGGGACCTTCCCAAGGCAGGGTGCCATGTTCTTAGATTCAAAACGCTTATAAATTAGAACTTCTCCTTGGAAATCTTGTTGCAGGCAAAGGCATTTTAGAACAGGCTATGGACTCCGTTAAATAGCTAATATTTTTGTACTTCGGTATCACTGTTTTTCTGCCTCTCCCCAAAGATGAGCCACTGCCTTAGTTGTTTGAGCTTACCGCCTGTCTTATAGTGTAGAAATATATAACCAGAGACTCAGACCTATTCACTAGCATGTTGGATGTTTTTAAAGCAGTGACTGAGAGTGTGTATGTGTGCGTGCATGTGCATATGGTTCGAATGCAGTGTCAGGCTTGTTTTCAAACACACTGCCCAAAGTTCTTTGCTTCTGTTTCTGAAAAGTAGGGTCTAGAAGGGCAGAAGAATTCCACAGCTCTGAACAAAGGCAGTATGTCAGCTGTTATGCTTGTGTTCACTCTGTAGTCTCAAACTTTTTTTTTTTTGCAACTTATTATGTTGCTTCATTTATTTTAAAATTTAGGTGGATTGGCTCTGTGACCCGCTAGCAGAACTCTAGTTCTGCACGGGTATGTTTCATTTTTGATATTACAGAGATTTACATAAATATCCATTCGGTTCACAAATGACATAAAAGGAGTATTTAGTGGAAATGTTTCTCTTTATGCCTTAAGCATGTAAAATGCCAAGTAACCATTGGGCCTATGTATAAATATCAATTTTCTGTGTTGATTTTAAAATTTCTGTTAGGATAATTGGAATTTTTTAATTTAAAGAAATTGACCAAACTGAAGCATGGGTGAATTGAAGTATTTCCCATTTGACTTATATATTATAGTTAATAATTCTAAGTTCCTTGCCTTAGAGAGGTGAGGTACCAGTTTCCTGCATACTTAAAGAGTTTAGAAAATAAAGGTTTACATGTACTTGGGACCTTCAGCAAACATACACACACATGTACACACATAAACATGCATGCACATACTATGAATGGTCTGAATTATGCAAACCCAACTTCATAAGGCTAAAAGATTCACAGTGTTCAAAAGACATGGTGAACACAAGGGTCCAAGAACTGAAATACAGAAGTATTTACCCAGGGTTTAGTAGTAATTTCAGCTCTTATATTTTGACTTGCACTTTTTACTGATCAATAATTATGCGTGTGCACACAGACAGATCCTTTCATATGGTACCACTGAGTTAGAGATTTGGGAGATGCATGAATGAAGCTCCCCAGTAACTCCCAGCAGTCAAGAGCAGCTTTGGAAAACCTCTTTCCTAGGAAGGAAGTGCTGTTGTGACCAAGCCCCTCTTGGGGCAAAGAGTAAACGTGAAGGCTAAGGGAGAGAAGAGGCTGCTCCAGAAAAGATAAGTTTAGTTTATCCACATCCTCTTTCATCTCAGAGCTGTGAAAGTAATGATCAAAGTGAAAAGTAGTTGGGCATTCATAGGAAAAAAAAATGCACTTTTTTTTCAGTCAGTGATGAAGATGAGAATGGAAGCTGGGGAAGGACATTGATGAAGGTACACTTTCCTTTGCAGGATAGAATATAAATTCTCAATAATCACTCTATAAATAAACACCCAGCCTTTATTTCTGGAAATGTTACTTTGTGGAGAGAATTTTGAAGTATGACTTTTCCTTTTTAATTTTCCCACCAGCTCCTAAATGTTCACGGGTGGTATTTTCCTTCCAAAGAAGTAAGACTTTGAGGTAGTGCTCAGTGAAGACTGGCACCACCTAACTTGAGATGTTCTCCTCTTTAGCCCTGTAATGCCCCTGGAGTTTCAGAGCTTTTTAGAGTCTGCCAGACCACAACATCGGAGGTCGCTGCCCCTTATCTCCTTCACTGAGCAACACATATGGGTTTCCATAGCTGAATGTTCTGCCTTGGGAATTCAGCTGGACACCAGCTGGCGAGAGTGAGAGCCACTCCCCAGTGTGATTGACCAAGGCCAATGGAATCCAGTCAATCCTGGCATTGATCTCAAAGTCTCACATTTAATGCACATGAAATGACAGAGCATATTTAACTCTGGCACTGGGGACAGAAGCTCTTTGTGCCTTTGTGCACGGTGGAAATGAAATTTCTATTTCATTTCTGTAGGTAGGGCCAGAGAGGCCTTTAAAACACTCTTGCTCATCAGTGTTGCCCAGTCCAAAAAGAGGTTCAGAGTGAGGATGGCACCCTCCATGTTCAACAAGCATCCCTTTTCTGCCTAAGGTTTTAGAAACTTCTTTCTAGAACAGTAATAGAGAGTTCCAGCAATGATGCAAGCTGAGAACCTCTATCAACAGCATACAATTTATGCTGTGGTTTTAGGCAGAATTCTCTTTTAATGAAACTTGAAAAAAACAATTTTTCCATGTTGTTAATTGGGCTACATTCATTGTGACTCAGAAGTAGCTGACAGAACAATGCAACATGTTTTTCCAAGGAACTGGTGGGAAAAGACAAAGTTTTAGACATAATCTTTTTCTCAAGCTGAGAGAAGTGGCTAATCTCCTTCTATCTTCAAAATTTTCTCCACCCAATATTTCAATTTCATCTCAGCCCCCAGTGCCATATGTCCCCAGCAAATGGTGAGTGGAATTAGCAGCAAAGCAGCAGTCTAATGCAGAAGCATTCTCTAACTCAACCAAGCTAGGGATGCTACACCATGTCCTGCCTGCCACCACCACCCCTCTGGTACAGGAAAGGGCATTTCCTAGTAAGTTAAGGCATTCATACGATGGTCCTATTTTGACTCAAAAAAGGATTAGTGCGAACATGGTAAAAGTGTTTAAAGAATATTTTGAAAATTAAGTTTACATTTTACAATTGCTTTATTTTTCATTAAGATAGCTGTATA
The DNA here is from genome assembly GCA_023548195.1 of Bettongia penicillata ogilbyi. NCBI lineage: Eukaryota > Metazoa > Chordata > Mammalia > Diprotodontia > Potoroidae > Bettongia > Bettongia penicillata. Next base: position 974,327 of record JAJHZJ010000435.1, read on the forward strand.
TAAATATTGCCCTCGCTCATTGTTGTTAAAGTAAAAGTATGTAGACAGTGAGTTACCTGACATGTATAGAATCTGTGATATATGGAGTACATTTCTCTATTGTGTAAATGTTTATGATTAGAACTGTTCCTCTGTGTTTTTATAGGTTGCGGATAATTTGTCGCTTCACGATGACAAAGTTTATTGCATTTAAATGATTTTTATGTAATAGAAATCATTCAAACTAGTGAAGGATTTAAAATATGTATATGATAAATGTATATGTACAAACTTTAGAAAGAAATAAATCCAATGTATTTCAACCTCTGTAGTTTCCTGTCATGTCACTTTTCTTTGGTGAGGTGGGTGGAGGTCAGGGTGGGTTGATTGTTTTAAAAGTATCATTCTTTAAAGCTTTCCAAATAAATAGTCTGGTCACCTAGAAAATTCAGCCAGGCTGATAGGTCTTGGTGAACTAAACACAAATTTCTTTCTATTGGTTTCTGTGAAGGTTTGTGTTTTGACATTATTTGTTGGCATCTATCTCTATATAAAGGAGTGTGTATTTACATATCTAGAGGAACCAGCATCTTCTTTGAAGCTATGGTATGGGAAGGGGAAGGAGAAGAGAGGAGCCCCTGAGAAACCCTCAAAGAAGAGAGTGTTTGCCTCAGAGAGAAATCAAATAACTCAAAGTCACTGGACATGCCCTTGTTTTTCTGCCTGTTACTATCTTAGGAGCCATCCCATAGGAATTTCACTTCACATGAGATTCAGAGACATTTCTTTATTTCTCTTCTGGTACTACCCTGTGGCTCAGCTCTGGAATGGAGAGGGTAACAACGTGCTAAGAGGACTGGAATGTATGTTATACAAAGATAGGTTAAAGGAACTGAAGATGCTTGGTTTGAAAAAGAAAAAATTTAGAAGTGAAATAGGATCACAGTATCTCAAGAGTTGGAAGGGACCCAGTCAATAAATAAAAATGTTCTCTACATTATACCCAACAAATGGCCATCTGGAGCTTTTGCTTCAGGACCTCCAGGAAGAGAGGAGCAACCAAGCCTTGAGGTGCAGCCCACTTCACATTTGATTAATATAGTACACAAGAATTTGAAGGACTCTCATGCAGATGAGGTGTGATGTTTGGGTTGCTTCGTTCTGGAAGAATGAACCAGGAAGAATGGGAGGGTGGGGGAGTTGAAACTTAAAGAACTTCTTAATAATTAGAGCTTACCAAAATAGGAGGGAATGGACTGCTTTGGAAAGTTTTAGGTTCTCTTCCCACCCCCACTCCCCTTTAGACTTCTGCAAGCAGAAATGGGACTGTCACTTGGAAGGGATGTGGCAAAAAGGGATCCTTATCAGTTACAGATCGAACAGATGTCCTCTGAAGCCTAGTCCAGTCCTTAGATTCTATGAAATATTTAGTGTTTCCCCATTCTTTTCTGGGATGGGCAGATACTCGTCATTATAATACTACTGCAGGAGTAATATTCATTCTGGTGTTCATATGATAGAATTTTTACAAGGCTTCCATCCAGTATATTAGAAGAGTAAGTGGAGGGGCAAGAGGGGAAGGGATTAAGCATTTCTATTTAGGTATGCTTCACAAGCATGATTTCAGTTGATCCTCAATTCAATGAGGCAGGTGCTTTTATTTTCTGCATTTTACAGTTGAGGAAATGGAGACAGAGGGGTCTTGCCCAGGGTCACACAGCTAGTGAAGACACCAGGCCGTATTTGAACTCAGGTATCCTGGACTCCAAGCCCAGGATTCTGTCCCCTGCACCAAGAGAAGAAATGGAACTCAGGCTGGAGGATGAAGAGGTCTATGATAGCAGTTAAAAGGAACCATTATGAGAAAAATCTGTTCTATCCATGGGGGAAAAGCAGCTCCAAGGAAATAGAGAAGCAAGGGGAAGTCAATCAACAAGCATTTATTAGGCACCTACTATGTGCTAGACACTGGTAACCTAAAGGCAAAGAATAAAATAATCCCTCCCAAAGGGAGCCTTTGTTCTAAGGAGAGGGGGATAAAAGGTACATGCTCCCTCCATAGAAAGGTTATATGCCTCTAAACATACACACTTATATACATATATATGCATATGCTTATTGAAATGTGGTTATATAGATACAAAAGATATATCTTAGATAATACATATTTGCATATACATATATTGATCATGACTCCAGGCCCAGCACTCTATCCACTGTAGCATCTAGCTGCCTGGGGCAGCCAAGTAGTACCATGGATAGAGCACTAAAACTTAGAATCAGGAAGATTCATCTTTGAATTCAAATCTGGCCTCAGGCACCAGCTGTGTGACCCTGGGCAAGTCACTTAATTATTTGCCTCAGTTTCCTCATCTGTCAAATGAGCTAGAGAAGGAAATAGCAAGCCCTTCCAGTATCTCTGCCAAGAAAACCCCAAATAGGGTCACAAAAGAGTCACATAACTGAAACCATTGAACAACAACATATACTAAATATATAGGTGAATAGTATATTATATTTAGCTATATATCACATAGATATGATATGTGAGAAAGGAAGAAAAAGAGGAAGGAAGGATCTCTGGAAACTCAGCATCTTAGCAGCTAAATAGAATAAATGCACATGAAAAGTCATCTTTCACCATTTCACAGATGGAAAAACTGAGGTCAGAGGTGAAACAACTTGCCCCATGGCAGACAATAGGTAAAACAGGCAGCAACCCAGGGTCCGATCAGAGGTTCTACGATTCTGAATCTGGGACGCTTTCCACTATTCTTTCTTCGTCGTCTCCGATGGGATCTCAAAAAGGTAGGAAGGTTGAAGATCACAGGAACAGAGATGGCTAGAAAATCAAAGAGGGAGGCACTTTTTGAACCTGACACACCGACCCATATTTTAAAATTCTGCGCCTGATTTTACAATAGTTAAAGTAGCCCCTGGAGAGCAATTCATTTCACATGAATGGGGATTCAGTTTCCTCCCATCATCAGCTGGGCTGTTTTAGAGATTTGTTGTAACCTGGATTTCTTGACCCTCCTTGTGAGAGGGAGGACATTGTTCCCTGCCGTAGGATCAGTGGGAAACTTGGACAGCAGCAGTGTTTGCAAGAGAGGGGGATGTCAGGAAAGAGCCTATGGTCTCTCCTCTTCTCTGGTCATGCTGGGCTTTGCACCCTCCAGGGCACCATTCATTCCTGCTTTTGTCCCCCTTGCCCAGGACACCCTCTTCGATTATATTTTTTTAAATGTAATTTCTTCCATTGCTTTTAATAATAGTTATAATTCGGATTTATAGAACGTCTTAAGGTTTGCAAAGCACTTAATTAAATCATCATTTGATTCTTACAACAACCCTGTCAGGTAGGTACTGTTATTATCTCCATTTTACAGTTGAGGAAATTGAGACAATATTATTGAAATTGAAATAATACTGAATACAACTTTCAAACTCTTTTGGGGTATAATTGTATGGGAGCAAAGGGGTCTAGGTCTCCAAAATTGAGAAACTGAGAAAGGCTGAAATTTGCCCAGGATCACACAGCTAGGAAGCATCTGAAGCAAGATTTATATCTGGGTCTCCTTGACTCCAGGTCCAGCACTGCAACACCTGGCTACCTCAGCACTAGATTTGGCTCTCCCAGAAATTTGCTATCTTGACATAATGCTTCTTCCATTAAAATTGTCTTCTCATCATGGGATGGATGGTGAACCTGAATTCTCAAAGGTCATCTGAAGATCAGCCTGAATAGATTCAAAGACTCGTTTCTAGGATTTCTAAAAGGGGTGAGGGTGGTTAGATTAGGAGTGGGGAAGCAATCACTGAAGACTGATCTGTAGAGGGGTCTGAATCAGTATTGGTAGAACAGGAACATTCAGTGACAAAATCATGGTTTCTTGATTATTGAAATAAAACCTTGTATGAATCTAAGCAAGTGTCTAATTGTTCTATTGGATCCCATTCAGTGCCCCAGTCATTTTGAATATAAACTATATTCTAGGCAAATAGTAGTGGAAAGGGGCCTGTCTAACATTAAGCTGTTCCCTTTTGTATCTGCCACTGTCCCACCAACCCATGCTATTTCTTTAGCCCCATAGTGGAAACTTTAGCAGAAGGCCTGGGAGGGCTGCAGCCATTTAGTCATAAGGTAAGAAAAGATTAATGACTAACTTATAAACCAAAAGAATCTCAAAGACGAAAGGACATTGGAAATCACCTACTCCAACTCCAGTCTGAGGTAGGCATCTCCTTTACAATATATGCTAACAAGTGGCTGGTCAGCTTCTACAAGGGCAACTGGCATCCTGGGTCATCACTGGCCATCTTGACCTTTGTCTTGCCACTGGACTTCGATGACTCTGGGGGAGAGAGTGAGGCTGATAACTTTGCTGATGACTTTTATCGAATTCACTGACAAGTCAAGATGCCATCCTTGTGATGTCACTGGTTCTCTTTGAAAAGAAAGAACTGACTACAGCAACCTGGGGAACTCACTATCTCTAATATATACCTCAGGAGAAAGTCCATTCTATTTTGGAGCAACTCCAATTAGTAGCAAGTTTTTTATTATCCTGGACCAAAATATAGCTCCCTAGAACTTCCCTGTGAATTTCTAGGCACATCTTCCAATCTCCTGCTTTCTGTGACAAACTGATGTCCGCTATGTTACCTGATTTTGAAGTTAGACTTTTGTAGTTTTCTCTCCCCATCTTTTCTCGCTTTAAAAAGCCTGGTAAACTTATTAGTGTCCAACCAAATAATACTGAATACAACTTTCAAACTCTTTTGGGGTATAATTGTATGGGAGCAAAGGGGTCTAGGTCTTCAAAATTGAGAAACTGAGAAAGGCTGAAATTTGCCCAGGATCACACAGCTAGGAAGCATCTGAAGCTTTGTAATTCTCATGAAGTATAATCCATTCTTAGATGCAAATCTTTAATTATTAGTGATTTATAAAATCGTTGTCCAGAAAACAACATCCTCTCTTCTCCAATACCATGTACAGTCATCTCTTCATTTTACATACAAATACATACATTTTCTCTTTTAATATTCCAGCTTTCAAGTAGAAGATGTGAAAATCCCAGATCCCAAAGTTTTCCAATTCCTTGCCCATTACTTCAAAGATCTAGAAATCCTTTCAAGCTTCTTCTGGCTGTTACCATTGGTTCCCAAGTGAATTGGAATGTGAAGCCATTTTCTGGATCAAGTCTTTAAATAAACAAACCAAAAATCTTACAATTGTGACTTCTATGCCACAATATGTGAATGGATTCCTGGATTTGGATTCTGGGTATTTTATGTTTAGTTGCAGTTGGGCAGTATTTGGAGGCTGATTCCTACCTTTGGCCGATGAGAATCCTGCCAACCTAGAGAAAGCAGACTGAAGATCGGGCACAAAATTGTGATCCTATCTGGAAACTTCTCTATGAGCCAAACCCTCTGTTTGGTCACTCATATCTACCTTCCTGGGTTCTTAGTTTAATTTCAGTTGAACCAAAGAATTTCTCCAGGAAAGGCTCCATAGAGATATATTCAAATGTATTAATGTCTTTCATTCCCTTTGATTTTTCTGGAGGAGATCATCTCCGCCCTAAAATAGCTATTGTCACAGGTCCCTTGATTATAAAGAATTCCCAAAAGAACAATCTCCAGGCATGGATATTGGGTTCATATTCATATTGCTTGGTCAACAGTAGAATAAGATCAAGGACAAATAAGCAGAGTATAAAAGGATTAAAGTGTAGAATCTGAAAAGGTAAACTCAGGAAGGAGAAATAATAATAATTTGCATTTTTATAGGACTTTAAGATTTGCAAAGTGCTTTAAATATTGTATCTCATTCCATCCCTATAACCCTATGAAGGAGGTGCCATTATCATCTCCATTCTACAGATGAGGAAACTGAGGCAAACAGAAGTTAAGTGATTTGCTTAGGGTCCCTAGTAAGTATGTAGGAGGCAGTATTCAAACCCTGCTACTAAATCCAGCTCACTATCCACTGCACAACCTCCATGCCTAGGGCCATGGTAATTGGCTAGACAAGACAAAGTAAGAAAAAATAGGCAAGAATCAAAAGGTAAAATTCATGGGTTTACTGGATTGGAGAGTGGACACAGGCATAAAATTGAAGGAAAAGATGTATATGGCTTGTGGAATTGATATTAAAGAAAGGAAGTTTAATGGGGTTCTTAAATTATTAAGAGATAATTGACTGTAAATGTTTAAACCAAGGGCTTAGGGTTGAGCCATACACCCTTAGTCCTAAGAATAAGTGGTTAAAAAAAAAAGACTAAAAAATGTCAATCTTTACAAAGAGGGGGGAATTAATGCAATGATTTGCACTGAATGAGCCTTATTTGTGTTTCTACAGACAGTCAGTAAATATTTATTTAGGGCCAACTATGTGATTGTCACATGTTCCAAATAAGGGCTACTGACATTCCTTAGGAGGCCAAGAAGGGGAAGAGGGCTTTAACAATGCTGTTTCACATCCCAAGTTGTTGAGACGAATAAGAATTTGTCAAGAAAAGATAAAGGAGGCTTCGATGGGAGGGAAAATAAAAGGAGGGAGGGGGATGGGAATTGGAGGAAGGAAACTGACCTTTATCAAGATGTTTCACAGAGAAGACAGGAAAGGAAGAGGACAGGTGATGCTTCAGAAGGAGGGAGCAGGATACTGGGAAGGGGAAAATGATGTGTGTGTGTGTGTGTGTGTGTGTGTGTGTGAGAGAGAGAGAGAGAGAGAGAGAGAGAGAGAGAGAGAGAGAGAGAGAGAGAGAGAGAGAAAGAGAGACAGAGACAGGGATAAAGAGAGAAGGGGGAGAGAGAGAGAGAGAGAGAGAGAGAGAGAGAGAGAGAGAGAGAACACGCAGAAAAGAGCCTATCCAAGAAGTGTCAGAGCAAATGGACAGAAGGACTCGCTGTTCAGGGGTATTGAAGTAGCTCTTTGTCAGTCTGATCACAGTAATGGAGAACTGTGCTGTCTTTCTAGGACATTTATTCAAAATATTAACAGACAGCCTCCTAAACCTTTATAAAATAGGTGACAACCACCCATTGCTGATAATTCATATGGACAAAAACGACACTGCCAGAATGAGCCTAAGATATATTGCCAACGATTATCAAGTCTTGGGGAAGAAACAATGGATCATAGAGACACAGTTTGGGTTTTCTTTACTGATGAAGACAAGAAATATGGAAACAAAAAATTAATTTGGGAAAGGACTAGCTGAGTATGAAGGTGGTGTCTAAGAAGGAGATTTGGATTGGAGGTCATGACTTCAAAATATAGAGATGACAGATTCGTGGAAAGAGATGAAGTACACCTAAAAGCTATTAAGACTGTATTTGCCAGATGTCTTGCATATCTAATCAAAAGGGCTTTAAATTGAAAAGCCTGGAGGAGGGAGAGGAGGGGAGGAGGGAGGGGAGGGAGGGGAGGAGGGAGGGGAGAGAGGAGGGGGGGAGGGAGAGGAGGGAGGGAGGGAGGGGGAAGGGAGAGGAGGGAGGGAGGGGGGAAGGGAGAGGAGGGAGGGAGGGAGGAGGGGGGAAGGGAGAGGAGGGAGGGAGAGGGGGGAGGAAGGGAGAGGAGGGAGGGAGGGGGGAAGGGAGAGGAGGGAGGGAGGGGGGAAGGGAGAGGAGGGAGGGAGGGGGGAAGGGAGAGGAGGGAGGGAGGGGGGAAGGGAGAGGAGGGAGGGAGAGGAGGGAGGAAGGGAGAGGAGGGAGGGAGGGGGGGAAGGGAGAGGAGGGAGGGAGGGGGGAAGGGAGAGGAGGGAGGGAGGGGGGAAGGGAGAGGAGGGAGGGAGGGGGGAGGGGGGAAGGGAGAGGAGGGAGGGAGAGGAGGGAGGAAGGGAGAGGAGGGAGGGAGGGGGGAAGGGAGAGGAGGGAGGGAGGGGGGAAGGGAGAGGAGGGAGGGAGGGGGGAAGGGAGAGGAGGGAGGAAGGGGGGAAGGGAGAGGAGGGGGGGAGGGGGGAAGGAATTGAAGGAAGAGAACCAGGAGAAGGCTGCCTGTGTATTTGCACCACAGAAGTTCACAAAAGACAAAATGTAAGGAAGGTTCTTGGTTACAAGTAAAAAATAGGGCCTCAAAGTTCCTGTACAAAAGTGTCCAGAGCCACAAACAATAAATAGAGGCCCTGATGCTAAGAGACAGCTCTGGCCATCACAGATTTCACTGAACCTTGGTGGAACAAAACCTATGACTGGATCTTGGCTTGGGATGGGCAAGTTTTACTCAAAAGAAACAAAACAGATCAAATTGGGGGTGGGGAAAGTAGTACTGCATATTAAGAAGGCATAATCACATGGTGAAATGCAGAAACAGGAGCAGGGAAGCATCCAGTGAAGGTCACTGGAGGAAAGACCAAAGTGATGTGGAATTGGATCATCTGAACAGAGAAAAAAGAAATAGATGAGTTTAGAAAACACATCACAGCCTGGCACCCAGACTTGGTATAGTAGGAAGGGGGTCAGACATCTGTTAGAGCTCTTGATTTGTGCTAAAAACAGAGCAGTTTGTAGTTTCTTTTTAAAATTTTTATTAATTTATTCTGAACTCAAATAAAACAAGCATTTCCACAACAGAATAGAAAAAAGATTGCACATGAAACTGCGAATCTATTAGGTACAACTTGTTATTTCTTTTAAACATATAATATAGTTATCATGTAACTTTTTTCCTTTTTTTCTGCACTCCCCATGCCACCCCCACTGCCTTAGAAATGGCTACTGTAAGACACAAATATGCATATATAACTTCTTGATTTGCTTTAGTGATAATTTCATCCTCTAATAGGTCTACCAAGGGGGAATTCTAAGCTAGATCTAATCCTCACTAGCAGGGAGGAATTAGTTGCTGGGGTGAAAATGAAGGAAAACCTTGGGGAGCAGTGAGGACTCTACCTTAGAGTTTATGATAGAGAAGAAATTCAAGCACCTTGGATTTTAGGAAATCAGCTCTTGAAAGTTTCAGAGAAATGATAGGTAATATCCTATGAGCTAAAAATTCTACAGAGGAATTTAGCCCAGGAGGGCTGGAATAGGGAGGGGGTGTATGTGATAAAAAATGAAAATTTGAAGTCCGATAGGAAACAATTCCATTGAGAGTGAAAAAAAGCATTTGACTGAGAAGACTGATGTAGAAATACAGGATGCTCACCAACCATCTCAAGTTTAAGAAAGAAATTTGTTAAATATGAATATAAGGTCACACAACAGAGAATGAATGTAGAAATATGATATAGTCCTATTAAAAAAAATAATTAGGAATGCTAAATCTTAAAATAAGCTGAGGTTTACAAAGGAAGCTAAGGATAGAAAGTTCTTTTTTTTGGATATATTTGGAGAAAGGGGAGGATCAAAGAAAGACTAGGACCTTTCTTTGGGGGGAAATGCGACAATGCCAAGTGACAAGAGAGAAGGCAAAACTACTCAATTCCTACTCTGCTTCTGTTTTCCCTTTCCAGGAGAAAGGACCTTTGTATTGGAAAAGACAGAACAGGAATGAATAACAGGGAGTTGATACTCAAGATAAATAAAGACATAGGGAGAGACCCTTGCTGACCTTGACAAATTTAAGGTACCTGCAATAAATGAACTTCATCCTTGAGTACAGAATGAAAAGGCAGGTGAGCTTGCCACCTCTGAAGATATTTGAAAGATCATGTGTAATGGCAAGTAAAATAGGATCTTTGGCTGTTTTTGTTTTAGTATAACCAAGAAGTAATGCCTCTGTTTGAATGTGACTGAGGAGGTTCTCTCCCACTCATTGTTGGGCCTGGGAAGATTTGTAAAAAGGTCCACACCTCTTGTAAATGAGACATTGGTTCTCTAGGGATGTGATGCCCTCTGGCTCTAAAAAGCATATAAAGACTCTGAGGGTGAGGTTTTACTTCGGGGCTTAGTTTTGATAAGAAGGTTTGAGTGCCAGAGGAGGACTCTGGGAAGCCGCTAAGGAGCCCCCTGGCTTTGAGAACCCAGATGTTGTGCTTCCCTCTCTGGTAACTATGGTTAGACAGCTGTCTGTCTGTTGAATTATGGTCAGATAGGGGAAGTCATGTCTGTTCAGGGTTCAGAGTGTTGACTCCCCTGAACTAGGTGAATGATATATGTGCTTGACTAAAGGATTGACACATGTGCTTGATTAAAGTGATTGTTAACCCCTCAAAAGTTGCCTTTCCTTTTATGAATGCAGATCTAAGAACCTGTGATAGTAGGCCCTGCCCCATGTATGTTAAGGTGCTTACTATTACATCATGAAAAATGGGATAGGTAGAACAAGATTGGAAAATAGTAACAAGTAACATTTATATAGAGTCTACAATGAGCCAGACATTGTACCAAGTGTTTTACAATGGTTATCTCATCTGGTCCTCATAACCACCCTGGAAAAAAGCTTCTGATATTATCCCCATTTTACAGATGAGGAAACTGAGATAAATAAAGGTTAAATGACTTGCCCAGGGTCACACAGCTAGGCTGGATTTTGAATTCAGGTCTTCTTGACTCAAGGCACTGCATCAACCAGCTGCCAATTTTCAGGGAATAAAATTGGAAGGGATGGGGAAGAAAAAAGTCTGCTAATTATAGTCTAGTAGACCTGGGACAATTCTAGACTTGATCATTAAAGAGATGGTGGAAGCAGTATGACTTCATCAAGAAGAGACACATCATACCAGGCTAATTTCACATCCTTTTTTTTTTTTTTTTGACAAGGAAAGAGATTTCTGCGCTTATAGTTTATCTACATTTTATCAAAGATTTTGGAAAAAGAGTCCTCCTCTGGCACTCAAACCTTCTTACTAAAACTAAGCCCCGAAGTAAAACCTCACCCTCAGAGTCTTTATATGCTTTTTAGAGCCAGAGGGCATCACATCTCATTACAGTAAAGAAGAAGAGATACAGATTAAATGAGAATCTGATTCATAACTAGTCAGATGCATAAACTCAATGATGTTTCCAGTGGAGTATCCCAGGGGTTCTGTCCCTGGTCCTCTTCTATTTAACATTTTGGTCAGTGATGATTTGGATAAAAGCATAGATACTCATCAGGAGTAACTAAATGGCATAGTGAATACGGTAAAAGACCTGGAGTCAGGAAGACTAGAGTTCAAATCCAGCCTTAGACACTTAACTATGTAATCCTGGGCAAGTCACTTAACTTCTCCTTGCCTCAGTTTCCATATCTGTAAAATGGAGTTATTACTAGCACCTACTTCTCAGGGCTGTTGTGAGCATCCAGTGAGATAATAAATGTAAAATGCTTAGCACAGTGCCCAGCATATAGTAAGCCCTATGCGTTATTTAAATGTTAGCTATTATTATCAAAAAATTTGCAGATAACACAAAACTTGAAGAGATAGCTAACACACAAGAGGACAGAGTCAGAATCCAAAAGGATATTGGATGACTCTAATAAGATGTCATTCAGTAAAAATAAATGTAAAGGCCTACTTCTGGGCACAAAAAAATCCACTTAGCAAGTGCAAGAAGAAGTCAAAGTTAGACAGCTATTCTGAAAAAAAAAGATCTGAGTTGGTTTTTTTTCTGTTTGTTTTGTGAATTGAGTCCATATGAGACTGCAGCTTGATGTTCCCCCCCTCCCAAAAAAATACTGAGTGTGTTCTCAGGCTATGCTGAGAAATAGAACTTCTAGGAAGAAAGAGGGGATAATTTCACTCTAGTCTTCTCTTATCACATTTCATCAGGAAAATTTTGTTGGTTTAAGGATATTGATAAACTGGAGAATGTTCAGAGGAGGAAAACCAGGTTTCCAGGTAAAATCACATGAAGAGGTTCCCCAGATCACTGGTCCAAATTGCGGAGCAGAGAGCAAGTTATATGAGAATGTACCTTGAGTCTGTGAAAGAACTGGGCACATTTGGCCTACAACATAGAGTTCAGACTAGGCATGTTTGGAGAGCGTAGAGTTCAAATAAATGCTATTAGAGAAGATAAAGAATGACTTGAAATCTGCCTTGGAATAGCCAAGTCCCAGACCTCAGTTGGCTGCTGTTAATATTTTACCTAACCCTCAATCAGAGGGCTTATGATATACTCTTTAGGGCCACTATCTTGGTCTCTAGGCCTGATAATTTCTAGCCCCAGTTTCCCTTGTTCCTAGTGAGGACTCTTTCCATTTCAGCTCAGCTCAGCTCGCTGGTTTCCTGGCAACTGACCCTACTGACCGTATCATTGTCTGCCTTTCTGCTTAACTCTTTACAACCCTGACCATAGGCCTTAGACTGACTGGGCCATGACTTTTCCCAGCTGGCCTGGGGTGAGAACAAAGTGGAGTTATCTCTGTGCTGACCCTGCTGTCCCTAGCATCATCTCAGTTTTACTGCTTCAACTCTGCTATCGCTAGCATCACTAGCATCGTAGCATCTTCCAAGAGATAGTTTAAATAGCTGGACCCAGATTGTCAGTCAGCTTCATCAAAACTTATTAAAGATCTCATACAATTAAATTGTGTTTCACTGGGGCTTTTATCATAGCTGGGGAGTTTGTAGAAACATATTGACTTTTAGGTTTTTTGCTGGCATGGGTTTTGTTTTCCCCCCTACTAGTTCATAAATGCCTTCCTAAGGGGAGCCAAACAGTAATACCTTTAACCTCCTCCACTTTCCCAATTCGGACTGAGCCCCAGGGAACCTTTCAATATGATTTAGCCTGGAAACCTTTGTATCAGGTCAAGTGCACAGTGTTCTCTGTGAGTCTTAGTAGAGGAATAATCTTAATAGCTTCTGTTCTGTGGCATTGTGAGGTGTGCAAAGTGCATGCATTCCTCAGGGTAAGCTTGTGAGTTATGTGGAGATTGCACTATTATTTCTGTTCTGTTGTTTAGTCATTTTTCAATCATGTCCAACTCTTCATGAACCCATTTGGGTTTTTTTGGGGGGGGCAAAGATATTGAAGAGGTGTCCTATTTCCTTCTCCAGCTCATTTTACAGATGAGGAAACTGAGGCCAGCAAGGTGAAGTGACTTGCCTAGGGTCACACAGTTACTAAGTGTCTGAAGCCAGATTTGAACTCAGAATGATGAGTCGTCCTGACTTCAGCTCAGCGCTGTATGACTACTGTGCCACTTAGCAGCCCCATTTCCATAAAAAAATCAAGACTCGATGTTAAGTGATTTATCTACCAGTTATAAAGGAAGCAAAAAGAGCAGTCAAATTCTGAAGATCGATCTTTTGACTCGAGTCTAGTGGAATTTCTACTGCCCTCTACTATAAGATCTTGTCTGAACTCTTTAAAAAATGTCTTAAAGGTAATTGAGGTCCTCCATCTAACTACAGCCCTGCTGGCGTGGGCCAAGGTCAAAGAATCTTGGATCTAAGTTCTGTGGGTCAATAAGATGATGTTTATCTTAAACAGAATTATCAGCTAGAGTTTGTAACAACCACCAGCAGTTACCACAGTGCTTTGTTGGTGACTTTTAAGATCCTGTATTTCACTCACCCTCCTTTGTCAATCTTTGTTCAATATCAGACAGGGAAATGACCTTGGCTTTCCAAAGTCTATACCAGCAGACCTCAAGCTCTCACTTGCCAGTCCTGCCAAGCCAATAGTCTTTGAATGTGGACCAGGCGACAGACAGTGTCTGTTGTCCGAGGACAAACCTAGCTAAGTTTGGACAAGCTTATTATGGTCAGAAGGTTGACTACAGAAAAGATTCATCTACCAGATTATGTAGGGAATGCTATTTGTGAGGAGAATGTCCTTACCAATTACAGGACAGATGGAGGGTGAATATTCCAATATGGTGGCTACCACCTCCATAACATGACTACTCATTTATTAAAGTGGGGTGAGCAGAGAGTGAGGAGGACTTGTATAGTCCTCAATGAGTATTTCTGAAGGATGATTAACACAGGAGGAGTGAGTTGCTTTTTAAATGATGTAATCTTGGGCATTGGAAGTTTCCAAGTCCTTAAGCTTCCAATGATTCGCGCCTAACATTCCACTATCAGAGTTTCACCCCATAAGCAAAGTTTTGTTTTTCTCCAGGACACAGGATCATACCTGAAGCTATCAGACTTTTGTAACTCAGGGTGAAAAGAACAGCTTTGGCTCAGAAATTAGGAGAAAGCTCCTAAGGCCTGTACTCTGGCTCATTCTAAGCTGGATGCAAAGGCAAACTTTCTAATATTCAGAACTATCCAAAAATATAATGGTTTTGTCCCAGGAGAAAGTGTATCCCGCCTTGGTCCAGCCTTATGAAGAAGCTAGGTGACTTATTGGTATATGTTGTAGAAGGGATTTGTTTTCAGGTAGAGGTTATCTCTCTATTAGACTGTGAGCTCCTTGAGGGCAAGTACTGTCTTTTTTCTCTTTTTGTACTTCTAGCACTTAGCACAGTGCCTGGCACACAGTAGGTACTTAATCAATGTTTATTAGATAAATGAATCAAAAGTTGTATTAGATGACCTCTGAGGTTTAGGTTTATGGATCCTTGTGACAATAATGTATTGCTTTAAGGTTTGCAAAGCATTTTATAAATGTTATTTTATCCTCAAAACAACCCTTAGAGATAGGGATATTATTCCCATTTTACAGATAAAGGAACTGAGACTAAGCAAGGTTAAGAAATGTCAGATAGGATGCAAACTGAAGTTGCTCTGATGCCAAGTCCAGAGCCCTGTCCACTGTGCCTGTACTAGCTGTACTGAGGGAATTGTGCCTGGAAGTAGAGGGAGAAAGAGGAGTGGAACAAGCACTTATTAAACACCTACTATGTGCCAAGCACTGTGTTGAGTGCTTCACAAATATTACTTCATTTGATTTGAAGGGCCAAAGATCATTGTCTTCTATTTCACCATTTTGATCAGGGTCAGTCCTGGTGCTCCCCATCAACAAATGGTGAATAGAACAGGACAAAAGCAGAGCCTTCAAACATCTGGAACCAGACAATATAGCAGATGCTTAGTAGGTGCATGCAACCTACCAGTGATATAGGAGCTGCCCACAATAAGAGAAAAAAGCCCCTTGCTGGGCTACAGGAGAGAAAATACTACAACCAGTCACAAGACTCTTGTAATTCTGGTTCAACCATTCACTGTTTACATCATCTTGGCCAAGCAAAATAAGGGGGAGGTGGACGTAATAATAATGAAGATCGTACTAATGATTTGCATTTCCACGGTGCTTAAAGGTTTTAAAAGTGTTTTACAAATGTCCCTTGTAATCCTCCCTACATCCTGAGGAAGTAGATGCTATTATAATTCCCATTTTATAGCTGAGGAAACTGAGGCCCAGAGAGGTTAAATGGACTTGCTCAGGGTCACACAGCTAGGAAATATCGGAGTCATTGCTCTTTCTGAAAGCCGATACTTTGCCTAGTGGCCGCTTCTGGGACCTCTAAGATCCCTTACAGCCCCAGATTGCAGGTCCCGTGATTCTCTACGTATTTTAAAGATCAACAAGACTGAGGCAGCGATGAACACCGAGCAGTTTTCAGTGTTGCTTCCCACACACGAAGGATTTACTTACCCTTTTTTCAAATGAGGTAACATATGGAAAATCCTTTGAAAACCTTAAAATATTATAATGAATGCTAGCTATCATTAGCTATTCCTATAGAAAGATATATTATTAGTAGTAATACTACAACAGCACAATTTCTTCCAGACATCTTTCAGGGCTACAGTTTTCTCTTTGTTCCTCAGCAAAGTCCTTGGTTCATGCATTTCTTTCCCCCTGTTGAGGCCACAACACCCCTGCTACAATGGGCTCACTCTAATGGCCAAGAAACTGGCCCCGTCAGCAAGCAATTAAGGGATGCGAATGCTCTTGGAGCCTTTTGGGATGACAATTGTAGCTAAATGAGGACATTTCAAAGCACTGGGGGACCACCCCCTGTGTCGAATGGGTGCTAAGGATACAGTGGCTTATTAAATTTAAAAAGAACATTAATTGAGAAGACAACCCAAAGAATGTGAGATGAGACTCAGCAATTCAAATTTTTCAGGCAGGCAATTACAGGAGCTTGCCCTGCCAAACTCCTAGCCCTACAATTTCAAATGTCAAACTCAGTGCTTCTGTGGTGGTAGCATTTCCCAGCAGGTTTTGGAGGGAACACCCTAACAACAGTTCCATGGAATCACTTGACACTTTTCTTTGCATGAGGTGGCTCATTAAAGATGTCTTTGCTTTTTCCTTGTAGCAGAGGTAGATTGAGGGGGGAACTTGAGGTTAATAGAGGATTGGAAATTCTGAACCCTCTTTTCCAGGTTAGGAAAATAGAGTTCAGAAACATCTAAGACATATATCTGAGAAGGATCAGAGGTTTCATCTAGTCTGCTTCCATGATTGCATAGCCATGGAATCTAATTCCTTGAGAGGGGATGTGATATAGACAGGGTCATACAGGTAGCAAGTAAGCTCTAGTAATCAGAATTTAAACGGTGTTTCCAAATCCAGATCTCTTTGCACATACGACATAGCTTCTCATTCAAGTGATTTCCCTAAAGCCATAGAGTCCTACTGGTAGAGGGGGGCCTAGACTCAGCCCACAGCTCACTCCCCTAAACTCTGCTGCTTCCTTTAACCAGATAACAGAGAAAAGGCAATGTTGCCATAGTGATGGGACTGAGAGGAGACAGAACTGAAGATAGATGACTATTGGAGATTCCCTAGAAGTAGTGGAAGAATGGGAGGGAGAGAGGAAGAAAGAGAAAAGGAGATGAGGAGGGAGGGAGAGAGGATGGGAAAGAAGAGACAGACAACCAGCCAGCTAGGAATCTTCCCAAAGACGTGTAACCATGGAGCAGACAAAAGAAAACAGAAAAGGAAAGGAATGATTTTCTAATTCTGACGTATTATACTCTCAACCCAAGACCACTTGTGACTTACTGGCACTTTTCAGAGATGTTACCTGACTTTCCACTTCTCTACCTTTGTTCTAGACCTTGTAGCTACTTAATACTGATCCCCTATTTCTTTTCTCCTTCCCTTTCCCTTGCCTTGTGCCCAAATTCTTCCATCTAAGTTGAGCTTCTTGTTCCCTGATAATTTTCCCTGACCCCCACTCCATCCTTAGTTGAATGCATGGGAAAAAAATAAAAAGAACTGACATAATTACATGGTTCAGGGCTGGCTATAAAATTAAGGAGGAGGCAAAGTTTGCCTTGCAGAGTCTCTCCTTATGACGTGTTTGCTGTCTCAGCAGAGGCTATAGTATATTTGTCCAGAGTTTGTCCAGTGTGTGTGGAGTCATTCCTCACAAAAGCCAAAAGGTCTTAGACCTATCCCTCTTCCTTCTCTCATTAACACCTGCTTGTGTGTTCCATTATATTCCATTAACTAAGGTGTTTTTTGGCTAACTGTTTAATGTATTATCTTGTTCTACTATTTTACATTTAAATAGAGAACTATAAATCTACTTGTTTTAACCCTAGACAGTGAATTTTAATGATAGGATTTCAGGGACTGTGATAAGTTGATGAGAGAGATTTGGAGTAGGGAGGCTTTGGGAGGAGATCCTTAAATCTCACTATTTATTGGGTCACCTTGTGCATGATCCACATTGAGAACAAATCCCCAGGTTCCACAACTGTCTAATACCCTATTCCCCTTAGTCTAGAAATTCACACGAAAGAGATTTGGTCCCAAGTTACCTTAGTTCACTAGCAAAGGCCTGATCTTGTGAAAGATGGAAATAAAAATTGAGTGACCATCTAAAAGGAACTAATTTTATGGGTGTAAGCCATAACAACAGCCTTTCTGATGATTAAGATTGTAGCATGAAGGAGAAAATGTAATGGGTGGTTTAAGAAATCTGTAGAATATCAGCCAGTGGTCTGGCTGTACTACGTAAGCAGTCCAGTTGCTTAAAACCTTTCTGCTTGACCAGCCTCATTCCCTGCCCTGCTTGGGCTCCATGATGTTCAGTTCAAAAGCTATTTGACACAGAGGATGAATGAACTGGCCTCCTTATAAAGGTAGGTTTTCTTCAATTGTGAAAGCTTTGAAAATATAAGCAACTTCCCTGTGATACCAAAAGGGTCTCCACGTAGCAGCAAAGTTGATTGCCTACTAGAATTATCCAGCTAGTCTTTCCCCTAGTTACTGGGCAGGACTCTACTCAAGGTGATATGTGTCACCCTTCTTCAGCCTCACTGCTTTCCAGATCTCTCTCTCTCTCTTTTGAAGTATATTTCATTACCCTTTGAAAAATGAGTTATAAAGACAACTTAGAAGTTTCTTATGAAGTTTGGGATTGAGAACTAAGAGTCAGAATTTGGTTTGCAGTTCAGACATCCATCTATCATCTGGCTTCCTACAGCTTGGATGAACTTGGCTTGGTAGGTCCACTTTCTAGGAAGTTAAAAATGGCAAGAGTAATTGAACATTTGTGGATAATATTGACAGTTTCCTCAACTATAAAATGGGGGAGGGAAAGAAGGAAAGATCTGGAGGAAGCAGAGATGGGTGAGGGGAAAGGGATGAGATGATCTTCTAGCTTTGAACCTTTTCCCTTCTTTACTGGGATAGGGGGCAGGAAGGAGATATGGGTATAGTACTCCGTCTATAATATTGGATTTAGCCGATGAGTTGGTTAATTTTGCTGAACTTTCCCTCCCTCTTCTTTATTCTTAGCTTTCTAGGGAAAGAACACCAGGGAGGGATAGATTTGGAAATGTAATTGATATGGCAACCAAAGATATCAATATAATTTTTAAAAAAAAACTATGACTGGATTTAGCATATTTGGAAATGAGGAGTAGTCTATGAAATAGCTAAATTAATGCATCTTTATTATTGCCTATAAGCATTTTAAAACCATTACAAATGAGGAGGTTGAGATAGAAAAGTGAAAACCAAGAATTCAGCTCATGTAAGATAATAGTATTCAGAACAGCAAAAGCATGTCTGGAGAAGTAGGATGGCAAAGCATTTAAACCAACCATGGAAATCATACTGAGGTCTTAAAGAAATGCACCAAACTTTGTTGCTGTTGTTGTTTTTGATATAATGGGGATTGGGGTGGGGATCTGGTCTATAGAAATTAACTTAGCACTTGAAAAGCTACATACATTATGGAGAACTCTCATGGGGCAAGCGATCACATGGTGGTCAGAAGAAGCGATACAAGGACACTCTCAAAGTCTCTCTCAAGAACTTTGGATTTGACTGTGCAACACGGGAGACACTGGCACAGGACCGCTCAGCATGGCATGCCCACATCAGAAAGGGTGCTGTGCTCTAGGAGCAAAGCAGAATTGAGACAGCACAAAAGAAACATAGGATGCACAAATTTGGAGTAATCACCCCAAATTTTCACACGGACTATTCTGTGCTCAACCTGTGGTAGAGCATCCTGAGCTCATATTGGTCTGATCAGCCACAGTCAGACACACAAAATTTCACTTTCTTGTAGTGATGTCATTTTGGTCCTGTTTGAGGATGAAGGACAGCAACGAACCAACATTATTGAGTGTTAGACTTGAAATCAGAAAGAGCTGGGTTAACAGCTTTCCTTAGACACTAACTAGCTGTGTACCCCTAAACAAAGTCACTTAGAAAGGGGATCAAGGTCAGGATGATAGGTCTGTAGCTGAAAGAGACCTTAGATATTATCTGGTCCTCTTATTTTATAAGTGAGGAAACTGAGGCAGGGAAGTCACAAAGGTAATAACGGTAAGGGGTGGGACTTAAAATGAAGTCCTCTGACTCTAGAGCCAGTGATCTTTCCTGTATACTGGCCCTGCTGACCCTGAGAGATATAATTGGTAGCAGTTACAGAAAAAAGTTACAGAATTAAATTTAGGCTTGAGGGAAGGCACCATTTCCTAACAATTATTGTTATCTAGTCCTTTCATTCACATGGGACTCTTCATGACCTCATTTGGTGTTTTCTTGGCAGAGAACCTAGAGTAGTTTGCTATTTCCTTCTCCAGCTAATTTCACAAATGAGGAAACTGAGGCAAACAGGGTTAAGTGACTTGCTCAGGATCACACAGCTAGTAAGTGACTGAGGCCAGATTTGAACTCAGGAAGATGAGTCTTCCTGCCTCCAGGCCTGGCATTCTCTATCCATTGTACCACCTAGCTGATGGATTCCTAACAATTAGAGCTCTCCAAGTATGGAATAAATTTTGTCTCCAGAGTTAGTTGGCTCTCCTTCACTGGGTCATTCTCCACCAACCCCTCCCCCCCGCAATATCCAATTAGCTACCAAGTCCTATTTATTCTTAATACTATTAATAATAATAGCTACATTTATATATTGTTTTAAGGTTTGCAAAGTACTTTACAAATATTATCTGTTTTGATCTTCATAACAACCCTGGGAGGTAGGTGTTGTTATTAAACTCATTTTACAGAGAAAGAAACTGAGGTACAGAGAAGTTGTGACTTACTCAGGGTCACACAACTAGAAAATGTCTGAGGCAGGATTTGAACTTGGATCAGAGCTCTATCTATTGTGCCTCCTGTTTTTATAGCATCTGTTGTATATGCCCTCTTTTTTTCTCTGACCCTGCCGCCATCTTGGCACACATCCTCATAATTTTGTATCTGGACTATTGAAATGACCTTCTGGTTGCTTTCCTTGCCTCAAGACTATCCCTACTCCATTCCATTCTCCATTCAACTGTCTAATTGATTTTTCTAAAGCACAGATCTGAACATGTTACCCCCATATTCTATGAACTTTAATGGCTCCTTATTCCCTGCTAGGTCAAATATTAAATTCTCTATTTGGTCTGTAATGTCCTTCACAACTTGACTCCTTCCTATTTCCAGTCTTCTTACAAGTTACTCCCCTCTCCATGATCCATTGACATTGGCATCCTTAGTATTCCTTGCCTGAGACATTGCATCTCTACACTCTATGCATTTTTACTGGCTACTCCTTATGCCTGAAATTCTCTCCCTCCTAGTTTCATTCACATCTCACCTAAAGTCTCACCTAAAGAATCCTCTTCCTGCTCCTCCTTAACCTTAATGCCTTTCCTTTGTTGATTGTCTCCAGTTGATTCTGCCTATAACTTGTCTGTCCATGGCTGTTTACGTATTGTCTCCCCTGTGAGACTCTGCGCTCCTTGAGAGCAAGGAGTAGTTTTTGCCTCCCTTTGTATCCCTAGCATGTATATAGTAGGAGCTTAATAAATACTTGTTAACTTGTCTTGAGGGCAAAGATTGTATCTTTGTATTCCAGGTGCCTAGCACAGAATCTTGCACAAATAGGTGATTAATAATTGTTGATTGAATGGACTTAAATGGTCATTAGTATCCATTTGGTCAAGATTAGAGGAATTCTGCTCTCTCATTGACTGGCAGGGTGTGGGGTTGATGAAACACCCCAGTAGGGTATTATATGACTTCATCTTTTAGGACTATCCAAGGTTTAAATCAATTTAAAATGGATTTTCCCACATGTTTGTCTGCTGCTGATGACAAAAGTATCTGATGAACACATTTCAGTACGTGTGAATATGCACATTTTCAGTAGTTCAGGAATGAATGCTTAGGCTTCTGGGGTGGGCATCCCAGGGAGAAAGAGTAGGCAGGAGCTCCTGAGAGATGGATTTTGAAACTCAAAGCTAAGAGCTGCATTTCCTTCATTTTGATTTCCCATTTCACTGCTCCCTGGTGGCATCCCAGCTGATCATCTTCTGTTTGATAGCCCTCTCTTGGAAAATTCCTGTTGATCTCATCTCCCTGGGACCTTTCTGCTCTGCCCCATGCTCAGTTGTCAGACCATGTTAGAATTTAAAACTGGAAAGATCTTTGAAAATCAATTAGTTCAATCCCTTCAAAATGCAGAAGAGAAAACTGAGATCCAGAGAAGGGAGGCAACTTGACCAAGATCACACAGATTGTATATAATAGAATCAGAATTTAAACACAAATCTCCCCTCCCATTCCCAATGCAGTTCTCTTGCCAGTATTTCATTTTTGCGAAATATCTGTTTCAGCTGTTCAGGAGAGATATTCATGAAACGCAGGAATAGATTCTGTTTTGTCCTCTCAGGGCAAGTTTTATCCTCCAATGGCTTGACTTTCCCCAACTCTACCCCAAGTAAGATGTTGGCTCCTCTAAGTTTGGTGGAGCTGAGATGTGCCAAATTCTCTATTTCTTGGATATTTTCACAAGAAACTATTTCCCTTTTCCCTATGCTACCAATCCTATTTCTCAAGACTCAAAACACTTCATATCATATAACCCCTGTTGGTACTTGGGGTGTTGGACCTGATGGCTGCCTTCTGGGCTACTCTGATTGCTGTGAGTTACATCCCTTCTCTGGACCTCAATTTTCTCTTCTGTTTGTTGAAATAAGATGCTGGTTATAACATTGGAGCCAAAACATTCCTAAGGGGTAATCCTGTTGGTTAAAAAAAAAGTTCTATATTGGATTGTCTTCTTGCCAAGCGTCAAGGCTTACTGACTCTTGCTATTCACGGCATATGGGAAACTACAGAGTAAATAGCCCTGGATCTGGAGTCAGGTGGCTTGTATTCAAACTTAGCCTCTCTCATTTTCTAGCTATGTCCCTGGACAAGGACAAATATTTATCCAGTGAGATGTGGTATGGTGTAGCAGATGGAATGTTGGACTTTGGAATAAAAAAGATCTGGGTTCAAATCCTGTCTTTGACATTTCAAAAGTTATGTGACCACGGGGAAGGCACAGTCACTGTGACCCTCAGGTTTTAGTTTCCTTGTTAGCAAAATTGAGAATGGTAATGGCACCATCTGCCTTACAACATCATCAGGAGGCTCACCTGAGATAATAGAGGGAAATTAGTACTATCCAATTAGAGCTCCACGTGACTGTCAATTCAGAGACTGAATGTGCTAGTGGGCAGGATACCTGGCTTGGGGCCCCAGAAGGCCCCAAATCTAGTGTCTAGTTCTGGGCTAGTGTTACCAGGCAGTAAGATAAATCAAATAGTCTGGGACCTCACAGAACATCATATCTGTCCTGAATTGATTAAAATAATTGATTTGACTTCAGTGACAGTGCTGTAAAAGGAGAAAGAAATGTTAATTTACATCAATAAGAAGAGAAGTGCTGTTCAAATGGGGCTCCGTTTCCCCCTCCTCTCTCTCTTTCTTCCCCCCTTCTCTCCCCTCCTCTGCCTCTTTCCCTCCCTTTCTTCTTCTTTTTTCCTCCCTCCCTTCTCTCTCTTCTCTCTTTCTCTCCTCTTCCATCCCCTCCCTCTCTTTCCCTCCCGTCCTCCTCCCTCTTCTCCTCCTCCTTCTTCCTCCCTCCCTCCCTCTCTTCTTCCCCTTTCCCCCCTCTTCTTCTCCTCTCTGTCCCCCTCCCATACATTCACACATTTTCTGGGTATTGACTTCCATACCTTTAAGAAATCATCCTCCCTGCCCACCGGATGTATACCCCATCCCCACTCTAGTGAAGGCAGATGAACAGCAAGACAGTTTAGCCGGTCACAAATATATTAGACTCACTGAAGAAAGAAAGGAAAGAAAACTCAGGTGTAAATTAAGCTTTTTCATCTTCTGGGCTTTGTGCCTGGGAACCTTTCAAAGGAAAAGCATCTCAGCATCTTTTCTTCTTTTTTTTTTTTCATTTCCTTTCCCCAGTTTGTTGTTGCCCAGAGTAGAATGCCAGCTGCGCATGTTGCTGAGGTCCCCTCTGGCAGGAAGCCTTGGGGCTCATAGGGTGGGGCCAGGATCTAGCTTTTCTTTTTATCTCTTGTTTCCAAGGAGTTTTGACCAGTCTCTATAATAATGGTAATCATATATGTTCAATTGAAAGCCACTGCTTTTAATTGTAATTAACTTTAATATCCTTGGAAACTTCCCAAGCCCCAAGGCTATTAATCACCCACTCCGTACCAGACCCTGTGACAGGGGCATGGGATCCCAAAACAAAAGGAAAATATTTAGTCTCTGACATCAAGGGCTTCCCTCGGCTTAGTCTGTTCTGTTTCCAAAACTCCAGATACCCCTCCTGTAGATAGCCACCCAATCCTTTCTTTGTAAACATTTTGTAATGTATAATTTTTTTTAACTTAAAAAAGTTAACAAGCATCTGTTGTATCTCCTTCTGACGACTCCCCTCCCCCTTTTAAAACAAATACACATGGTCAAGTAAAACAAGTTCCCACACCGTGGGAATTTGGGTCTCACTCTACACCTTGAGTCCACAGCCTCTTTATTAGGAGGTGGGTAGCATGTTTCATCCAGAGTCCTCTGGCACCGTAATTGGTCACAGCATTGCTGAAGGTTCTTAGGTCTTTCACAGCTGTCTTTGCAGGGGTATTGTTTTTGTATAAATTATTCTCTTGGTTTTTTGTCCCTATTTTGTTGTTTCCGTCATGTCTGACTCTCCATGACCCCGTTGTGGGGATTTTCTTGGCAAAGATATTATAGTGCTTTGCCATTTCCTTCTCCAGCTCATTTTAAGATGAGGGAACTGAAGGAAACAGGGTTAAGTGACTTGCTAGTAAGTATCTGAGGCTAGATTTGAACTTAGGTCTTCTTGACTCCAGGCCCAGTGCTCTATCCACTGCACCACCTAGCTGCCCTTGCTCACTGTATTTTACATCAATTCATACAATTCTTCCCAGATTTCTCTGAAAATTTCTCTTTAAATTTCTCATAACAAAAAAGTATTCTATTGTGTTTATATTCCATCATATATTCAGCCATTCTCCCATTGATATTCACTCCTGTAGTTTCCAAAAAGAATTGCTATAAATATTTTCATGCATATGGAATCTTTTCCTTCTTTCTTTGATCTCTTTGGGATACAAGCATAGTAATATCATTGCTGGTAACTCAAACTTTTCTTTGTGAGGAGGCAGAAATGTCATCCATCCATTGTATAACCACTTGTTAGGCATCTACTAAATGCAAAGTATGAAAAGAACTGCCAGAAGAGACATAAGGCTTCATTATAGCATGACACCTGACCTCAAAGGGATTACTGTTAGCAAGGGTGGGTATTCTTGCAACAGAGAGGAGTCAGTTTGTGTGTGTGGAGCTGAATAGGCATGTGGGTCCCAATGGGGAATTTTCTCCTCAAGGATTGGATGCTCCTTTCAGGCTATGTACTGGGGAACTGCTACTGATGATAATGTTTGTCATTCTCTGACAGCAGAGCATCAATTTGAATTAATTTAACATGAAAGAGAACGGGCAATGGTTCTGTTGTGATAGGCACAAGTGACTGTGATGTTTTAGAGACTGCAGGATATTCCCTCTTTTTGTGGAGGGTTTTCTGTGTTCCCCTGTTAATTCTAGTTGGTTTGATCAGATGGACGGAATTTTTTAGATCATATTCCCCACTTGAGTGGCAGCCACTGATCATGTCTATCTGAGGCTGTGCAAAGCAGTCAGCCCCTGATAGCCATTCAGCAAGGGGAATCCACCTGTGGGGTGAAGGAGAGTATCATCTCCTTGGTTGTCTGCTGTTTGTGTAAGCACACACTGACTGAGGTGTCTCACTTTCCCAAGCATAGAACATGGCACAGAGACTCTCAAGAGACTCTTGTAGAAAATACCTTGATCAGATGGCAAGAAGACAAAACAAAGATGCTTGTCTTGTACACTGGGTCAGGATTTTGTCTGGCCATGTTGATAGGTGTGATGTCCCTCACAAATGATCACAGACTAAAGGAAGTCTTGATTATTCCAACAGTTCTTAAATGAGAATAGAATGGCAGAAACTCATAACAACCCTGTTACCACAGGCTGACCACAGAAATAGGGACTTCAGAGGCTATGTAAGCCAATTTTTTAATTTTATGGATGAGGAATATGAAGTCCATGGAGGTTAAGTAAGTTGCCGAAGGTCATCCATGTGGCAAATGTCAGAAGTAGGGTCTGAAGCCAGGTCTTTTGGCTCCAGAGGTAGTGATCTTTCTCTTATAGCAAGTTGTGGATCTCAACATGTTGAAAAAAGGTAAATTCATTTTAATAGTAGTTATGGATAGGAAGGTATAGCAAAGAAGCTAGTGTAGCTGAACTGTGGGGATAGGAAAGCAGCAGCCATAGCCAATGGCCTCAAGGAGTACAACAGCCTCTCCAGCTGGGTCTAATTATAGCCAACAACGTGAGAAATGAGTTCTTCCCCTTGGCTCTTATGATGCCTTTATTAGTGCTTAGTGGTTTTTCAGTTATGTTGAGCTCTTTATGATCCCATTTGGGGTTTTCTTGGCAGAGATACTAGAATCGTTTGCAGAAACTAAGGCAAACAGAGTTAAGTGACTTGCCCAGGGTCACACAGCTAGTACATGCCTGAGGCCAGATTTGAATTCAGGAAGAAGAGTCTCCCTGACTCCAGGCCTAGTGCTCTATCCATCTAGCTGCCCCTTATAATCTCTAGCTTCCTTCAAAGCACAGCTCAGGTGATACCTCCCAATCTCCTGAGTTACTATCTCTCTCTGTGTCTTTCTCTCTTACTTCGCATTGACTTATCTGTTTCTATATCATGTCATCCCTGGAGAATGCTCCTTGAGGACAGGGACAATTTCATTTTTGTTTTTCTTTCCCTGCTACCTTACACAGCACCTCAGGTATAACAGGCATTTAGTAAATGGTTACGCAAGTCAAATGAATTGAATAGTTTCTGTTGGTGGTATTGGACTCAAGCCTTGACCGCACTCGCTGTGCAGAACCTTGTAGTGTTAGGAGACATCCTGTTTTCCAGAGGTAAGCCCTACTAAGCAGTTTGTGCCCTGAACTTGGCATAACAACAATCCTTTTCATTCTGGATGGTCTCAGCCACAGCAAAATCCCACAGCTGTTTCTGGTCATGAAGCCCTGCTATGAATCAAACTTGCCACACTGTTTCTGTTACCCCTCATTGTCAGGGCTATAGCTCACTCCGTAGCCATAGGTATGAGTATTGAGATCTGCCTGCACTAATGTGGGTCCCCTCAAATATGGGTGGGGCTCTGGTACATTTGGCCTTGCTTATAGGCTGTTTCCCTCACTTTGAAATTAAACTTCTGTTTGATTCCTGACTGTCTTTTCTCTAGCCTGCTCTGTTAGACTCTGGCCATCCACAGGTTGAAGGCTGGTTCTGGTCTGGCTGACAGTTTCCTTATTTTTAAATGAAATGATTAAACTGACCTCATTGTAACTAGCAACAGTGTAGCATCGGGGAGCCGGGTGAGGTACCCTTGAATGTTTTTTTCCCTTTGTGTCTGCATTTCTCTTGTACTGTGAGGGTTTCACCAGTGGAAAGAGGTCTTATGCGTCAGGCAGCACAGCCAAGGTATCCAAGTTCTTGGGCAGGGTCTTCAAAGGGACTTGTTTTAAGTAATTTATGTCACAGCATGGACAACATTCTCTGAGTCACTCTTTTCCCTTGGGTTATGTCTATATTATATGAGATCCTGACAATACGGAATTGACATTCCTAGATTTCTATGCCCGGAATTCTACACCCTTTCATAAACCCGGAATTTCTGGGTGATTGTGTTAGAACAGTCATTTAATCACCTAATAATAAAATTTCAGATCTGTAAAGGCCTTTAGAGACCAGTCCTCTTGTTTTAAAAATAAGAAAGCTGCCAGAAACTCAAGGTCGAATGATTAATTAAGAGGCAGAACCATCCCTTGAACCCAGGTCTCCTGAGTTCTAATTTTCTGTTCTTTCCACTGCCTATATCTTAACACAAAGTTGAAAGTCAAAGACTGTCCACTTCACAGTTTAGGGGGCAATAGACATTAAATATATATTAACTTCATTGGAAAAAAAGGGGTTGTATCCTCCTGTCAAGAATAATTAAACTGTTGCTTTTTGTTCTACATTGTACACAGTCCTCTGTGAAATACTCTGACTCAATGAGGTGACATTGACCTTGCCTGAACAGTTCAGGTCTTCCCCTTGGGATGCTTGAGTGCTGAGCACAGTGGCTGGGCTGGAAATGGACACTGCTGCGCATCTCCAGAGGTCATCTCATAGATTATTTTCTACCATTTGAGTGATTTGTCAAGAAATGTTTATCTATGTAGAAGGTACTAACTGCATAAGGATGGCAAATGGCATGATCCCCCTCCAGGAGCTCACATTTTAATGGGAGTGGGGGGAGGAAGTATACCATATATACAAATAAGCATAATAGAAGAACTTGATAAAGGCATAGAAGAAAGTTCAGGAAAGGTTCACCAGGAACATTTTAAAAGATAGAAGTTTGAGCAGGGGAGGTGTTATGGACCTTGAAGGAAGAGAAAGTTTTCCACAGGTGTTGAAGAGGAGGGAATATGATCCAGGCCACAGGGTATGGAGGTGCCAAATGTTTAGAGTTGGAAGAGGGCAGGATGAGATCAAGGAATTGCCCATAGTGTTGTTTGATTAAAAAGTTGGTCTTTGTGAAGAAGTGTCATGAAATAAGGCTGGAAAGGGAGGTTGGGGTCAGAGAATGGAGGGCCTTAAGGAACTCTTTAAGGATACATTTCAAAACAACGCATGAACAGAGTTCAGCAGTATGTTAGCACAGCAGTCAGAGCAATTCAGCTGAACATTACTGATAGAAAGGGAGCAGATGTGACTATCACATCAGAAGAGGGCATGGATAGTTCTAACCAGGCTAGGACTGGATGCAATATGTTTATTTAAAGTCATTGCTGGTGTATGTGAGGCTGTTGTAATTCTGTGGACCCAGCAGGATACAATTCAGGGAGAGGGATAAAAGTTCCATTGACTTCTTAATGCAGCAAAGCAAAGCAGCTGTGGTCCCTGAGGTGTCTCTGATCTATGTGTGTACTTGTGTTCTGCGGGAAATCCTCCCTTCTGGAAGTGATCCCTCTGTATCTTTTATACATACATATACACATACATACATATGTGTGTATACATAATGTATGTGTATATATACATACATACGTATGTGTGTATACATATGTATGTGTATGTATACACACATATCCCTTCCATTTATCTATTATATCTGGAATCTGGGTACAGTTAACATCATTCATGAGTGGTAGGTAATGATTCTGTGACTTCAGGTTCAGAAGAATCTACGTACACTTCTCAGGATTTCTTGACAATTCTGTCATTGCTACTCAATAAACTGCCATGATTCTCTATTACCTCCAGGATCAAATAAGACTTTTGTTTGTCATTTAAAGCTCTGCAATCTAGATCTAATTTATCTTTTATACTTTTCTAGCCTAATTTAATAACTTCCCTTCATATACTCTATAATTCAGCTTAACCGGCCTTCTTGCTATTTCTTATATACAACATTCCATCTCCCATCTCCCATCTCTGCACCTTTGCCCAGAGTGTCCCCTCTTTCTTTCCACTTCCTAATTTTATTTCCTTCAAATTTTAACTGTCCATCTTTTTACACAAATCCTTCTTGATTTCCCCAGCTGCTAGTGCCATGCTCCAAAATTACCCTACATTCATTTTATATGTTTCATATGGATATGTGTGTGTGAGTGTGTGCGTGATACACAGGCAGGTATAGATGTAGATATAACCAATAGTAAGTAAGTTTCTTAATGATGATGTTTAACTTTTGTCTTTTTGCCCTGAGTGCCTAGCACATGCATGGCACATAACAGTTGCTTAATAAATGCTTGTTGATTAGGGACATTGTGAGTCTATATTTTATCTACATAGTAGGACCAACCAAGCAATTGAAAAGGAAAAACCAACCAATCTACATTTGTTTGTTCTGTCCAGGGCCAGGAACCTAGCTAAATATGGAATGTTTGACTTCTCCCACCAAAAAAACAGGAACTGCTGTAGATATGATATAAATGTAGTCACCCAAATCTAATCTTAAAGTTGCTCATTTAAACTCAGATTCGACTCTGTAGTGGATTGGTGAACTCTTAGAGAGTAGGACCTGTACTGTGTACATCTTTGAAACTCTAGCACTGAATCTAATGCTTGGCACATTGTCATGAGATGGGGTCTTTGGGATTGGTGAATGGGAGAAATCACATGGTTTAGTGGATAGTATTAAACTTGAAGTCAGGAAATCTGTACTTCAGTTCAAACTCTACCTCTTACTGGTGATGTGATCCTGGGTAAGTCATTTCATGTCTCTGAACTTCAGTTTCTTTATCTGTCAAATGGGTATAATATTATTTACATGATGTACCTTGCAGAATTGTTGTGAGAAAAGCATTTTGTAAGAAATGGGAATTAAGAGATGTTTGTAGAATTGTGCAATGCCCATGATCACTCCTTCTTGGGCTGATAAAATAGAGAAGTAGAAAGCTGTTTTTCTGCATCTTTCCCCATATCTGTCTGACTTTTCAGCCTCAAATAAGTATTATTTAATAGTCTCTGAATCTCGGTTGCTTCACTCATGCAAAGAAGATAATAAAACTATCCTGGATGAGAAAGCATAAGGATAAATTTAATGCTACCCCTGAAGCTCCGTTAAAGAAAGGAACTATTTAAATGGCACCGTTATTTTTAAATGACCCTCTGGGCAGACAATCCACATTCCTACCGGTTGCTCCTCACAGTGAATGTCAGTTTGTCTGTGATTCATTTTCTGAGGATGATTTGAAGTTTTTTTTTCCATATTCTGTGCTTCTGGGTCGTTATGTTTGCAAACTTAATGAGTTATTGAATTGTCTGTGGCTGCAGTAGCTTTATTTCATTTGAGTCACTGTTTCTTCCATGACCTCATCTCACCAAAGCAGAATCATTTCTGATACATCCATCTTCTTGAGCATCTCTTTGCCCTGCCTAAATGCATTCAGCCGAGCCTTCTGCCCACTCCCGAAGACCCCCAACCTCGCTCTCCTTGGCGCAGCTGGCATATTTCCTGATAGGGTATGTCAATTAGAGGCTTTATCTTGTGCCTGGGGATGGCACGTTGTTATCCATGACACATATTCTGTCTGCCCTTGAAATAAACAGGAGCCCCCAGGATTCAATAAATTTGATTGGAGTATGTCTTTTCTTTGGAAGAGAATGGTTTCGTGGTAGCACTGTAGGATGTGATTTCAATTCATAGGAGCATAGATTTAGAGCTGAAAGAGGTTATAGAGATCCTCTTGTCCAACTCGAGTTTGCAGAGAGGAACTCCAGGTGCAGAGAAATGGAGCTATTTATCCAAGATCACACAGGTACTAAATGAGAGTAGTTGGATTTAAACCCAGATTGTCCAACCCCCAAACCAATGGGCTTTCCACTGCCCCATGCTGCCTCTTTCTACAAGCCTTCATTTAGTGCTTATAAAGTATCAAAATACCTTGATTCTGGTTTGGATTTGACTGCTAATTGACTATGTTCTTGGGTTATTTTCCCTTATTCTCAGTTTGTCAATCTGTAAAATGTAGATAATATGCCCCATCCTTCATAAGGTTGCTATGAAGAAAACATTTTTTTTTCTTTTTTAAAAGACTATGCCTCCCTATCTTACCCAGGCTGGAAGTGCAATGATCAGTCACATACTTGATCCTATCTGGTTGGCATAGGACCTTTAATTCATTCTGTTTCTGACCTGGATTGGTTTGCCCCTTCTTTGGCAAGCTGGCAGTTCCATCTGCCCTTCTCCTGAGAGTTCACCATATTGATTCCAGATATTCCAGTCACTCAATCAGCTTGGCATTCGTAGCTCAGAACTCAAGAGATCTGTCATCCTCAGCCTCCTGCTACCAGGCACGTGTCACCATGCATAGTAGTGAGCAATTACTATGATTGTACTTTCAAGGTCCAATTCCTTCATTTTATGGGTGAAGAAACTGAGGCATAGAAAGGCTATGTGACCAGACCAGAGTCAAACAGCTTGTCAATGGCAGAGTGAAGATTGACTTATTTACAGTCCCTTCCACTGAACCTAGATGCCTCTCCACAATGTTAAAACTTTGGGGAGTCATCAGGAATCTTTGAACATTTGGATGAATTCTAAATGTAGTCTTGCCCTTGGGTATACAAAATCAGCCCCACAAATATCACATGGTGAAGGAATATGTAGACATCAGCTGTTCTGCAAAAGGACCCAGGAGGAGGATTGGCTCAAAAAAAGTCAGCAGTGTGATTTTGGGTCCCATAGAAGAGGACAAAAGCTTTCTTCTGAGTACAGAAATGGTCCCACTTGAGTCTCTCCTCATCAGACTCCATCTGGAACACTGTATTTAGTGTCATTGTGTTTAGATGTTCATTTTAGTGATGGGGCTGCCAGAGAAGATAATGTAAACTTGGGCTCATTTAGGAGAAGCACATCTTCCCAAAACCAGGAGGTGACGGTCCCTCCCTGTTCTTCCCCTAGCTTACCTCCTCTGGAGGACTGTGTTCAGATTAGGGGACAGGGATTTAAGGAGAACATTGATAAAATGTAAGGCAACCAGGATGGTGAAAGGGCTTAAGTTCATAAGCTATGCAGATTAGGTAAATGAAATAGGCATATTAAGGTTGGAGAAAGAAAAGAATATTTGTAGGCAACATGATCACTGTCTTCAAGTATATGAAAAGTTATTGTATGGAGGAGGAATTAGATTTATTCTGTTTGGTCCCAGAGAACAGAACCAGGAGCCATAAAAAGGTCAATTTAGACTTGATATCAGGAAAAATGCTTCCTATTTATTGGAGCTGTCCAGAAGAGGAATAGGCAGACTTGAAAGGTGGTAGAGTCCCCCTCCTTGGAGGTCTTCAAGCAGAGGTGGATAGCCACTTATTGGGTATGTTATAACAGCAGTTCTCTGCTTTGTTGGACTCCATGGCCACTGATGTCCTTCCCAACTCCAAAGATTTTATAATTCTGAGCTTTAGTGAGATTATAGGGTGTAGGGGTTTGTTCAGAGGCATGTGAGGGTCAACTGCCTAGGAAATGTAGGTATATACCCTGATTAGTTGTCAGAGTCTAGGGCTACCTCTACCATGACTGGCTGATTACGGTTCAAGAGGACAGACATTTAGTCCTCATGGTCACTGAATGTGAGTACTAGGATAAGTATTTTACCTCCCTTCTCCTCACACCCCTCGTACTCCCCTCCCCTCCCCTCCGCTTCCCTTCCCTTCTCCTTCCCTGCCTTTCTCTTCTCTCTCCTTTGTCTTTCTTTTTTCCTGTCTCTGGTTATCTCTGTGTGTATCTCCGTCTTTTTCTCTGTCTCTCCCTTCTCCATCTTTACCTCTTTTCTTCTGGAGTGTAACAAAATGGGTAAGGTTCTCTCCTCCTCGTAGTTATATCCAGGACCAGTTAATGGTGACTTCTGGCTGGAGCACACACTGAGTAGCTCCATGGACTTGCCTGTCATGTGAAAGGGAAGTTCTTGGGCCTCAAGCTCATGGATACCTTCTGCTTTTCTAGCTTCTTCTCCAAGCACAAGGCAGAGACTGAAGCTGTGCTGGTGGGATTTCCCAGTCCAAGATGTGGAAGAAGCCAGAGAATGCCCAGGCGATGTGCGCTCGCTCACCAAGCAGACGGAGAGCGTCTCAGCTCGAGGTGGGGTTTAGGTCTTTACAAAGCAGGTGCTCTTCTAAACCTGGGATCCATGAACTTGTTTGTTTTTTAATGTTTTGACAACAGAATTTAATATCATTGCTTTACTTTGTGATCCCATGACTTTTTTTGTTTGCATTTAAAAATAATAAATCCGTAGGTGTGCACCTGATTGCAGGTTAAGGATCCCTGTGCTAGAGAGAAAAGGGAATTTGCTGATTTAGGATGAAGTGGGGTGGGGAGAGACAAGGAGGGAGGGAGAGAAGGAGAGAGGGAGAGAGGGAGAGAGAGAGAGAGAGAGAGAGAGAGAGAGAGAGAGAGAGAGAGAGAGAGAGAGAGAGAGAGAGATGGAGACAGACAGAGACAGAGAGACAGAGACAGACAGACATAGAAACAGGAAGAGACAGAGACAAGATAGGCACAGAGATAGGAAGGGAGAGCGAGGGAGGGAGAGAGAGAGAGAGAGAGAGAGAGAGAGAGAGAGAGAGAGAGAGAGAGAGAGAGAGAGAGATGGAGACAGACAGAGACAGAGAGACAGAGACAGACAGACATAGAAACAGGAAGAGACAGAGACAAGATAGGCACAGAGATAGGAAGGGAGAGGGAGGGAGGGAGAGAGAGAGAGAGAGAGAGAGAGAGAGAGAGAGAGAGAGAGAGAGACAGACAGACAGACAGACAGACAGACAGACAGACAGACAGACACGGAGAGAGAGATAGAAATATTTGCCCAGTTTCTGGTGATAATCATTTAATGCAAATTTTGGATTTTAATAAGAGCCAGAGCTTGAATTAAGAAAAGGTTGGAGCTAATAGTCTCTTTGTTCTCTCTGAAAAGAATGCCTCTTCCTATGTCAACAAAAGCCAGATAAGGCTGACTTAATATTCCTTAAGAGACCTTTAACCCAAGACACTTTTTTCTGAATAAGGGGATGTTTTCCGTATCTTAATATTTTGTGGACATATACCATGTTATGCCACGTTAGTGGTAAAGAAAACACGGACATCCTGGGTCAACATTTCACGTGAAGCACTATACCCTTTCCTGAGTCAGTAGTCTCAAGGACCTGTTTCCGACAGGATGCTGTCACCAGCGTGGTGGAATTTTCTCTTTATCTCGTGTCACAGAGATGCATGCTAGCCACACAGCCTGGAATCATAAATTCCAGCTGACAATAGTCATATCACTAAATTTACAATTTATTCAACTAAGAGGGTTTCTTTCTCACGGTAAAATGTATTTAAGTATGGAGTTAACCAGATTTGTTTCTGGTTCCGTGGAATCCACATACTGTTACTTTAATAATAAACGTGTGCATTTAGGCTGTTGCCTGTACTTTACCCAAACTTTCAGGTTCACACTGGTCATCAGTTTACTTGGTGAGTAAAGTCAGTGAGTTACTAGTACAGTGCAAAGGAATTGCTTGTGCGGCTGCCCCTTCAACTAGGTTTACCGTCTTTGGGGAGCCCAAACCAAAGGGTGATGCTTTGAGTCTACATAAGTCTGTGAGAACTCACCAGAATGTTGCCTGAGAGCTACCTCAAGTTCAAGGAAAAGAGGTTGGCTGACAAATTCTCTGAGTAGCTGACAATAGTGTTTATTGGTTTATGCACTTTTGCAAGTCCTTCATGGCTCATTCTGTGCATGTGTGCGTGTGTGTGTGTCTGTGTCTGTGTGTGTGAAATAAAGGCTGTCCCAAGGCCATTATTTGTTCCCTTACTTTGAATATGGAGACTCGCTCCCCTCAACCACTTTTGGAGAAACCTAAACCAAAGCTATGTGTTGCAGCTTGTCTACACCCACCACCAGCTTCTTCCTTGTTATCTGCGTACAAGGTATTACCATTTGAAAAGGGAGATCTCTATGAAATACCTTTTGTTAAGTCAAATATACTATTTCTTGACTAGCTGTGAACTTGGGTTCTGAATATTTTTGACATTTCAAAGCTCTCCAAACCTGTACTGAGAACTTCTGCCTTCACCTCTGCTGAGTTTCATACAGAGTTCTGGGATAGCATACTGTAAAGAGCAACGAGCTGAAGTCCCAAAACTTGGATTATTAGTGCGCTCTGTGGTCTTTTTGCCTGTTAGTTTCCTTATCTGTGTAATTGCCCAGACTGATGAAATCACAGGCCATAGAATTTCAGAACTGGAAGGGACCTCAAAGGCCAACTACCTAACCCAGTCTATAATATTCCTGACAAGTGATTGTTAGCCACTGAAGGGGAGCTCATCCCTCCCATTCACAGCTTTTCCACTGATCATTCCTCTTAGACATTCCTCAGAGGAAGGGTCAATCATCATAGAGACCATGGCATGATGGTGCTCTCTATACGTGCTCATTCTCTTAAAGTAGCACATTGCACTCTGGCTTAGTTCTAATTATTAGGAATCTTTTCTTCATATGAGGTAAAATTTATTTCTCTTCATCACTCTTAGTCCTGACTTCTGGGGTCACATAAAATAAGTCTAATCCCTTTTTTTTCATGTCATTAACTCAAGTATTTGAAGACAGTGTCAAGTCCTGAAATCAAAGTCATGAGTTAAGGACCTAAGCATTTTTAATTGAGATACCAGGTAACAGACCTGTCACACTAGGGGATGTCCAGTGGATTTTCTCAACCAAAGTGAACCATGAAAATGTTTTATAGTTTTAGGAGAAGAGGGGGAGAAGATAGTATGAGGTAGCAAGGCCTGGTAATGAGATCCCAGTGATCCTTGGAAATCCAGGCAAGGAAAGTCACTTCATTCTGTCTGTTTTGTCCTTCATGCTCTGAATCCCAATAGAAGGGATAAGGACATCAAAGGCCTAGATCCAGCTTGAGCCAGGTTCCTCCACAAGGCAAACTCCCTGGGTGAGGGTGGGGGTGGGGACACAGGGTATGGTTTAGCTCAACCTAAGGAAGAGTAAATATCTTAAGAATAGGAATATAGGGGCATTATTTGCATTTTGACATGGTCATGATGATTAAGGGGTAGGGGCCATCCATATTACAATCAGTATGAACAATTTTTTGTCATTACTGTAACAATTATATTAACAGCTTTGTCAACAGCTATCATGTCCCACCCTAAACCTTCACTTTGGCTAACTAAATCACTCCCTTTGATTCTCATAGAGCATATTCTTCTATCCCTTCCCCTCCCTAGCTCTCCTCTTTAAACATGCTCCAGCTTATCCTTGATCTTTATAAAACATGGCTTCCAACCTGAATACAGTGCTTCAGATATGATCTGACCAGGCTTGACAAGGGGATCATTTCCCTTGTTCTGTGCAATATAATAGCTAACATTTATATGACACTTTCTACATGTTAGACATGTGCTAAGGGCTTTACAATTATTATCTCATTTTACCCTCACAACAACTTTGGGAGGTAGGTGCTATTATTGTCCCCATTTTATGGATGAAGAAACTGAGGAAGATTATGGTTAAGTGACTTGCCCAGGGTCACATAGCTACTAAGTGTCTGAGGCTGGATTTTAACTCAGGCTGTCTGACTCTAACTACCTAAGTAAGTTTGCCTCAAGTTTAGTGAAGTTTAATAAGTAAGTTTACTGGGAGTTAAGAGATTTAGGTTCTAACCTCAACTCTACTATTGTGTAACCTTGAACAATTCCCTTCCCTTATTTGGACCTCAGTTTATTTACCTGAAAAGGAAGAGAGTGGGATAGACACATTTCTAACATCCCTTTCAATTCTAACATGCCATGAGTCTGTGAGTCTATCTGTCATTTTTGATTGAGGCCATTTTTTCCAACGTTAAGAAGAAAATTAATTTTCATTGTAATTTGATCATACTCTGGCATTGGCATTTAGGGAAAGAAACCAATACTTTATCAGTGCAGGACCTCTTTACCTCACACCATGCAATACCACAATAGCTACAGGTGGTTCTGCCTGCTTCAAGGCTCTCCCCACTCTGATCCAGCTTCTAACAGTCTCTAAAGTGATTTTCCTAAAGCTCAGGTCTGATCACTACTCAGTAAACTGCAGTGGCTCCCTATTACCTCCAGGAGAAAATACACAATGCTCCATTTGGCATTCAAAGCTCTTTATGACCTTGACACTTCTACCTTTCCAGTCTTTTCACGCTTACTCCTTGAATCATCCTCTTCAATACAGTGACACTGGTCTCCTGTCTATTCCATGAACAAGATGCTCCTTAACTCAGTTCTGTGCAACTTCTCTGACTATCCCTCATACCTGGAATGCTCTCCCTCCTCTGCTCTGATTATTAACTTTCTTGGTTTCCTGTTAAGTCTCAATTAAAATCCCACCTCCTACAGGAAGCCTTCCACAACCTCTCTTAATTCCACTGTTTTCCTTCTCTTAATTATTTCACATGTAATCTGTACATAGCTATCTCTCTCTCTCTCTCTCTCTCTCTCTCTCTCTCTCTTTCTCTTTCTCTCTCTCTCTCTTTCCCCCCCCCCCACACACATACACATATGTATACACATGTTGTCTCTCCCATTAGATTATAAGTTCCTTGAGGTCAGGGATGTGGTTTGCCTTTTTTTGTATCTGTAGTATTTAGCATGGTACCTAGCACACAGAAGGTGCTTAATAAGTGTTTATTAATTGATTGATTGATCAGACAAGCTGGGGTACGTTGCTTTGGGAATGTCTTAGCTTCCACTTGGAAATTTTAATGGTTTACAAATTCCCCTGACTGAAAAGAGATCATGATGCTTTGGACTGTAATTACTGTAGAAACAGAAAATTCCTGTCCACATGCCTCCCCGTTAAGTATGACAGTATGCAGAGCTTGAAGACTCAGGTGTGGGGACAGAAGAGGGACTTATGAAGCTCCTGAATTTTTACCACTTGCTCAGCGTTGCTTGGTAGAAATAGCCGAAAGGCCTAGTGATGAGAAGAACTGGATCTGAGTCCTCCTGCTTCTGTCACTAATTCTCTGTGTGAGCCTGGGTAAGTTACTTGCCTTTCCTGGGCTTCAATTTTTTCCTATGTAAAAGTAAGTTGCTAGACTAAAATGTTCCCCACCTCACAAAGTCCCTTCAAGCTTCAAATATTCCATGATTTTATAGTATGGTTTGGCTTCTTTTCAACCTCACACTAGCCCACACTGAAGTTCATCTGCCACTTTTCATCCCACTCACAGAGCTTGGCAAGAGCCTCCCATATTTTATCCCTGTTAGCCTGGCATTTCACTACACAGAGAGCTTAGTGTCATCCACAAACCTGGAAATTTCACTGTGTACTCCCTCCTCCACATCCTTTACTGAAATGTTCACTAAGATGATTCCCAGGACTGATCCCTTAGAGCTCCTACAGTTCCCATTTTTCTAATCAGAGAAATGTCGTTTATCCTTACCTTTGCCTTTCGTATTGAAGCCAGTTTCCAATCTAAGAAATAGCATCCCACAAATCCTAGGATGCTTAGAGTGTCTACAGTTTTTAGTGGAATCTTGTCATGGACTCTTTGGAAGTTCATGGGTGTTATGTTCACTGGTTCTTCCTTTCCCACAAACAAATTTATG
The DNA here is from genome assembly GCA_023548195.1 of Bettongia penicillata ogilbyi. NCBI lineage: Eukaryota > Metazoa > Chordata > Mammalia > Diprotodontia > Potoroidae > Bettongia > Bettongia penicillata. The sequence goes on from JAJHZJ010000435.1 coordinate 1,013,152, forward strand.
CCTTTACAAATCTCTAGAAATACAAAATTTCTTTTCAGAAACCACATTGCCTTTTTCTTAATAACTTACATTGGATTGTGTATTCAGTATTCCTACCTTTCACTATGATTTGTAATATTTGTGATAATTTATTGCAATTTGTAAAAGACAGAAATGATCATGTTGGTTCTCTGGGCATATCAGTGTACCAAGGACTTGTGATTTTTCAGTCTGTGACCTTCTGGTTTCAGAACTTCCTCCATTGACATACATCAAAATCCTAGCTAGATTATAATTTTAGATCACTGTCTGTGATTGAGAGAGAGCAAATGATTTGCCTATGGCCCCATGGCTACTTTGATAGTATTTCACTTTCACAGGTGAGATTTGAACTCGTGTCTTCTTAAAGAAATCTTTTTTCATTCTATGGTTTTCTTTTATTTATGTATTTTTAAAGAATATTTTATTTTCCCCCAATTATATGTTAGAATAATTTTAAACATTTTTTAAAAAAAGTTTTGAGTTCCAAATTCTACATTTCTCTCTCCCACCCTTCCCCATGCCCTGAGATCGTAAGCAATCTGATATAGGTTATACCTGTGCAATTATGTAAAACATTTTCATATTAATCATTTTGTACATGAAGACTCAAACAAGAAAGAAAGTTAAAAATAGTATGTTTCAGTTTACATGCAGACAAAGTCAGTTCTTTCTCTGGAGATGGATAGCATTTTTCATAATGAATCCTCTGGGATTGTCTTGGATCATGGTATTGCTGAGAAGAGCTAAGTCATTCACAGTTGATCACTATGCAGTATTGCTGTTACCATGTACAGTGTACTTATTGGTTCTGCTTAATTCATTTTGCATCATGAACCCATATCTTCTTGATTCCAATTTTGCTACTCTATACAAATTTTTAAATAACTTCTCATTGGATGCCATATCTAGCAGAAATTCAAATTCCTTCAAGGTGAAGGTCTTTTTACATCTATCATTGAGGGAATGAACCCATGAATATTTTTATGTCCACTTCAGGAAAAGATTAGCTACTTTGAATGAACTGATGAATTTAGTAAAAGCAATTGATTCAATTATCTTTATATAGAAACAATCTAAGAGATTTCATTTTCTTCTCCTGATATTATCAGCTATACATGTTTTTAGACTCTTAGTTCTTAAGAAACTGTAGTTAGCTGAATACCCATGGGGAACATATAAGTATATGTGTACAAAATGTATAGAGTGCAGGGCCTGGGGTCAGCGAGACCTGAATACAAATCTAGCCTTAGACACTACTTATATGACCCTGCTAAAGTCATTAACCTTTGTTTGCCTCATCTGTAAAATGGAGATAATAATAGCACCTACCTCCCAGGGGCGTCATGGGGAATTATAAAGTACTTAGCTCAGTGCTGGCACATAGTAAATGTCCTGTAAATGTTAGCTATGATGATAATGATGATAACCGTTCACATGCACACATGCACATACACACTCACTCTCCTGATAGACTTAAGGAAGAGATAAAAGCTTCATTATGGTATAGCTCAGAACTTGTTTGATGACCCAACCCAAAGAATAGTTTTCATTGGTTCAACTTGGAGAGAGGTCTCAATGGAATATTGATCAAAGATATCTAGCATTTTTCATCCATGACTTGAATGAGACAGTTGATCACTGGCAATGACTTGTTAATTCTGCAAATTGGAAAGAAATGAGGGAGAGTGGGATGACATGGTAAAGATCTAAAAAGCTCTCAGTTGACTATAATAGTGAACCAAACTGAATAATGTGAAATGTACTGAAGATAAATGTAAAGTCTCACTCTTGAATTAAAGAAAATAAATTTTACATGTACAAGATGGAGGTTGGATTTGTTATCTCTGGGAGATTTTGTATTCTCCATTGTTTACAGCTTCTGGTTTAGCTGCAATCCTTGCCTATCTCTTTCTCAGGGAAGAGTGATTCTTTCTATTTTTTTTTCACTCAGCTCTTTTAGAAAAGACAGAAATTCTACCCTAGGATAAACAAAAAGCCTTGGTTCAAATTCTCCCATCTTATCTCTCAGGATCTAGGCTCCTGGAGCATCTCACCTCCCTGGTCAAGAGACTTTTAGCCCCAGGCACTTTAAAATAAATAAGATTCTCTCACATGGCTAATGCTCTCAGTGTTGGTCTCTACCCCACCATCCACCTCCCACCCCAACCCCAGGTTTAGATCTCTCTCTGCTGTAGGCCTCTCTATGAGCATATATACTTCCCAACATTCTGTCTCTGAAAACTAAACTTGAAATCTATCAAACATCTTTGGAATTTAGGGTTTTCCAGTTTTCAAACCACAGTTCATTTCTATTCTCCCATGAGGATGAGTATGTGAAGAAGAAAAGACACAGCCACAAACTAAGCTTAGAAGGCAAGGCCATTTTCTCTTCTAACTGCTGTAGCAGGAAGCCCCCTGGCATATACATGAGGGCCTGCTGCTGCACAGGTTCTCAGATCTTCTTTTCTCAAAGAAAAGCAACTTTTGAGGGGCCAACAATCTACTCTAATTACATTCACCAACAGAGAAAATACAAGGAGAAAAATAAAGACCAACAGGCAGGGCTTCTAACTATCTGACCATAAGCAATTCCTACATCACAGATCAACAGACAGATTCAGCTGTCTGACCATTACATACATAGAGGGAGAAGCACTAATATCTGGATTTTCAAAGAGGGAGGAGCTCCTTAACAGCTATCCAGAGTCTCATGTGGAACATAAACTTTATTCCAAGCCCCCAAAGTACAATCTCATCTCAGAGTAGATATATATTTTTCAGAACAAGAGGGCACCTGCTATCATTTAAAAAATGCACTCAAAACAGAAATACCCCAAACCTGCACATGAACTTAAAAATGAAAAGATTTCTACATGATAATTTATTATTCTGCTGACCCAGTGCCTCATTAGAACAAAAGATATGGGCCTTCCTACAAAACAAATCTCCCCTAATCAAGCTTACCTTAATGGGCTTTACATGAGGCCTATTGATGGTTGGGAAAGATCTTTAACTCTTCCCCCACACTCTCCATTTACCTTACATCAACTTTATACTTGCCTAATCAAATTCCTGGTCTTTTCATATGCAGAGAAATTTAAATCCAAATCTTTGAAGGGTTTTGGGTCTTTCTCTTTTTCCTGTATACTCTGTATGTTATATTCTTTTCCCTCAGATCTGGCTTATTTAAAACCTTATTGTGACTTGTGATCGAAACTCTTTTCCCACAAATATGTATATAATCTTTATTTTTTTTTCATTTCAAAGAGATCTGATTTTAAGGATGTTGCTTATGTTTCAGATGTATGCTGGAGTCAACTTAAAAGAGCTAGTTGTTAAATTTTCAGTGTATTTACACCTCCAAAATCAGCAGCCTCACAAATCTGGGCTTAATGTATTATTTTGTTGATTATTTAGATGTAAGAAATGGATGGAGAAAATGATAATAGTGCAAATTAAACTTAAAAGTATGTTAAGCACCCCCATCCTTGCTGCCCTAAAAGCTTATTGTTAAACATTTATCAGCATGTCCCTCATTTGGTTCCTTGTCATATAAATTCCCCTGCTATCCAGGCAAATCCTGGAGCTTTCTTGCGTAGATGCAGTGGAGGATCTGTGGGAGGTCGTGGATAAAAGTCACAGGAGATGAAAAAATATGGATGGACTATGATCTGCCCTGGTGGAGATGGCAGAGGTTCCTGCATAAATGTGATCCCAGGCACATCAAAAAAACAGTATAAACAAGTTTTCTTTTCTATCGGTGTTTCTGGTACTTGAAATCAACCCCCTTCCCTCTCTTCACTGCATCCTTGTGCCTGGTGGTAGAAATGGTGGGGAGAAACCTTGGGACACAGTTCTAAGAACTCCTAGACTCTTACTGTTATGTGAATTATTAAATTGAAAGATAATTCAGTTGGAATGCAGTCAGGTTTCAGGTTCCCAGAAGAGGACTATTTAAATTCTGGCACTTCTGAGTGCCTCCCTCAGATTTCTTATCATGCCAGTGTGTGAAAGAAACTGTCTGAATTCCTTCTAATGAACGCTATCAAGACTCGGCTGTGGTCACTCTCAGGACACCGTGACATGATACAGGGGGAGAAATTGGTTTAGAATCATTATGTCATGAAGTCCTTTTGGCTGGGCCTATAAAATAATCAGCTTTTAAAGGAGAAGAAAAGGTAGAAATAATGCCTTGTCATTAAAGTTAATGAAACCTTTAGGAGTCTTTGAGGTAATGGGCCACACTTTGGAGAAGTCAGAGGAAGAAAGCTGGAAGGTTGTGATGTAGAGCTGATGCTTAGAGACGGGGAATAGTATTGAAGGCAGCAGGCATTTGTTTATATGTTTTTAGAAATACTTCATTTATTTTAACATTCATTTAAAAAAAAAGTTAGTTCCAAATCCCTTCCTCTAGCTGGCAACAAGTATTTGTTAGACTCTTACTATGTTCTAGGCACTGTGCTAATCAGTGGAAGAGTGAATACACAGGATCAAAAAGATGTTCCCTCTTCTGAAGCAGCTTGCCTTCTAATGAGAGAAAGCAATTTACAAGAGAGAGTTAAAAAGCTGGGAAGAGGGAAGGAAGTCCCCATGCAAGAACATGAAATCAAAGTCCAGAAACTGAGACACAGAGCTAGGAGGTGGATGGAGATTGACTGGCCTGGGTCTCACCCCAAAATGGAAACTCTGGGAAGCATTCACCAGTGGGAGAAGGAATTTGGCATGGGGGAAAGATGTTCCAGGGTGAGAGAGCAACTGAGGCATGATGTCCAGAAAGTCAGAAAAGAAGACAAAAGCTACCAACGCAGAGGTGGAGGAGATTCAGTGTACTTGGCTGAATTTGAGCAGTGTTCTTATGTCTTTACCCCTCTGCTTGCAGAAGGGAGCATGATTTCTTTCAATCGCAATTTTTTTTGTAAATAGCATTTTATTTTTTCAATTACAGGTAAAGATAGTTTTCAACAATCATTTTTTGTAAGACTTTGAATTTCATATTTTTTCTTCTTTCCTTTCCCCCTACTCAAGAAAACAAGCAATCTGATATAGGTTATACATATGCCATCATGTAAACATATTTCCACATCAGTCATGCTGTGAAAGAAGAAATGGAACAAAAGGGAAACACCACAGAAAACAACCAAAAGTGAAAATACTGTGCTTTGATCTGCATTCAGACTCCCTAGTTCTTTCTCTGGTTGTGGTTAGCATTTTCCATCAGAAGTCTTTTGGAATTGTCTTGGATCGCTGTATTGCTATGAAGAACTAAGTCTTATAATGGATCATCACACAGCTTGGTTCTGCTCACTTTATTTAGCATTATCAGTTCATGTACGTCTTCCCAAGCTTTTCTGAAACCTGGCCCCTCATCATTTCTTATAGAACAGTAGTATTCCATCACATTCATATATTACAGCCATTCCCCAGTTGATGGGCATTCCATCAAATTCAAATTTTTGGCCACCACAAAAAGAGTTGATTTAGATATTTCTGTACTTGGAGGCCCTTTCCCCTTTTTAATGATCTCTTTGGGACACAGACCTAGTAGTGGTATTGAAGATTAAAAAGTATGCACAGTTTGATTGCTCTTTGGCCAGAGTTCCAAATTCTTTTCCAGAATGGTTGGATCAGTACAAAACTCCACCAATAATGCACCAGTGTCCAAATTTTCCCACATTTTCTTCAACTTTATCATTTTCCTTTTTTGTCGTATTAGTCTTTAAATTTTTGGTGCAATTTACTTGTAAATCATTCTGGCCCTGGAGATTTTTTTCCTTAGGCAGTTCATTAAAGCCTTGTACAATTTCTTTTTCTAAAATGGAGTTATTTAATTATTTTATTTCCTCCTCTGTTAATCTAGGCTATTTATATTTTTTGTAAATATTTGTCTATTTCACTTAGATTGTAAGATTATTGGCGTATAGTTGGGCAAAATAGCTCCTAATTATTGTCTTAATTTCCTCTTCATTTGTGGTGAATTCACCCTTTTCATTTTTGATATTGACAATATGGTTTTCTTCTTCTTTTCTTTCTTTTTAAAAACTCACTTATGTAATTTTAAAGAAAGTTATGAAAACATTAGATAGATAGCAGTGACTAGTGTATAGAGGGCTGACTTTGGACTCAGGAAGAACTGGGTTCAAGTTTTATCTCTGGCAACATCTTAGCCGTTTAACCCTAGACAAATTACTTAATATCCCAGTGACCCAGGAAATTCTCTCAGACTATATTCCATATAAGTTACCAAAGAATTGCCCTAAATGAGAATGTTTCCATACCTGAAGTTCTGTCCACCAATTAAATCATAGATTTGGACAAAAACAAAAAAAGAGGAGTTGATTCTCCTTGAAGGAGTTAATGATATTTAGATCTTAAAAGGACCTTTGCACTGAAGTAAGTGCCTGTTTTTACAAATAAGGAAACTGAGGCTTAAAGAGATGTGATTTGTTCAAGGTCATACATAAATAAGCATCTGTAAGGACCCCAAAATATAGAATATGAAATCTCCCTTACCAACAAACACATTCATGTGAAAACTCAGAAGAGACAGTTATTTAAAAAAATAAAAAAAAAGCAATCAAGCAACTTCTATGTAAAATTATGCCAATCTACTCCTGAACTTACTGCTACAGTTAGTGTCCATGCTATAAAGTCAGTTAATCAAGGCATAATGATTAGCAGAATCAACCAGGAAATCCTTTCTGGGTACTCTGAGAAAGAACACAGTTTCTTTTAAGTGTCAAAGCCAGGATTCAAAGTCAGGTCACCTGACCCTAAATCCAGGGCATATTTCACCATACCCTACTGTAACTGAAACAAGACTGGCATTGTCATTCAATCTTTACATGAAAACTTTTTTAATGTTAATGTCTCCTCTCCCCCTATTACCTTGTCTTAACTTTATATTTAATTTGCATGTGAATTGCATTTAGAAGTATATTTTTCCTTGGTAGAATGTGACTTCCCTGAGGGAAGAGACTTTCATTTTTGCTGATGAACCCACTGCTTGGGATATAGTAAACTCTTAATGAGTACTTATTGATCGAATTATTGATGGATGCCATCTTGGTTCGAATAAAAATTCTCATTTCACCAAAGACCAATGTCAGCCTATGGGGTAAGATGAATGAAAATAGTCTTTGTTGGTGGGTAGCTCATAGCATGCTTTGGAACCTGCTAGGAACCCATGAGTTTGACAGGTCACAGTCTGGAAAAAGAGTGTTTCCCTTGGGCTAAGGGAATTTGGAATCCAGGTAAGGAAAAACTCAGAGAGTGAAATATCTATACTCTTGAGAAGAACCATGAGATTCTTTTAGGAGTACAGGGGGTTTCCAAGAATGTCCAGTAAAAATGACAAGTAAAAACAGCTATCAAATAAGTCCTGGGCTTTTCCTCCAAATTGCTGACCTTTTCTGTGAAATTTCTTTTGGTTCTTCAATCAGATATCCATGTGATCTGAATGTTATAGAGGATTGCTGAGATATTTCTACATCCTCCAGGGAATGAAAGGGGCCTCCAGGAATCACCACTGATTCTTAAATTGTTAATAATATCCTCTCATGTCTTTCTGAGACTCTTAGCTTACTGAATTTCATAAAAATGAGCGCTCTCTGAGGAAATTGACTCATCCCTAAGAAAATCACAAGAAGGAAGTTCTTGTTGGAAATTGTGTATGGGGAGGGTTTGGCATGTAAAAGGTTAGGTAAGAGATTGAAGAGAAAAGTATAGTGCCTGTGTTCACTGTAGGGGAGAAGAAAGAATGTAGTGGGGTGATGTACACCAGGGAAGTGGTAAACATATGACTGTATGCTGGAAAAAATTGCTTAGAGTTTAGCGTGCATCTGAGTAGAAACTTCAGTTATTATCCACATAACTTCTAATCAATTCATTAAAATGCATATTTTGAATGCTTACTATTCACAATGTACTTCAAGGGATAAAAAATGTAGAAAATATGGTCTCTGACCTCTTAGAGGTTGCAGTCTGTTTGCAAAGACGATATGTGTACAGATGGCTAGTGCTACAAATAGTATAGTTATGTGCATTATAGTACAAAAAATGTAATATTACAATAGTGCAAAATAGGACAATTATGTACAAAACAGTGCATTATGACCCTATTATTACCTTTGTTTGCTATTTTAATAATACTCATAAAATTCTATGAAATAGGTATAGTACAGATAATAGGTAGTATACAGTATATAGTTATTCCCATTTTATAGCTAAAGAAATTGAGACTCTGGGACTTGAAATTATTTAGCCCACTGCTAGTGAGCATCAAAGATGAGATTTGAATTCCAAGCCTAGAATTCACATTTATATGGTACTCATAAGTGTGCAAAGCACTTAGTATGCATGATCTCCATGGAATTTTACAACAACCCTGTGTTGGTTGCTATTAGTATTCCAGTTTTTATGCATGAAGTACCTGAGGCTCAGAGAAGTTATATCCATTATTACACAGCTAGTAAATGTCATAAGATTCAAATCCAAGTCTTCCTAACTCCGAGTCCAGTAGTCTATGCCAAGCTACCACTCTTTAATAACTTAGTCAATGTTTACAATAATTGAATTCAGAAGACGCCCATCCATAAAGATTTTCTATACCTCTTATGTCTTACTTTCACCTCTAAAAGGGAAGATTAGCTTGTGATTTTATTATGTAGCAATGCCCACAAAAGAATTCCTAATTAATCCAAAAATATTTTTCTCTTGACAAGATTTCAAAACTTCTGGGCTTCTTCTCAATACTATATATACCCCATTGACTAAAACAAAATGGAGAAAATGGTTTCTCTTGTTTATCTAATTAGATTACAGAGGTAAGTAGCATTAGATAATTAAAAGCCATAAATAGCATCCATGCATTTCAGTCTTGACATCCCTACCCCTCTTATTTTGAAAACTCATTCTTAGCAAGATGACATAGTATATGGCATTCTCTGACAAAGGCTTGCAAATGAATTAAAAAAAAGCCACAATTCAGTTTGCCCCAGAAGTTTCTTTGCTTTTCTTCACCCCACCCACTTGCCCTTAGAGAAGAAACCACTCTGGCACAAATTCTTGCTTATACTTGGCAAAAACCTTCCTGCAAAGCTCATTTACTATGTGATTATTTCCCACTGGTTGTACCATCAGAGGGTGAATCCATGACTGAATCCAACTTTTTAAGTTGGCAAAGACCTTGAAAGTCTGGAACTTCCTAGAAGTGGGAGATAAAAGCAGGGAAAAAGCCATAACCTCTGCCCTGGCACACTTAGACTAGCCTTTATGATTGCCAAGTCTTAGAAGGAGAATGAGAACAAGCCAGTGGAGTGTGGAGGGATAGCTCCGGGTATGGGGAGGGGACCCATCTGATGCTCCTGGATGTTCTGTGTGTACCACTGTAACTGACTGAGATCTTAGAAAGAAAGAACCCTACAGGATTCACTTTAAGGGTTTGTGAGGTAGTTGCTACAGATTCAGAAAGCAGAATGCTTTTTTTTTCTTTAGAAAAAGTCTATTTTAACTCCTCTGGTCCAGTGGTCCTCTTTTAGTTAATGACATAGTCACATATATGACAGACAGAAGTTCAGGATGACACAATTAAGACATGTCCTGTTGGACCTCAGAAAGTAGAATTGGGGTCCCTGGGTGAGAATTGCCAAGAAAAAAATTTAGAATTGATATAAGGAAAACTTTCTAACAATACAAATTATCAAAAAGTGAAATGGATTTCCTCTGGAGGTAGTAAGTTTCCTCTCATTGGAGGTCTTCAGGCAAAGACTTGATGACCAACCACTTGAATATGTTGTAGAGGGAATTAGTTTTCAAGTGTGGGTAGACTAAGCAGTCACTGAGATCTATTTAAATTAGGAAATTCTGTGTCTCTGTGTCTTTTCAAAATGCATATTTGAATGCCTTTCAGAGGCCAGCTAGCATGTGGAAGAGAAATTTAAATACTAGGTGGGTTTGCCCATCTGGATGAAGGCTTCATTGTTTCAAAATATTGAATAATTAGTTATAATCCAGGTGAAATCAGGAATATAATATTTTAATTTAATTTTTTTGCTGCATTTTACAATAACAGTTAACTTACTAAGAGCATATGTTGGTGCTAAAGCCTTGGGTTTCTTCATTAACATGAAGGAGATATTTTGCCTATATCCTTGATTTCCTCATTAACCTTTTCAGTTTGGGGGTATCTACATCTCAGGCATCTTTGATTATTTCCCAAGATTTGTTGGTTCCTTACTTGGCCCATGGGTTTGCTCACTCAGTGACATACAGTTCATATTATCTTCATCTAAACATTCACAAATTGGTTTAACTATTTGAAATGATCTGATTAGTCAAGTAAATTTTTTAAAAAATGGTCATTGATGCATGAATTATTAGAGCTAGAAGAGAGTTTGGGGTACCATCTAAGACGGGGACTAAGATTTGCCAATAGGGTTGTAAATAGAGTGAGATTTGAGAGGTCAGTTACACAAGGTCACACAGTGGCAGGACTAGGACTGGAACACAGATCTCCTGACTTGGAGTTAGATGTTCTTTCCACCGCATCATATTGCCTCCCAGCAAGTAGACAAATGTACTGTTTATCTATAACTTTCCTACGATAATTAACTTAGTATAGGGGAGAGGCATTACCAAATGGTATCTTGGCTAGTGTTCAAGATGAACCAGCCTCATAGCTGACTCTGCTGCATACCAGATAGAGTAATAGTAGCTGTATTATTGTTATCACTGCTCACAATAATTATAAGTAGTACTTATATACTGTTTTAAAGATTACAAAGTTCCTCAGGTAAGTTTATAACAGCTTTGGCTCTTTCTTCTGGGTTCCCAATGTCCTATTTATTCAAAATTCTCAGTATACTACTGTGCTGGCAACTCCTTAACATACCCTTTAACATCCTCCCCCAAAAGATTTCCGATGGCATTTTCATCATCATTTTGGAACAAATATCAATTTTTGTTTTAATAAATTACCGAAAGCCATTTAGGTCTGTTAAGTAATTATTTATTGATGAGTTTTTCATCATGAGGGATTTATCATTACGTTTGAGATAAAGTAGAATTGAATTGGGATTTTCCAAATCAGTTGTTGAAATATTGCAATTTCCCCTGGGCGGTAGAGAATAGTGATTTCTAGAATATCTATTGGGTGTTTTTATTAGTAGCTTTCAGCTTCTGGGATCTCACTAGTCCTAATTTAGAAACTAAGGAGTAGGGCATTTATATATGTATATTTATTACATTTTTGTTTTTAATTAAAGTTGGTTCCCATGGTAATTCTGTCATCTGTCTTCATAAATGTCTAATGCTTTCATTATTTATACCAACCTACTTACCCGAAAGAGATACCTGTGCTTTTGCTCAACCTAATTGTACTTTGGGGTCACTTGAAAGGCATATATATTGATTCCTATGACTCTTCCAAAGTTTTTTTTTTAATAGTTATTTTCCTACTTGGAATCTCTTAGCTATTTTTATATGCTGAAGTTTTAAGCAAATTTAAAGATATTTTGGAAATCCAGGTGTTTCTAGCACATTGTTTCCCTCTGGCCAATTTGATTCATCCTCTGAGGAAAAACTGCCTTGTGTATCCATCAGCTTTAACAAGGCCAGTCCACACGAATGTCACTAACTCCCAAAGCCAATTTGTGGGTGGCACAAAGACATGATTTCTGCCACTGCTTCCCCAGCTGATATTTCACCTGGATCAGAGCTTCTAGGGCAACCCTCCATGTTCATTGGTGGTGACTTGGAGCTTGAGGTCCCTGGAGCAGGCACACCCTCATCTTTTGGGGACAGGAGTTATTAACCCTTTTCAGGTTGTAGACCACTTTAGCATTTGGGCACAGAATAACACTTTTTTATATCATAAATTTTAGAGATTAGTGAAAATAAAGATGTAATTTTTTTCCTATCTAAATTCCCAACTCCCTTGAAATTTATCCATGGATACTGTTGGAGATCAGCTGACCCTAGGTTAAGAAACTCTATCTTAAGGGAAAAGTACCCAGGGTAGAATATTAAACATTTGATATGGAGATGATTCAGAGCTAACTTGCCTCATTATTAGATGATTCTCTGGCTGTTTGCAGAGCTCTGTCTTCTATCTTGCTTACTTCTGTAATCTCAGAGAAACAAGATAAGGGACACTTCAGAATTCACTTCCTCTAGGAACCAGGAATAAACATGACACGCTTCCTAGGTATCTTGAGCAGAAATAGGTCCATCCTTGGCTCCAACACAATTCCATCTCTCTTTGGGAGAGTGAAGAGATTATCAAACTTGTTTTGTAGAAAATACTGGCCAATCTAGGAGTTCAGGGAAACTGGACAAGCCCAATTTAAAAGTCTGCAAATGATCTTCACTGACAACACATTTTTATAAACTTCTTGTAAGTTCTCTGACTTTTTTCCTTGGTCTGCCTTGGTTGCTGTCATGCTAATCCACCAGTTGAGTCAACGGTTCTCACTTTGGCCTCTATTCTTGTACTCTTCTCTTTCTTATCTGTTCTCCAACCATTAGCTACATCATTGCTTCTCTCTGGTCCATTCAAACTCTGTTTTGGCTAAACTATTAACTACTTCTTTGCCACAGCTGTACTCTGTCTTCTGGGTCTACACCATTGTCAAACACCTGGTTGATTCAGGTACTGCAGAGCTGGGCATTGGGATTCTTTGGCCAGAACCATGAAGGACTCTTGGCTAGTCTATACCACAAACTCCATCCCTGGCATTGAGCAAGAGAGATAGGAAAGTACCACAGAGAGTCACAGGGAACTCAGGACCCCACCATCATATCAGCTCATTGCATGAGACATTGTTTTCAACCTTTACTTGCATCACATCTTACTTTGGCTAAGGAATGACTTTGGCCAACGAGTTGACACCAGCAGCGAGGTTGTTGTCATTGTAATACAGAGAGCTGAATTTAGCAAATGTTTACAAATGGTTACCAAGGGCAAGGCTGGCAGCAGAGCAGAAATCTTTCATAGTAACACAAGTACAAAATCATTGTGCTGTTTCCATCTGCGTGGACCTAGACTCTTCTGATCGGAGGGCAACATAATACCATGAAATCAGGCCCTGGGACTGGAAGCAGGAGAAACATGATTCTGAATGCTACCATGGGTACTTACTAGCTAAGTGACTGTGGGGAAGTCACTTAAATTTCCTGAGCCTCAGTTTCATCCTCTGTAAAATGGAGATAATAACACTTGGAATACCAGCCTTATAGTGAAAATAAAATGAAATATTTCAGTTCAGTTTCATTTAATTCAATCAGTGTATATTAAAAGCATGCCAGAGAAGTATACAACACTCTTTCTCCTTTATGCCTTTGTACTTCCTGTCCTCCATTCCTAGAATGTATTCTCTCCTCATCACTCTTTTAAGATAGCCTTCTACACGAAACCTTCTCTGATGCTCCCAACTGCATATGTTCTCCCTTCCAAGCTATCTTAATTTTTAACTACTTTGGAGTTATTCTCTTTCCGTATACTCTACAGAGATGTCATGAAAGATTTAGTGCAGCTTTTTAGCTTTAAAAGCCCGAAATCACATTAAGACTTTTGGGGCATACTGTATATTAGAGATATACTTCCTAGAATATACTAGATATTAGGAAAAACTTCCTGACAATTAGAGATAACCCAGAGTAGAATGGCTCTCTTGGCATATAGAGTTTTTCCTTTCACATATACCTAGATGTTCTTGCTATCCCCACAATATAGCTCTATGAGCTACATTTCATTCACTGTACTTATATCCTTAGCACAGGATACATAGTGGATGCTTAATAATCCCTTGTTTATTGAAATACACCTGTAAATGCATATATACATTTATAGTATTCATATATATTTCTATATATACCATATACACACATAAAATTGTATTTTTTAAAAAGTTTATGCTACATACATGCATACATATGTGGAATTATCTTTGGTAACGTAATCTAAGGAGAGGGGGTTTGTTTCCAAATGTTTTCTTTGGTAGTTAAATTCCAGAAAAAGGGCAAGATTGCCAATATTGGAAGCCACATTTTTTACAGAAATGCCTAGTGCTGCTGGCCAAACAGCTAACCTTTCCTCTCCCACAGTGTCTGAAATGCTGAATCTTCCAAGCATCAGTATATGTCTGTCTAAATCCAAACACTGGGTACAGAAGATACTATTAAAATGGAAATTGTATAAGTCCACATGCCTTGGTAACTTGTTTTGAAAAAATTAAATGAATTTCTTGAAACAGTCATGCACTGGAGACATACGGTTATTGTTTAAATCTAAGATAAAGACACCCACTTCCAAAAGGGAAAAGATGATGAAAAACCTTGTATAATGAATGACGAATGTGAACCTGAAGAAAGATTAAAAACCTCTCTGCTGAGGGGGAGGAAAGGGCCTTTCCTATTAGGACTAGAGATGAAACATTTTAAAATAAGAATTTAAGAGGAAAAAAAACCATGCCAATCCCCTTGCAGGGCTTTGTGAGTCAGAATTGAGGTTGTTAGACTGACAAATTGGTTTTTACAGATCCCTTGATTTGAAATCCAAATATACTGTTTGGGTGATAACCTCAGGGGGCCACACATCTTTCTGCAATGCCTGGGAGAAACTGCTACTGAGTTTGTTTATGAAATTGACAGAGGACACAGAAGGGGGCTGCCTTTCAGGTGAGAAAAGAAACCTGTTCCTGCTGTCCATCAGGAAACAAAATCCTCTTGTTACTGCAGCATCCAATTGTTTCTATCACACCTTGCTGAGAGTTGCCTAACCAGTTCCTCACCTTCTGAGTCTGTTGTGATGAGACAAGAGAAGTCTGACATCATTTTGGTATAGTAGAAAGGCATTCATGAGGAGAAAGGAAGATGGGGGTATGAGAGCTGTCTTCAAGGATTTGAAAGGATGTCACATGGAAGAAGAAATCAGACTTGTCCATTTGACCCCAGAGGGGAAAAGTGGGAATAATAAGTAGAAATTGTAAAGATGGGATTTTTGCCAGAGTGTTGGGGAAAGCTTCCTAACAATTAGGGTTAGCCAAGGGTAGAATGGGTTCTCTTGATATGCAGTTTCTCTTCACTGAAGGTGTTCAAACAAAAGTCAGATGGCCGTTTAGCAGAGGGGATATGGAAGGTATTCCTGGTCAAATATGGATTAGTCTGAATGCCCTCAGAGACCCCTTCCACCTTTGTGATTTTAGAATTTTAACTAATAGTTCTTGACTCTATATCTCCTCAGAGGCAAATCAGTCGGTTTCTCAGTACCTTAAGGGACTTTCCTGTCTGCCAAATCAGGGCACAGACTGTGTGCATTTTGTTAACTGTGCATTTAAAGCTGTCATGCCTATATTTCACTAATAACAATAGTGTGCACCTACACAGCATTCCCAAAGTGATTTGAACATAGGTTTTATATAATTTAGTACTGTAACAAATTTACTACACTGTTACTATAAGAAATATCATGCCCATATTGTAGATAAGGAACTTGAGGCCCAAGAATCATAGACTTAAAAGCATTTTAGAGTTAAGTTCAACCCTTTCATTTCCTATATAAGGAAACTTGCCCAGGGTCACAATTACGTCTTGCCTAAGGTGATATTTTTTTAAAATTTATTATTTTTATTTTGCAACATTCAGTTCCACAAGCTCTGAGTTCCAAATTTTCTCCTCCTCCTCCTCCTCCCCGCTCCTCAAGACAGCATGCAATCTGATAGAGCTCTACATATACATTCACATTAAGCACATTTTCACATTAGTCATGTTGCAAAGAAGAATTATAACCAATGGAATGAACCATGAGAAAGAAGAAACAAAACAAAAGAGAGAGCAAATTGTCTGCTTCCATTTGCATTCAGATGCCATAATTCTTTCTCTGGATAACATTTTCCTTCATGAGACTTTTAGAGTTCTCTTTGAACCTTGCATTGCTGAGAAGAGCCAAACCTATCAAAGTTATTTAGCGCATAATGTGACTGTAACTGTGTACAGTTACAGAAGTAAGAGTAACCTCTCCTGGTTCTGCTCCCCACACTCAGCATCAGTTCATATGTCTAACCAGGTTTTTTTGAAGTATTCCTGCTCATCATTTCTCATAGCACAATAGATTCCATTACATTTATATACTACAACTTGTTCAGCCATTTCCCAACTGCCATTCCCTCAATGTCTAGTTCTTGGCCACCACAAAAAGAACTGCTATAAATATTTTGGTTCTTTTCCAATTTTTTATGATCTCTTTGAGATACAGCCTTAAAAGTGGTATTGCAGGGTCCAAGGTCATACACATTTTTGTAGCCCTTTGGACATAGTTCCAAATTGCTCTCCAAAATGGTTGGATCAGTTCACAACTCCACCAACAAAGCATTAGTGTTCCAATTTCTGCTCCAGCATTTATAATTTTTATGTTTTGTCATATTAGCCAATCTGACAGGTGTGATGTGGTACCTAAGAGTTGTTTTGATTTGCATTTCTCTAATCAGCAGTGATTTAGAGCATTTTTTCACATGACTATAGATAGTTTTAATTTCTTCCTCTGAAAACTGCCTGTTCATGTCCTTTGACCCTTTATCAATTGGGGAATGATTTGTATTCTTGTACACTTGACTCAGTTCTCTACATATTTTAGAAAGGAGGCCTTTATCACAGACTCTATTTGCGAAATTTTTTCCCCCAGTTTTCTGCTTCTCTCCTTGGTTGCATTGCTATGGTGGGATTTGAACTCAGGTTTTTCTTGACTCCAAATCTGGTGCTCAATCCATCCCAAGCTCTTCCTTTCAGTACCCTTGTCTGCTCATGTGATGTCCTCCACTGATGATACTGAGCCTGTTCAAACAGAAAACTCCTTTACAATGGTATGCTATATGACAGAGTTTTCAGAAATATGATGCATTATAATAAAAGTGGAGGCAGCTGAGTAGTGCAATGACTAGAGTGTTGGGCTTGGAATCAGGAAGACTCATCTTTGTGAGTTCAAATCTGGCCTCAAATATGCTTGCTAGCTGTATAACTGTGGGCAAGTCACTTAAGTCTGCTTGCCTCAGTTTCATCATCTGTAAAATGAGTTGGAGAAGGAAAAGGCAAACCACTCTATTATTTTTGTCAAGAAAACCCCAAATGGGGTCACAAAGAGTTGAATATGACTAAAAATGACTGAATAATAAAAATAATAAAAGGGAGAAGTTCTAGGATTACAAGCAAGACTCACCTCCCCAGCAGAACTGAGTACAATCCTTCAGGGGAAAATGGATCTTCAACAAAATAGAGGACTTTCAAGCATACTTGATTAAAAGGTCAGAGCTGAATAGAAAATTTTATTTTCAAATGCAAGAGTCAAGAGAAGCATAAAAGGATAACCAGGAAAAGGAAATCGCAAGGGATTTAATAATGTTAAATTGTTAACATTCCTACATAGGAAGATGATATTTGTTACATATTAGAACTTTCTTATTATTATGGCAGTTAGGAGTATGTGTAGACAAAGGGTACAGGTATGGGTTGAATATGAAGGGGTGACATCGAAAAAAATAAAATTAAGGGGTGAGAAAGAGAAATGCACTGGGAGAAAGGGAAAGGGAGGGGTAGAATGGAAAAAATTATCTCACATAAGAGAGACCAAAAAAAAAGCTTTTTACAGTGGAAAGGAAGAGGGGGGAGCTGAGAGGGAGAGAGTAAATCTTACTCTCATTAGAATTGGCTCAAAGAGGTAATAACATACATACTCAACCGGGTATAGAAATCTACCTTGCTCCATAGGAAAGTAGGAGGGGAAGGGGATAAGAGAAGAGCTGGGGGATGATAGAAGGGAGGGCAGATTGGGGGAGGAGATAGTCAGAAAGCAAAAAACACTTGAAGAGGGACAGGGTAAAAGGAGAAAGAGAATAGAATAAACATGGGGGGATAGGATGGAGGGAAATTCGTTTAGCAATCATAATTGTGAAAAAAAATTGAAGCAGGTTTCTCTGAGAAAAGCCTTATTTCTCAAATATATAGAGAACTGAATCAAATCTATAAAAATTGGAGCCATTGCCCAATTGATAAATGATCAAGAGATATGAGGGCTCAGATGAAGTAATCAACTCTATAGTCATATGAGAAAGTGCTCTAAATTGCTCTTGATTGGGGGAATGCACATTAAAATACTTCTGAGGTACTACCTCATGCCTATTGGATTGACTAGTAGGAGAGAAAAGGAGAATGACTAATGTTAGAGGGGATTTGGAAAAATCAGACATTAATGCACTGTTGGTGGATATATGAATTAATTCAACCATTCTGTAGAGCAATTTGAAACTATGCCCACGGGGCTATAAAACTGTATATATCCTTTGACTTAGCAGTGGCACTACTAGGTCTGTGTCCAAAAAGAGATTAAAAAAAACAAAAGGGAAAAGGACCTCTATGTACAAAATATTTATAATTGCACTTTTTTTGTGTCAGGCAGTTAGAAATTGGTAGGATGCCCATCAATTGAAGAGTGACTGAAGGAACTATGCTGTGTGATTGTCTTGGAATACTAGTGTGCTATAAGAAATGATAAGCAGATGCTCTCACAAAAACCTAGAAAGACTTGCATGAGTTGATGCAAAGTGAAATATACTATACAAAGTAGCAGCAGTATTGTAAGCTGATCACTGTGAATGAGTTAGCTATTCTCAGCAATAAAATGATTCTAGACACCTCTGAAGAACTTATAAGGAAAAATGCTAACCATTCCCAGAGAAAGAACTGATGGTGTGTCCAAATACAGATTGAAACATACTTTCTTTAAACTTTATTTTTCTTGAATGTTTTCTTTTACAACATGACTGATATGGAAATGTTTGGCATGACTGCACATGTATAACCTATATAGAATTGTCTTCTCAATGAGGTGTTTAGGGAGGGAAGAAGAGAGAATTTAAAACTCAAAGTTTTAAAATGAATGTTAAAAATTATGTTTATATGTGATTCAGGAAAAATGAAATACTATATAAATTTTAAAAAGAAAAACAAACAAAAGAAATGATGGAGACAGTTTCAGAAAAACCTCGGAAGATTTATATTATCTGATGCGAAGTGAAATAAACAGAATCCAGAGAACACTGCACATAGTAACAATATTTCATGAGATCAGATCTTAATGACTTAGCTGTTCTCAGCAACTCAACGATCCATAACAATTCCATAGAAGTCATGCACTTTGAAGGTAGATGGAAGTATTATTTTTACTTTATTTTTGTCTCTTCCCCATTTACCCCATCACATGGCTAACATGGAAATATGTTTTTCATGACTCCATACAAATAATGAGTATTCTCTTTCTTGTCTTCTCAATGGGTAGAGGAGGCACTGGAGAGAAGGAGAGAATTTGGAACTGAAAATTAAAAAAGAATAAAGAAAATATACTGCCTCACATGTAAGGCAAAAGCAAAGAGAAGTTGCAGATAGATTTCTAAGAGTTTTAACCACCCAATTTTCTCTCTCTTGGTCTCCATTCAGTTTTTTCCTCTCAGCTTTCTTCAGTTCCTCCCATTTTGGTCTCTCAGAATGTTCAAGTTTGTTCCAGTAGTCTGCAGGTCTGGAAGATTCTCACCAAAGATTCAGATAGGCCTTGATACATAAAGCAATAGGCTATTCATTATTATGCGTATTTTATCTCACACAAGAAAAAGCCCAAGATCTAAAATGAGGCACTGGAGCAGAAGCATTGAGGAACCTATAGCAAAGGAAGAAGAGTTCAGAGCAAAGGATACCACCAGGTCCCCATCACTAGCAAGGGGAAGATATAAAAGGGAGTGATGAGGAGCCTTCTCATCAAGTTGATTGGGGGGGGGATTAATTAATCCCCCTTTCCCCAGTGTGTTTATCCTTCTCTGAGGAGCTGAATGAGCTTTATGCTTCTGGATTTGTTCACAGTTTCTTGTGAGGCCCTTGTGTCTTATGGGTTTTCTATGGTGGATGTAATAAAAGCTATCTTAAACCTCTCATATAGGTACAATGAGTACCTTTGTGAGGGAAGGGAATCCTTTTGACTTACTTTTGGGGAACCCTAGAAATGAAATATTCCTAAGATTTATTTTGGAAATTTCTCTTAAGTTTTATTTTGGGTGGGAGAGAGAGAGAAAGAGAGAGAGAGAGAGAGAGAGAGAGAGAGAGAGAGAGAGAGAGAGAGAGAGAGAGAGAGAGAGAGAGAGAGAGAGAGAGAGAAACAGAGAGAGAAACAGAGAGAGACAGAGAGAGACAGAAAGAGAGAGACAGAGAGAGACAGAGAGAGAGACAGAGAGAGAGAGAAAGAGACAGAGAGAGAAACTGGCCTTCTTGACTTGAAATCTCCTTAACTGAACCTGTTTTGTGTAAGCCCAGAATTTTTATCAGGGAATGAGAAGACTGATTACCATTAAAATCTTGTCTTAGTTGAGGGGCAAGGGTCTCAAAGCCTTGGGCAAGGTAGTTTTCAGGACAAGGTAGGCAGAAGAAAAGATGGTTGGGTGGGAAATCTACAATGTCCTTTGAGGGGTGGCCCTTGGACATGAAACACTTAGGTTCCACTGATTCACTGCTCATTCTTTCTGGATGACATGGGGGATGCCTTGGTCCTTCATCACCTCTGCTCCCGTGTGGCCAGCACAAAGACCATAAGTCTTATAGGGAGGTTTTTAATCAGCCATGAGTGAGTTTGGTCTCCTGTCTCTGAGTTGCAGGTAGGGTTTGACAGTGACTCAAACAGAGAGGACAAGCATGGGTCAAGGAAATTTCCATAAATGTCAGGAAATGAGAGAGGATGGGAAAGTAATATGGGAAGAAGGAGAAAATATGGATCAGAAACAATTGGTTTTCTGCTGCAAATACACAGGTACTAGAAAGAAAAAAGAGGTTATTTCCTAAATACTCCGTGTTCAATAGTATTTTTACTATCTCATAGTAGACATTGAAGGGGGTAGGAGGAGAAGAGCAGGCTTGGTCTCTACTTTGAATAAACTTCACATTTAATAATCCATTCACTCCAACCCCATTTTTCTCCAATATCTCCCTCTTTTTATCTTTTATGGTACAAAAAAGAGAAAGGAAAAAATAATTATAGCAATGACTAAATAGATACCACACACAGACATCACCTACCCACTTCAGTTTGGTGGATAGAGTGTGATGTATATCATTTTTTCTTAGAAAATGAATCCAAGATGTAAAAAAGAATTAAAATTTTGAAAAAATTAGGGTTTTTTATGATAATAAGGGCCCATGAGTATACAGGGTTTTATGATTTGTGAAGAACTTTTCTTCAGGTAGAGAGTATAGGTGTTATCCTCACTTGCAGAAACTGTCCCCATGAAGAAAATGAGGCAATTCCTATAAGTCACATAGTGGAAAAGTATTGGAGTTAGATATTAACTCCATCATTTCCAACTGCCAGTGCTTTGCATTATCCATGTTCTGCAAGGGAAAGAAGATGTTGCAGAGTCACATTTAGGATTAGGGTTCTACCTTTTTAGACTTCTTAGATCTTAACTACTCTCCATGTATTCTGAGATCCAGTCACAAGGGCCTCCTTGATATAGCTTGAACACTCCATATTGTCTTCTGTCTCGAGCCATCCCCCATGCCTGGAGCTCACTTCTTCCGTACCTTTGCCTCCTAGCTTCCTTGACTCCCTTCAAGTCTCAGCCAAAGTTCCACTATACCCAAGAAATCTTTCTCAGGACTTATTGATCTTAGTGCCTTTGGCCTGAGACTACTCCTAGTTCATTCTGTATGTAGCTTATTTGTACATAGTTATTTTCACATTGTCTCCTACATTACACTGTTAGCTCCTTGAAATCAGGGACTGTCTTTTGCTTTTCTTTCTGTCCTCAGCACTAATAAGCATGGCATTTGGTATATAGTAGGTGCATAATAAATGATAGTTAACTGACAGTTTGACACTTTTGAGCTTTAGTCTCTACTAGGACACTGAACTGGATCCATAATCTTCAATTCATTCAAATGACCTATCACTGGTACATGTACTGAGAACTGTTTCCTGATCCCCCTAGTAATTAGCACCCTCTCTTTCTTCTCTTCATATGATTCTGGGGGGGGGGGGCAGAGCCAAGATGGTGGACTAGAAAGACACACTTACACAGGGTTCTCCCCACAGCCCATAAAATACCTGTAGAGAGGGACTCTCAACAAATTTTGGAGCAGCAGAAGTGGAGAACAACAGAGTGGAGGAGATTTCCAGCCCACAGTGACCTGAAAGGCCCATGGAAACATCGGTTGCGCCAGTTGTGGAGCCGAGCATGGAGCCCAGCCTAGCCTCGGCCAAGAGGTGCAGTGCACCAAGACTCTGGGAGGAGGACACCTAGGGGGCAGAATCTCTAGTTGTAGTAGTGGGTCCTCAGATCCCTTGGCCCACAGGCACCAAAGGTCAGTGAGGGGGTCTTATCAGGGGGCCAGGAAGGGAGAGGGGCCTTCCCATAGCTCCAGCAGCAGGCAGTGGCCATAGAGCCAGTACAGCAGCCCATAGGGAAGCTCCATTGTTGGAGAGTAAAAACCCCTGGGGGCATTGAAGAGCTCAGTCTTACCTCAGCCCTGGGTGGAGGCCCTGGCTGAGCTGGTCTTTGTCTCCAACTGAATGGTAGCCTTGCCCATCCAGCTTATCTGAAAATCAGCCACAACTGCTGACTTTGTGGAACTGGAGGCCAAGTGGCTGTGGAGAGGTATCTGCTAAGATTCTGGGCATAAAAAATCCCTCTCTGCATCCAGACCAGTATATGCTTGCTCGCTCCACCTTGGAGGAACTGAGATCTCACAGGTTTCCAGAGTATACCCTACTCTTGACAAAGGACCTAAAAATCAAGTAAATGGTTGGGAAAATGCCCAAAAAGGGGGAAAAAAATAAGACCATAGAAGGTTACTTTCTTGGTGAACAGATATCTCCTCTCATCCTTTCAGAAGAGGAAGAACAATGCTTACCATCAGGGAAAGACACAGAAGTCAAGGCTTCTGTATCCCAAACATCCAAAATAAATATTCAATGGGCTCAGGCCATGGAAGAGCTCAAAAAGGATTTTGAAAATCAAATTAGAGGTAGAGGAAAAACTGGGAAGGGAAATGAGAGAGATGCAAGAAAAGCATGAAAAGCAGGTCAACACCTTGCTAAAGGAGACCCAAAAAAATACTGAAGAAAATAACACCTTGAAAAATAGGCTAACTCAATTGGCAAAAGAGGTTCAAAAAGCCAATGAGGAGAAGAATACTTTAAAAAGCAGAATCAGCCAAATGGAAAAAGAGGTCCAAAATTTCACTGAAGAAAATAGTTCTTTCAAAATTAGAATGGAACAGATGGAGGCTAATGACTTTATGAGAAACCAAGAAATCACAAAACAAAACCAAAAGAATGAAAAAATGGAACATAATGTGAAATATCTCATTGGAAAAACAACTGACCTGGAAAATAGATGCAGGAGAGACAATTTAAAAATTATGGGACTACCTGAAAGCCATGATCAAAAAAAGAGCCTAGACATCATCTTTCATGAAATTATCAAGGAAAACTTACCTCATATTCTACAAGCAGGGGGTGAAATAAATATTGAAAGAATCCACTAATCCCCTCCTGAAAGAGATCCAAAAAGAGAAACTCCTAGGAACATTGTGGCCAAATTCCAGAGTTCCCAGATCAAGGAGAAAATATTGCAAGCAGCTAGAAAGAAACAATTCAAGTATTGTGGAAATACAATCAGGATAACACAGGATCTAGCAGTTTCTGCAATAAGGGATAGAAGGACATGGAATATGATATTCCAGAAGTCAAAGGAACTAGGACTAAAACCAAGAATCACCTTCATATGATTCTGTATGTGCTTACATTTGTTTATTCACTAAAGCTCCCTAAGTAGAAATGTATGCCCCTTGAGGGTATGGTACCCTACCTCTTGTTTTTGTTTTGTGTCCCCTGGACCTCGTGTAGTGCTTTGCACATAATTGTTGTTTAATAAGTGATTGTTAAGTGGATTGGGGCAAACTGCAAAGATCCTCTTTGCTTACTCGTCAAATTTTATTTTTGTTCGTATCCTTCCATAAAGCCTCTGTCAGGAGCTGTCCAAGGTTCTGGAAGCTTTCCTTTGGGCCTTTTAGCATTATGATATTAATTTTTGATATTAAGATTAGTTAATTATTTAAGTAGCTTTATGTGTTTCATAGATATTAATGTTGCATCAAATTGTTCCCTGTTATTCTGTGCTCTCCTGACATGATAGATCTTTCTACTTTTCCTTGTTGATTTTTTTTAGCATAGTAATGTAGTAGGAGAGAGTTGGCTTTCCTCCATCCCAGATCAGCTGGTATCATTATAGAAACCAAGAAGATAACAGTGTTGACGAAGTATTAATGGGAAGTGCAAAGACATATCTTTGTCTTATTTCCAATTTATGAACTGTAAAGAAATTTTTCAGAATTGTAAAAGAAGCTTACCTGCCATTGGATGAGTAAAGATTTGCTTTGATGACTTTTAAAATCCTAAAGTGGAGAGAAATATTTTTGGAGTAGCTTTGTGGACTGTGACCCTGGTACCCTTATGTAAGAGCAGTCCAAGTTTGAGGAGGAGAATCCTTCTTTTTCCTCCTCAGCCCTCATCCCTAATCAGCCATGTTACCTTGCATTAGAACTACATGGATTGATAGCAAACATTGAATCCAGCTGGAAACAGTCAGACATGAAGAATGAAAGAGGGAAATAGTTTCAAGTAGTCTCAGAGTAGAACTCTGGAAACAGAGAAGATCCAACTATAGATTTAAGAGAGCACTAATCCTGGCAGTCAAGAGTTAAGAGTTAGAGAGGGACTGACCCAGGGCTTCCAGCTGAAGAACTTGTCCAGCCAAGATACTTCAATCAGGGGAGGGGAGAGCATGAGGATACTATAGGGTGGAAAAGTATATCAGGGCCTTACAATGCCTGTCATGAGTTGCCTTGACTACTTGTGCTTTCTGTATGTGCCTCAGTCACTGTGAGTTTATGCCTACTGTTCCTACTGACACCTTATCTATTTCTGGGAGAGTGAACCTTAGGGAATTGGGAAGAATGTTTTGTGGTTATTGCCATTTAAGCAAATGCTTTTGTTTTGAGCTAATAACATCAGATGGATGACTATTAAAGGTTAGGGAGCTTGGGAATTATAATTTTTAGGAGTATAGATCCACCTGCTACCCTTGAATTTGGAGATGGTAGCCCTCCTCTGGGAAACTATAATTTGCAGTTTATGAGTACTAAGTTGGGAAGATTGTGAGGGGATACTAAGGAAATTTTAGTATGTAAGTCATTTTAGATTGCCCACAAAGAACGAGGAAGGAGTGGAACAAAACACAATGGGAAGCTGTTAAGTGCCAAGTGAACCAGAGACATTCTGATGTAGCATAGGGCTGTTTTTTAATGGGTATGCCAAGATTCAGGTTTTGTCATCCATTTGCATCCCACTCTCTTGATTTCACTGTCATTTATATGAGCCTCAGAAAGGCCTGGGTCTGATTCAGAGTCAACACTTCATTGACCTTGTTCCCCATTTGATTGTTAATTTTTAAAGTTCTAGAATGACTCTTCTCTGTAGTGAAAATGTCAAAGAGCATTAGGAACTGGAACTTTGGCTGCTGAAGGGATTCTGCTGAGGAGGTATGGGCAAGTGATGTTTTATTAAAATCTGCTAAGGAGCTCTGTCACCTTCTCTGGTTTTGATTCAAAAATGAGAAAGGAAAGGTCTTACATGATCAAAATTAATCTCAAAAGATGAGTCACACTGATAAAAATATTTTCCCTTATTGAAGGAGGCTGTCAAATGCAGAGTTTCTCTGAAAGCAGTTCTAAACAGAAATAGTACCAGGATATGGAAATTAGGCATGAAGGAGGCAAAGCTATCTAATTGATGTCATATCATCAAATCTTTTGCCAGCATCAGAGGAGGTCAACTTGGTCTAAAGATATACCCTATTATTCATTGTGGAATGTAAGCTTCTTGAGGTCAGGGGATTCTATTTTATTTTTGTATTTGTCTTAATAAAATTTGTTGTATGAAATTGGGATTTCTAGTCTTGGAAATTCTAGTCTTGGAAAAGTTATTTCAGGAGATTAAAAAAGGATGCTAAAAAGATTTAGTTCAGATTGCCCCCTTTCCCAGGTCCTGTAGCACTAGAGACAAAATGAGAGTATAGTTAATAAACTTGGGGAAAATCAATTTCTACAAGTTGTAATGACTGATAGATAACCAATTAGATCCCTATGAGTGAGGTGTGTGTGTGTGTGTGTGTGATGTTAGGAATAGAAGAGGAACTTGAAGAACAAGTCAAAGGATATATCAATCAATCACCTAATTAATCAATAAGAATTTATTAAGACTGCCAAGTAATCCATCAGGCCTTGGGAATGAAAAGAAGAAAAGAAACAGTCCTTGCTGTCAAGGATCATATATTCCATTGGCAGAAACAAAATACACATGTAAGTTTATAGAAAACATACATAAAGTAAATATATTTCCTATGGTGATGATGCAGTAGAGTCACCTTTGTATCATAAGGACAGGGATAAATATAATCAATCATAAACAATTATTGAATACACATGATAGGCCTCATGATGTATACCATGATATATGGGCAATGCAAGAGGACTATGACATATCTAAGTCCCAGAGGATCATAGGATTTAGCTGGAGGAGATAAGAGTGTCATATATGAGGATATAAGTACTGAAATTCTGTGAATGTGAGAAAGTATATAATTAATGCTAAACTATGAGAAACAAATGATACTGAACTGGAGTAGATGGGACTTGAACTGAGTCTCAAAGGATGGGAAGAGTTTGGAAAAATACAGAGTAGGAGAGTTCCAGGGATTAATATGCCAGATGAACAGACAGCCAAGTCAGTGGCTGACTGGCTGGCTGAAACAGAGCAATTCCTTCTTTACCTCCCCATCAGACAGATATGGAGCTGCCCTACAGTTTGAAAAAAAAAATGATGGAGATGAATTGTTGGTGCATTAGACCAGTTCAGTGTTTTGGTCTATTAAATTTAATCCAAGTTGATCAACCAAGGAAGGTGCTCTGAAATCTTGAAAATGATCTGGAATCAAGGAGGAGAGAGATATATTGGTAGTAGTAGTAGTAGTGGTAGTAGTAGTAGTAGTAGTAGTAGTAGTAGTAGTAGTAGTAGTAGGAGTAGTAGGAGTAGTAGTAGGAGTAGGAGTAGTAGTAGGAGCAGCAGCAGTGGCAGTAGTAGTAGTGGTGGTAGTGATGGTGGTGTCACCACCACCACCAATAATAATAATAATAATGAATAACTGATATGTCTATAGCATATAAACTTTGCAAAGCACTTTGCATAAATAATCTCATTTGAAGATCCCCACAAAGGATAGTATTCTCTAGAGCAGGAGAGAATTATGTCTATACAGCACAAAGTGAAGTGACAATTGATGGATTAGTTTGACTGATAACAATGCCAATGAATTATTCAGACTTCTTGGTTCACATTAATCAAAACAACTGGATACTTGCCCAGACTCCATCTGTTTCATATTCTGCTGAGTAGCATCCCACTGTATTGGTCTCTACCTACCTTTAAGACCTACTTAAATGTTACCTTCTCTGTGTTTCATTAGAATTTCTCTCATTCTGTCTTCCTCAACTAATTCCCATTAGTAAAATGATCTTTTCTTCTTCAATTTTCTTATACTACTTTGCTTAGATCTCTATACACCAATCTTACTCTTCCTAAGTTACTTGTCCTTTCCACAACTAGACTGTAAGCTCCTTGAGAATGAAGTCTCTGTCCTTTCTAGTTTTCTAACCCCAAGCCTGGATCAATGTTTTGCCCATAGTAGGTGCTTAATAAATATTTTTGTCTAATTGAATTAAATTCTGTAGAATCAGGGAAGGGTGGTAAAAGGTTTTTACACAAAGATATTAAAAATAACATTAATTTGGAAATATCCTCGGTTTATTTATATGTAGGAAATCCTATTACCAAACCCAAAACTTAGGCTTCTACAAAAAAACAAGAGGTGAGACCTCTTTAGTTTTTATCCATAAAACCTTTCCTAAACCCTAACAGTGCAGGTCTTATACATAGGCAAAATAGGAATTTATTCAGAGTAGCAAGGAGGGCATGAAAACCTAAAAGAATATTTCCCTACTATGTAGATCAAAATTTTTTTAGTCTCTTAAAAATTTAATAGTATTTTATTTTTTTCCAATTATATCTAAAAACAATTTTTCTACATTCATTTTCTGAAAGATTTTGAGGCCTGAAATTTTCTTCCTGTCTCCAAGATGGCCTGATATGTTATACATGTGCAGTCATGTAAAACATTTCCACATTAGTCATGTTGTGAAGGAAGAACTGTGAAAAAAAGTGAAAATAGTATGCTTTGATCTGTATTCAGACGCCATAGTTCTTTCTCTGGATGTTGATGGCATTTTTCATCATGAGTCTTTTGGAATTGTATTGCTGAGAAGAGCTAAATCAGTCATTGTTGATTATCATGCAATGTTACTCTTACCATATACAATGTTTTGGTTCTAGCTAGCTGAAATCTTAAGCTTCATTCTCAGAGCTACATTCTTTAAACTAAAGACCATTACTAAACGTATACCTTCCACCTTCCTCTCCCTAACATCACCCCATTTATTTATAGAGATCTAATTGTTATCAGTCACATTTGTTAAGAAGGATTAGAAATGGTGCCAATGAAAGATCAATAATCCTGCCGTTCCTTGCTCCTTTTAGACCACCTCAATTTTGGGTGCCCTATTTTAGAAAGGAATTGATAAATTGGAGAGTGTCCAGATATTACTCAGACTGGTGAAGAGGTCATGATACATGAATATCAATCGAAGGAACTGGATATGTCTACTTAAGACAAAAGAGGACATGGGGAGAGTGTGATGGCTGTCCTCTAGCATTGGAAGGGCTGACATATTGAAGAAGAAATAGTCTTATTTTGGTTGACCTCAAAGCAATGGGTAGAAGTTTCAGAGACAAATATAGGATTGACATACAGAAAAACTTGCTGAGAGTCACTGAAAAGTACGATGGACTAGCTCCAGACTTTGGGGATTCCCCTTTGCTGAAGGTCACATATTGTACAGAATTCTTGTTTGGGTATTGGGCTGGGTTATACAACCTTTTAGGTATCCCTCTGACTCTATTATTTTGGCAGTCTGACTCTGATTTGAGACTGGGTTTTGATGGGAAAAGTGAGAAATCCAGGTGTTTTGTGCTGCTCCCATATTGAAAGCTGAGGTAGGACCAGCACTGGAAGTGGGAGGTTGGAGGAGAGAAAGCAAAGAACTGGAAGCTATCTTACTAAATATGACCTTTGCTTACTATATAACTTTGCTTAAAATCATCTGTCCTGTTTTTGGATAATAGCCAGTCTTCACTGATGTGATCCTATCGAATTTAAAATGTTGCATGAGGAAATTGCCAGTTAGTTTGTCATGAAGAATGTTTATTAGAAAACATGGAATTAGGGTTAGATAGAACATATCTCTCTCTTGGCAAGCAAACATTATGTAGATTCCACATGTTCAGAATAAGGTATGAAGCATGGTATTTTCACTTGGAGTCAGGAAATCTAAATGAAACAAATGATTTAATCACTCAGAACCTCAGGTTCCTCATCTGTCTTCAAGAATTTTGAAGCCCTCTTGTGTGGAAGACATGATTAACCCTATTTGCAAAATAGGGATAATATTCCCACCACCTAGCCCTTGGTGTTTTCCAAACCTCAATTTGTTCAGTTACATCTCTCCCTGGAAAAGCTGATCACTTGAAATCTCATCATCATAATGTTTAACTCAGCCTTAGAAATCTGTCACCTTCTCAACTCTCTCAATCTTTTTCATCCCTTGTGTTGTATGGCTGGAAGGTAGAGTACTCCTCCCAAAGCTTTCCTTTGTTAAGGGCAACATGTAGACTTTCCATTATGGCTCTTGGTTTGAACTCCACAGAACAAGAGGCCCTTGTACTGGATACTCCTGATATCTTTCATTGTCTTTCCTGTTTCCTTTTGTATGTCATCTTCCTCCATTAGATTGTAAGTTCCTTGAGGAACATATTTTCCTTTTATTTAGGAACTTCTTTTCCTACTAGTTTCAATAGTGCTTAACACAGTACCTGGTACATAGTAGGCAAGTAACAATTTTATTGAATTGACTTACTGAATTGAAAAGTTTTAGAAACACGAACTGTTATTATTATTAAAGAAACTTGGTTTGATAACAAAAGACCATATGGCTTAGTGGCTATAAGCTTAACTTTGGAGTGGGAAAGACTTGAGTCCAAGGCCTGCCTATGACACATACTAGCGAGATGACTATGGTCTGGGTACTTACTAAACCTCTTAACACCTATGGCAACTTTCTTAGACTAAAAGTTGCTCATTTGTACTAGTAGAGGGAGTTTCTACTTTAGGAATTCAGTTCCCTAGTCCAGTGAAATCACAGTTATGGATAAGAAAGAAAATAAACTGATTGGCACAATTTGAGGGCTGGCACTCTTGCTCTGTTGGAGAGGGCATTAACTTTTGTTTGTCCTCAGCTTTGGTAAGTGGACAAAGGTCTTCAAAACTATTGTCTGAATACTTGAGACACCAGATAAAGGGCTCCAAAGCCTTACTAGTTTGCATCAGCTGAAAAAGTTTTCTCTAGGACAGCAATCTAGAGAATCATTGGATACATTATTATTTGGTAAGACAAAGGAAAGAAGAGGTCTATGATAATTAAAGAGAGAAATATTAATACTTTAAATACACTAGCCAGTCTATTATTTCATTCGTATGCATATTATTTCCATCAGTACAGAATACAATTCACCCAAACCTTCACATCCTGCCTCATTCTTGTCTTTATTCTCTCATTGGGGGTTCTGCTCAATGTATTGCATGTCTTCCTTGTTTTTTTAAACATGTCTTGAAACCTAGTGCATCTCTCAAGATTGCCTGTTGACCTCACTATTGATACATGACTCATTACATAAAATCCATAAAGACTGTATAACAAACAATTATACATTTCCTGGATGATATCCTATATATGATTTCTTATACACTGGTCATTATTTCAGTCCATTTATTTGCATCATGAATCTTTCCATTGTTCCTTGGAGAGGAGAAAAATGAAGAGGTAATAAGCATTTATAGTGTACCTATTATGTACCAGGCACTATGTTAAGTGTTTTTCTTTTTTACAATATTTTGTTTTTTCCAATTACATATAAAGACAATTTTTAACATTCATTTTTTATTTTTATTTATTTTTAATTTAATTTAAATTTATTTATTTAAGTTTTCAACATTTATTTCCACAAAATTTTGGGTTCCAAATTTTCTCCCCATTTCTCCCCTCCCCCCACTCCAAAATGCTGAGCATTCTAATTACCCCTATCATCAATCTGTCCTCCCTTTTAGCATCCCTCCCTTCCCTTATCCCCATCTTCTCTTTTGTCCTGAAGGGAAAGATAAATTTCTCTACCCCATTACCTGTATTTCTTATTTCCTAATTGCAAGAACAATACTCAACAGTTGTTGTTAAAACTTTGAGTTCCAGCTTCTCCTCATCCCTCCCTTCCCACCCATGCCCTTTGGGAAGGCAAGGAATTCAATATAGGCCATATCTGTGTAGTTTTGCAAATGACTTCCATAACAGTTGTGTTGTGCAAGACTAACTATAATTCCTTCCATCCTATCCTGCCCCCTGTTTCTTCTATTCTCGCTTTTGATCCTATCGCTCCCCAGGATTTCTCCCTCCTCCCACTGCCCTCCCTTCCATTATCCCCCCCATCCTGCTTATCCCCCTTTCCCCCACTATCCTGTATTGTAAGATAGGTTTTCATACCAAAATAAATGTGCATTTTATTCCTTCCTTTAGTTAAATGTGATGAGAGTAAGCTTCATGTATTTTTCTCTCACCTTCCCCCTTTTTCCTTCCACTGAAAAGTCTTCTATTTGCCTCTTTTATGAGAGATAATTTGCCCCATTCCATTTCTCCCTTTCTCCTCCCAATATATTTCTTTCTCACTGCTTAATTTCATTATTTTAAAATATGATCCCATCCTATTCAATTCACCCTGTGCTCTCTGTCTCTCTGTCTCTCTCTGTCTCTCTCTCTCTCTCTTTCTCTCTCTCTCTCTCTCTCTCTTTTCTCTCTCTCTCTCTCTCTCTCTCTCTGTGTGTGTGTGTGTGTGTGTAATCCCACCAACTATCCAGATACTGAAAAAAGTTTCAAGAGTTACAAATATTGTCTTTCCATGTAGGAATGTAAACAGTTCATCTTTAGTAAGTCTCCTATGACTTTTCATTCCTGTTTACCTTTTCATGCTTCTCTTCGTTCCTGTGTTTGAAAATCAAATTTTCCTTTCAGCTCTGATCTTTTCATCAAGAATGCTTGAAAGTTCTCTATTTCATTGAAAGACCATTTTTCCCCCTGAAATATTATACTCAGTTTTGCTGGGTAGTTCATTCTTGGTTTTAATCCTAGTTCCTTTGACTTCTGGAATATCATATTCCACACCCTTTGATATGTTAATGTAGAAGCTGCTAGATCTTGTGTTATCCTGATTGTATTTCCACAATATTTGAATTGTTTCTTTCTAGCTGCTTGCAATATTTTCTCCTTGACCAGGGAACTGAAATTTGGCCACAATGTTCCTAGGAGTTTCTCTTTTTGGATCTCTTTCAGGAGGGGATTAGTGGATTCTTTCAATATTTATTTTGCCCCCTGCTTCTAGAATATGAGGTAAGTTTTCCTTGATAATTTCATGAAAGATGATGTCTAGGCTCTTTTTTTGATCATGGCTTTCAGGTAGTCTCATAATTTTTAAATTGTCTCTCCTGGATCTATTTTCCAGGTCAGTTGTTTTTCCAATGAGATATTTCACATTATGTTCCAATTTTTCATTCTTTTGGTTTTGTTTTGTGATTTCTTGGTTTCTCATAAAGTCATTAGACTCCATCTGTTCCATTCTAATTTTGAAAGAACTATTTTCTTCAGTGAACTTTTGGACCTCTTTTTCCATTTGGCTGATTCTGCTTTTTAAAGAATTCTTCTCCTCATTGGCTTTTTGAACCTCTTTTGCCAATTGAGTTAGCCTATTTTTCAAGGTGTTATTTTCTTCAGCATTTTTTTGGGTCTCTTTTAGCAAGGTGTTGACCCACTTTTCATGCTTTTCTTGCATCTCTTTCATTTCTCTTCCCAGTTTTTCTTCCACCTCCCTTACTTGATTTTCAAAATCCTTTTTGAGCTCTTCCATGGCCTGATCCCACTGAATATTTATTTTGGATGTTTGGGATATAGAAACCTTGACTTTTATGTCTTTCCCTATGGTAAGTATTGGTTTTCCTCATCCAAAAGGATGGAAGAATATATCTGTTCACCAAGAAAGTAACCTTCTATAGTCTTATTTTTTTTCCCTTTTTTGGGCATTTTTCCCAACCAGTTACTTTTAGGTCCTTTGTCAAGAGAAGGGTATACTCTGGGAATCTGTGAGATCTCAGTTCCTCCAATGTGGCACGATAAAGCATATACTTGTCTGAATGCAGAGAGGGATCTTTGTGCCCAGAATCTTAGCAGATACCTCTCCACAGCCACCTGGACTGCAGCTCTCAAGTCAGCAGTTGTGGCTGATTTTCAGATAAGCTGGATGGGCAGGGCCACCATTCAGTGTGAGACAAAGACCAGCTTGCCCAGGGCCTCCACACAGGGCAGAGGCAAGAATCAGCTCTTCAATGCCTCCAGGGTTTTTATGCTCCAAAATGTATGCGGCTGCTACACCTGCAATGTAGCCTCTGAGGTGGCTGCCTGCTGCAGAGCTATGGGAAGGCCCTTCACCCTTCCTGGCCAGCTGGAAAAACCCTGGCACTGACCTTTGGCGCCTGTGGGTTGAGGGATCTTCATGCCTCCTGCTGCTGAGACTGGGGATTCCATGACTGGAGATTCTGCCCCCAAGGGCTGATCGCGAGCCATGTGCCATGTGGGTGAGGCTGGGATGGGCTCCATGCTCCGCTCCACACCAGGTGCAACAGATGTTTCCCATGGGCCTTTCAGGTCACCCTGGGCTGGAAATCTCCTCCACTCTGTTGTTCTCCACTTCTGCTCCTCCAAAATTTGTTGAGTCCCTCTACACAGGTATTTTATGGGCTGTGGGGGGAGACCTTGTGTATGTGTGTCTTTCTACTTTGCCATCTTGGCTCCACCTTCCAACATTCATTTTTTAAAAATTTTGAGTGTCAAATTGTCTTTCCCCTCCCTAAAATGATAAGCAGTTCAATATAGTTTATATATATGCAATTATGTAAAACATTTTCTCATATTAGTCATGTTGTGAAAGGAGAAACAGACCAAAAGGGAAAAAAAAAGAACATAAAAAGTGAAAATTTCCTTCTGCATTCAGAATCCCTTAGTTCTTTCTCTGGATGTGGATAGCATTTTCCACGATGGGTTCTTTGGAGTTGTCTTGAATCATTGTATTACTAAGTCATTCATAGGTGATCATTGCACAATGTTGCTGCTATTAAGTACAATGTTCTAGTTCTGCTCATTTCACTTTGCATCAATTCATGTAAACCTTTACAGTTTTCTTCTGAAATCTGCCTGTTCTTCATTTCTTAAAGCACAATAGTATTCCATGACATTCCTATACCACAGTTTGTTCAACCATTCCCCAGCTGATGGGCATCCCCTCAATTTCCAATTTGCTAATTGGTTTTCAAATGCAGCATTATCTCATTTACCCCTCATACCACTGATTACTCTTATACCCCAGGGAATAGGTGGTGTTATTATCCCCATTTTGGAGGTGAGGAAATTGGGACAGGCTGAGTTAAGTGACTTGCTCAGAATCACAAAACTGGTGGGTATCTGAGGAGAATATTATCCTGTTGTCATGGAGTAGTTTGGTGAATTTGGATTTGGTTGAATGACTAAAACCCAATTAAAGTCATTAATGGGGTAGAGTAAACATGAAATAAAATCTCTGATGCTGTCAAACATATGAACCACCTTCTCACAGAAGAGTGATAGAATCAAGGTACGGAATGAGATATAAATTTTTGGGTATGCCATTTGTGTGGACTTGTTTTACTTGACTGCTAACGTGCTAAAAGAACATTATTTTCCTTCTTTCAGAGAGCAAAGGGGAGCTAGAAATAGTGTCACAGAAAAAAATGTCATTTTTAACTCTGTAAAAGAAAATAGAAGGAAATTCAGAAGGAAGCAAAAACAAATAGGGCAACTTTTCAAGTAATACATTGAACTTTTTATAATTTAAAAAAAAATCTATATAATGGAGATTCATACTTTCACAAAAATCTTCCTTTTTCTGTTCTATTTCTTATTGGGAACGTTCTCTCTTTTTTTAGTGTTTATTAAATATAAATTGATTAATGGAAAAACCACATGTATAACTATTTTTTGATTTTGTACAATTTATGTTTGTTTGGCAACCATGTATCTAATGTAATAATAACAATGGACATATAGTGCTTTAAGGTTTTCAAAGTTCTTTGTCTAGATCAGATATATCAAACATGTGGTTTGCTGACCTTTTTGCCTTGGAACCAGGTGAAAATATACTTGGGAAATATTTAACAAAACGAAAAAAATACAATAGAACATAAATAATATTGATATGTGGTTTTCTAAGTCAGTATGCTATCTGCAGGAATCCTTACATATGGTTTGGTGACCCTATTTCTGTTTGCGTTTGAGACCACTGACTTTCATGATTTCTTTTGAACCTCATAACAAATTGTATATACGGGTTTCATAGGCATCATTATTCCTATTTTACATATAAGGAAAATGAGTCACAAGTATTAAATGACTTGCTTGTGTCTAAAAAACCCAAGTCTGCTTACTGGCAGATCTAACCCTTTATCCACTACACCATAGTTCCTCCCTGAAAAGATACTTTTCATGTAATTTTGCTGTGTAATTTTGTAGATCTTCTCTAAGTATCCTTGCAGACTGTGCTTTTGCAACCAGTGTAATTTACAAGGAATGAAAATTCTCTAAGCGGTGGGTGGGATGTAGGAGGGAATATAGCAGGTTCCAATCCTTCTTCTGTGCGGGACAAAAGAAAATCAGGATCACATACACAATAGGATCTTAGAGGAAGATTGAGATTCTAGGTACAAGGAAAACAGAGACAATAAAGACAGAGAATGTTATCATACTGCTGGGAGAATACTGAGAAGTACTAAGCATTGATGCAGGAATAAAGGAACTATAGAACCTCATTGAAAAATAGGGATGGAGAAGTGATGCCAGGTGTACAGGACACTGGAGTGAGGGTCTGAGCTGGCCCCGGAAACTGGACAGCAAGACATAGACACTATCCTTTCATTAATACACTTTATTTTACTCATGTTGTTAGAACTTCATTAAGTCCTATGGTTTTAAAGTTTTTAGAGGCTATTGCTGAACTTTAAGGGAAAGGAAAATGGAACTTACCAGAAGGAAAAGGTCTTAACTATTGTTCTGTTAAAATATGAGTCATTCTCTCCTCTTTAATCCTTTTCATAAATACATGACATGGTAAATGCTTTTGTTATCTTTAAAGGTTTTAGGGAATTGGGGGCTCTGAGAGCTATAAGCCAGATTCTGATATTCACAGGGCCAAAGCCGAGTGGAAGCAAAACAAGCCAAAGAGATTATTGTCATTTCTCGGAGGTCAAGGTTTGACATTCAGGCTGCATTTCTGTCCTTCAGAGCTGACATTATGTATAAGTGGGCTGGCGATTTGAGTGACTTACAGGTGGATGCCCCTAAATGTCTCCCCTCATAACTAGTATAGATGCTTGCCATCAGCACTTATTTCCTTTTCCTTAAATAGTCCCCAGTTAAAAGATTTTTTAAAAATGTGTATTCCACTCAGAGAGGAAACACTGCAAGTCTCTAACAACTCAGTATGAATCCATTTTATCAGATGTATTTCTCACTTGACTGAAGACTTGACTGAAGAAAGTGGTAGCCTTAGGGGAGGGTTTGAGGAAGAGGCCAATTTCTGGGTTGCCAGAGAGAAACTGCCAAGAATCAGAGTGGGTAACCAGTGGTTAATCCTGTGAAAACCTGCCACTAGCAGATATAAGATGGTTTTAACTATTGTTTGTCCTTTACCAAATATTTAGTTTAGCTTAATCTGCTGGCGTATGAAGAGTGACATTAATTCTGCATTTCATATCAACTTAATCTCTCCTCCCATGTCACACGTACCATGCCTTAAGTACTGTTGAAATAAAGGAGCTACCATTTATATTTATAGACACTAGCCTAGGTGCTAGTGCCTGCCTATGTGTGCTAAGTGCTAAGAGTATCATCAGTATTGTCTAATTTAATCCTCACAACAACCCTGGGAGGTAGGTCTATTTTTATCTCAACTTTATAGATGAGGAAACTGAGGCAAAGAGAAGTTAAGTGACTTGCACAGGGTCACACATCTAATAAGTATTTGAGGCTGGATTTAAATTCAGGTCTTCCTGATCCCAGGCCCAGTGCTCTATCCACTAAACCACCTAGCTGTCTGAGTAGAATACAGAAGGACCATAACCTCCTTGTTCCTAGAAGCTGTACCTCTGCTAATGGAGCTCAAGTTTGCCTTACTTTCTTTGGCTGCCCATCACACTACTGACTCATGTTGAACTTGGTTTCTACAGACCAACAGATCTTTTCCAGAACAACTGCTGTCTCTCAATGCCTCCTCCATTTGGAATTTATATACTTTATGCCCAGGTGTGAAACTTCACTTTACTACCACTGAAATTCATCTTACTGGATTCAGTCCGATGCAGTTGCCTGTTAATATTCTTTTTGATCCCGACTCTGTCATCTAGTATGGCAGCTACAAATGTATGAGAAGCATGCCACCTACGTCTTTATCCGGCTCATTAAAAAAAAAAACTCTAAACAATATGGAGTCAAGTACAGATCCCTGAGGTCTTCCATTGTAATCTTCTTGGTACACTCCAGGAACCATTATTAATGACTTTTGGAGTTTGACCATCCAACCAGTTCTTTTTAATCCACATCTCTCCATCTTCTACACAAGATTAGTTTGAGCAACTTTATTAATAGCTTTGCTAAAATGTAGGTAAATGATATGTGCAGCATTCTACTCATTTACGAGAAGAAATGAAGTTAATCTGGTTTTACCTATTCTTGATAAAGACTTCTTGCTGGCTTTTTGTAATCATCGTTTCCATTTCTAAATGGAACCAACCAACTCTTTGATGATCTGGTTTAGAATTTCCCCAGAAACAGAAGTTAAGCTCACTGGTATCTAGCTTGCAGACTCTGTTCTCTTTCCCTTTTTTGAAAATCAGGAGGAAGAAGTACATCATCAGATAAATGTATGGGCAGCAAAGATCATCTGGTCATGTTGCATGATCAAGAGGTAATCAATCTCTAGCCTGTGCGCTTCTCTGTGTACACAAAGCACAAGGAAAGCTTTCTATACCTTAGGTAAACTCCTTCTTCTAAACAGGTGGAAAAGAAAACCTGAGTAAGAGTTTCCACAGGATGGGAAAATGTGGATGGATGGGGTATAATCTGCATAACTGGGAGAAATTATGTTAAATGATATTAAAAATGATAGCATTTATACAACACTTTAAGGTTTGCAAAACAGTTTACATATTTTGTCTTGTTTAGAGGGTCTCTTATTATCTCCATTTTACAGATGAGGAAACTCAGGTTGAGGAAGGTTAAATGACTCGCCCAGTGTCATATATTTAGGAAGTGTCTATGATGAAGTTTGAATTTAGGTCTTCCTGACTCCAGATCCAATGCTCCATACACTAAGTCCCCTAGGTTCCTAAGATTCATCAAAGTATGTACATACATGTGCATATAGCAATGCATATATGTAATAGTATTTTTCCATTGCCCTCTATGTTATTTGTCATTTTGATTTTCCCAGGACCACGGATCTCCATGATGTATAGCTATAAAGCTTTACTAGGAAAATACTGGTATTCCCTGCTTATGTTAGCTAAGTAATTTGTTGCCTTTGCCAAGCAATAATGCCTTAACTTAGTTAAATATAAGACCTTAAGGAGTACTCGCACTGGGAATTTCAGGATTGTAAAAAGAGTTATTTTTCGGTGGGATCAGCTATGGGGCTAATTTGATCCTTCTTTTGTGTCTTTCTCTCATTTTTGTTTGTCATTGATTATAAACTCCTGAAAAGGGACCATATCTGACACAGGTTGGAATGGGACCATTTATCAACATTATTTATAGTTCAATCCCATTCTCTAATTTATTATTGTTTTGCTATTATTCTGTTTTGCTGTGCAGTATCCATGTTTTTGGCCTGCTTCGTTAGTGTTTGTTGCTTAAATGAACCCATTGTACTCTGCTTATTTTTATTTTGGGTTCACCATATTTAGTGTTGCCTCCAAACAGCTGCTACACCCACACAAGGGCAGAACCTCTCTTGAGGAAACCAGCTTTGTTTTTAGCATAGAGACTGCTTAAGACTAGTGAATAGTTCTCTCTGGGGTGGAGCTTAAATGCAACTGCCATTTTCTCCTGGCACTTTAGGAGTTTGCTTTTTCCAGGACCTCATGGGACATAGGAATTCCAGCAGTGTGTTTGGAGTGGAGCTTAGCACATCCTCAATGGCATTTTAAGGGCCAGAGAAGTCAGTTTTGGGGTTCAAGAGTTTGGTTGTTATTTTTGAGGTTAGTCACATCAGAACCTATCAATCAAAAGGGTTCTGGAAAAATTCATTCCCCAGCCTCTGCAAAGAAAGATGCTAATAGGATAAGAGCAGGAATCGAGCAGTGAGCCCTTTCTGGATCTTAACCCATTTCTTCTCATGTGATTCAGGATGGAGGGGGAATGAAAGGTTGACTTTTTTGGAAGGTATAACAGTAATTGGGTATTAACTATTGGACTGCCTTTAATAGTTCTACCTCCTTTCCTGAACTATTCCCAATCCCCTCATCCCTCTAAACAGCTGGCTATATTGTTAGATTGAATTGACCCATTTTTTCTCCTTAGGCAGTTTGCAAATGCAGATATATCTATTCAATGAAAGGACCAATGAAAATCTGGAGGTTGGGAGCAGTAGGGATCTGAGGTCATGGACTTCGCATTCATTGTTTAGAATTTGAGGAGAAACAGTCTCTGACACCCAGAGGAGGGGGGGTAGACGTGACTGCCATTGCATAGCAAAATATATTAGGATAGCAATCATTTCTATTAGGTCCTTTTTTGCCAGGTCTTGTCTATTTTGTATTCTCTAACTGGTGGCCTCTTCAGCCCTCTGCTGAAAACACCATTTTGTAATTGACTTTCAGTTGCCTCAGTGTCAATTCTATAACTCACTTTATTGACTCATGTCTGTCTTCTCCTTTTCCCTTAACTTTTCATGCATTTTCTTTTCTTTTATTAACCTCATCTTCTTTTTTGTACTCTTCTTTGGTGCCTATTGTTTGGTTATTTAATTGCTAATATATTAGGGCTTGCAAAATGCTCTCTCATACTGGGTAGAGATGGGGCTAGGGATGAAGGCAGCCCAGGGCTCTTTCATCTTCCTTCTCTGAGATGTTTCAAGAAGCAGACTTGGGTAGTTTGAATAAACTCAATCCAGTTGAGCATGGGGAATCCAGGCAGATTGATAGATAATTGGTGATCCAGTGAGATTCTCATGTTCCAATCCCTTATACCAATGGAGCATGGAAATATAGGTAGGAAGCAGAGAGCCAGAATGCTGGGGGAGAAAGAAAGCAAACTATGGCAAATCACCATGAACCAACAGGCACAGAGCTTTGTTTGTTAAATACAAGGAAAGAGGGTCCCTCTGGCCTTCTGGGATATTCTTTATAAATAAGACCTGGAGTAATATAAATGTAGTACAAAATAGGACTTGTCAAACTTGAGCACTCTAATATTCAGGTGCATTTGAGCTATGAAAACACTTAACCAAGATATATTGTTGAGAGAGGGCACTTGGGGTGAGGGTTGCTCACCGATGGATATTGTTATTTTCTATGGGTTTTGAATGAGCCTTACTGGTTTTCCTATCCTCCTAAATCAACCTGTTTAAGTTTTGAGCCTTGTGATCCTATGTGCTTATAAAGAGCTCTGGTGATTACAACCTGAAAGTGATAGTATCAGAAATTGAAATCTCCATATCGTCTGAGTAAGGATGACAAATCAGAGAAGTGACACAAAGTATACTTCGGTCCCTTGAGTACGGAGGATAATTGGGATGTTCTTTTCTTTACCTCCTTTTTTTATCCTCTGATGAGAGTGCTACACTTGTCAACAATTAAAACCATAGAATCACAGATTTAGAGTTAAAAGAGACCTTAGAAGTCTTCCAGGACAATCCCCTCATTTTATAGATGAAAAAATTATAGCCCAGTGAAATAAAATGACTTATCCAAAGCCATATAGATTATAACTGGGTTTAGAACTGGATGAGACCTTAGGGATCATCTATTTCCAACCTTCATATTTTATAGATGAGGAAACAGAAGCTTACAAAAAGCAGTGATTTGCCCCAGGTTTACACAAATGATCAGTAGTGAAGATAGGATACAAAACCAAATTCTGTGACTTCAAATCTAGTGTTCTATTCCATGGGTAATAAATCACTAGATAATTATTGAATAACCTACTTTGCATTAGGACCAATTTCAGGCCCTGGGACATGTGGAGATGATCTTTGATATTTCATTCCTTTTTGGGAAGACAGGGAACAAAAAGCATATGAAAAGATAATAAGATTGTTTATGCCAAGTGTCAAATGAGCAGTATGGACAGAAATTGCTGTTGGAACTCAGAAAGAAAGCTCATCATAGCTCAGGGTGGTCAAGAAAGCCTTTGTGGAAAAGTTTATTAGTGATCTTACACTTCTCTATCCAGCTCTCCATGCCTCAGTTTCCTTTAGAATCACTTGAAGTACTTGGAAACTGAGGCCTCTAAAGGACTAGTCTCTTTTATTCTTTAGATTTGTCTGGTTGCTCAAACAATGGATCCTTCTTTGTTGGTCACAACTCAGGTCCCTAGGCCTCAGTTTCAGGAAAAAACCTGGGAGAAGTTTGTAGTCTAAATGGTCTTAAGGTTTTCTTATCTGTAGGTCTAGGAAATTGTGCTTGATCACATACAGGTTCCTGAAGCTCTCTAGGCCTCTATTTCTCCTACACTCACTACAGGGTCTGGCTCAAAAGCTCTTGAAATTCTTGACATTTTTAATCCTTGGATCTTATTAGTGATCTTACACTGGGCTATCCAGCTTTCTAGGACTCAGTTTTCTTTCAAGTGATATGAAGTGTTTGAAATTAAAGGCCTCTGAAGGACTAGTCAAGTTTATTCCTTGGACCCTTCTGGCTGATCATACAATGGTCATTCGCATCCCGGGCCATCTCCAGTCATTCTGATGATAATCTGGCCACTGGACCCAAGCTCAGGAGGAGAAAGTGAGATTGGGGATCTTGCACAGCCTTCTTTCACTCAAAACAAAGTCAAGTGCAAGTCATGTCATCATTTTTCTGATGTCATGGTCTTCTTCTAAAGCAAAGGATGAACACAACCTGTGAGCAGACTGAGCTGCTTAAATGGGTACCCAGCTAGCTGGGTAACCCAGCTCATCCTCTCCCTTCTGTTTCCCTCTCCCCTTTCTTTGAGGCTTTGGGGTTTACTGGCTAGATATCTTTCCTTCCTTCCTTCCTTCCTTCCTTCCTTCCTTCCTTCCTTCCTTCCTTCCTTCCTTCCTTCCTTCCTTCCTTCCTTCCTTCCTTCTTGTTCCCAGCACCTTAAACCTAGTGCACTCTGAAGTCCATGGGCTGGACAATAGGTCCCTTCCCAAGCTCCACTTAATGGCTGGCTTAGAGTGATTATCACTAGTAACAGTTTCTGTTTATTTAGTTATTTTTTTTTGTTCATTAAAAGTGCCATTCCATGACTACTTCTTAAGAGGCCTATTCACTTAAAAGGTGTTACCTCCCTCTAAGTGAGTACCTGAAAAGGTCAGCCTAAAAAGGCCAAGGTCTCCCATTGCATCCTGGGCCATCTCCAGTTATCCCGATGAAAATCTGGTCGCTGGACCCAAATGGCTCAGGAATAAGAATCAGCCCTCCCTCACTCAAAACAAAGTCAATTGCAAGTCATGTCATCATTTCTCTGACATCATAGTCTTCTTCAAAAATAAAGGACAAACACAGATGGACAGATGGAGAAGGTAGGAATAGAGAAAAGTCTTGAAGATAGATTGGATTTAGATAAGCATTGAGGCATCAAATCCCTTAGCCTGCCTAGACCTCAACTTCCTCATCTGTAAAATGAGGGGTTTGGACTAGGTAACTTCTGTGGTTCTATCCAGCTATGCTCCTTTATCATTATAAGAAGGACCGTGCAATGAGCAAAGTCAGGAAATTGAAGGATTCATTCAGAGGATGCTGAAAAGTCTGCTGGTAACAAAAGCTCTTGAAATGGAGTAATAAATTTTTATATATGGATTTCATATATGCAAGAGCACATACCATAAGAAAGAAAGACATCCAAACTAGAAACTGGGTCAACATGCTAGAACTTAGAGAGAAAAAAACCTTTTATATTCTAAATGATAACTATTTTCTGTATTTCAAACAATCTGGAATTTTGTTTCAATAAGTACATTAGCAACTGAGTGATAAAATAGGAACTCCTCAGCATGACATTTAAAACCCTTAACAATCTGGTTGCAGTCTACCTCTCCAGGCTTAATGCATATCATTCTACTTCATATACTCTAGGTTACAACCTAACTGGCCTGCTGATATTCCCTAAACTGAGCACTCTATCTTCCACCTTTGTTCCTTTGCACACTGACTTCCTTGCCTAGATGCATTCACTCCTCTTCTGTACCTTTTAGAATTGCTGGCCTCTATCAAGACTTGCCTTCTGTTCCCTTCTATATGGGAAACCTTTCTTGGTTAATGCTCTCTCATCAAACTATCATGTAAATGCTTACCTGTTTATACATTATATTGTTCCAGAGGCATATAAATTTGTTGAAGAGAGTGACTGTTTTTAATTGTGTGTGTATGTATGCACGCATTCATGCCTGAATCATAGAACTGTATTTTGCACATAGTAGATGTTTAAAAAATGCTCATGCAATTGGATTGGCTCACAGATGAGTGAATCATTTTCATATGGCTGACTGACCCCCACTAAAGTCCTTCTTCAGTGCCTCATTGCTGTGTGGTTGTGATCCTGGCTCCCTGATGACTGTGCCAGTAGGGTACCAATTCTGGTAGGTTTTCCAAGATGCAAAGGCTTTGAGTACAGGTCCAAGACAGAGTGTGTGTGTTCATTACTTGATAACCAGCTTGGCTAAATTCAGAGAGGCTTATCACTGAATGTTACCAGGTGATGAATATTTTTTTGGTCAAAACTCAGGCATTGAAGGATAAGAAAACACCCACAATAGTTAAATTTCTCTTTTGAACATTAAAGATGGTTACCACCTATTGAATAAGATCAAGTCTCA
This sequence comes from Bettongia penicillata ogilbyi, assembly GCA_023548195.1. Taxonomy (NCBI): domain Eukaryota; kingdom Metazoa; phylum Chordata; class Mammalia; order Diprotodontia; family Potoroidae; genus Bettongia; species Bettongia penicillata. The sequence goes on from JAJHZJ010000435.1 coordinate 1,057,661, forward strand.
TGTTTGGATGAGCTGATCCTGGTTTTCCATAAGATAGGCTAAGTCAAATAGTATACATTATATGAAAATGATTTTCCCTGTTTGATGCCAACATAGTATTCATGTGTCTGCTTAGAGGACTGATGATGGGAGATGGGACTTGCATCAATAGCAACAACACAAAACCACCACCAAACCAAAAAAAATAGAGAGCTGGGATGAGTCTGGGAAAGGATTTTCATATGCCTTTCCCCACAGCCTTCCAAAAGAGTTCTAGTGAAGGGAAAGTTGGGTATTAACTTTTCTTAGAAAAAAAATCTTCAGGCTGCAAGAACCATTGATAGTAGGTTAGAGTCTTTTACATTTATGTGACTTGCATAATCCTACTGCTCCTTGAGCATACTGATTAATGGGGCTTTTCTAGCCTCTGTAGAAATCCATGACTACTTAAGAACTTTATTTGCCATGGCCAGAGCCTGAATGTTAGAGACACATTCCCAAGGTGGAAGAAAGCAATAACAAGCAAATTCATCAGTTTAGGTGCTGTTGGTACTTCTATTATAAACCCTAATGGTTTGTTTTCTTGAAGTAAACAAGAGAGCTGCCTTCTTTATAGCCATTTATGAATGTTGGTGACCATTATAAGCTGTGAGTTTCCACAAGCATTTCATAGATTTTTTTAGGATCATAGATTTAGAGTTGGAGTAAATTCTATGGGCCATCTAGTTCAATATCCTAATTTTACAAATGAGGAAACTGAGACCCAGAAGAATTGCACCATATCACTTCTGGATTATTAGGATTATTTTTTCTTTACAAAGTGTCCACTTGCAATCAAGACATAAATGATCATTCTTCACAATAAATGAGCTGAATGGGAACCAGATTTTGAATTTTCCCCTGCTGGGGAACAGCAATAACATATATCAGCAAGAGTTTAATCAGAGTATTTTTACCTGTGTAGAGAAAGGATATGTTTGCCCTACAATAGTGCTATCAGTGTTTGTTGTAGTGAAAGTTAATTATAATAAAATTTTATTACCACTGAGAATTTAAAATGCTATTTTTAATGGTTTGGTCTCTAGAAATGCCATATGCTTAAAATTGTTTTTTTGAGGCAAAAGTCTAGCATCTTTATTTTAGAAATTAAAATATACCTTGAACGTTATATAAATAAGATAAAGTGAAAATAGAATTTCAGCATTTTAGGGAAGGAAGGGAACCTAAAAGGTCATCTAGTTCATCTTTCTTTTATTAACTAAAAGATTCACTAAGTCATCCTAGGCTGACAAGACTCAACATGATCACTCACATTTTTAAATCCTGCTATTCTTAACCAATTCAAAACATGGTAATTCCATTGCATCCCTTGGTATCTGTGACATTTAGAACTAACCTCTTCCTGTAGCAAGTGAAATTCACCTCCTATTTTTTTAATACAAGTTTCTTTTTGCATGCATTTTTTTACACACCAATCATCTTACAGGGCTCCACTGTGATGGTCTGCCTCACTTCCTCTCTCCCGCCATCAAAGCAAAACAGTTAAGCAAAGCAGCATGACTGATATTATACATTCTGACCCTGGGCCTATTACTACTTAACAGAAATTAATTTTTCCAGAATGAATAACCTGGAGCTAATATTTGTATTATCTTTAAAATCTGTTGTCATTCGTTTTTTATTCTTTTACATTTCCATAGTCATTGGTCTTTTGGTCTGGTTTCTTTTTCGTGTATTAATCCAAGCAGATCTTACCATGTTTCTCTGAATTATCCATATTTCTCTCTCATGTTTCAATACAACTTTACTCCATTCATTTACTACAATTTGTCTAGCTATTCCCCAATCAATGGGACATAGATTTTGTTTACATATTTTAGCTGTAACAAACAGTGCTATTTAGAATATTTTGGACTATATAGACAGAACTTTTCTTTCTTCTGCAGATCTCTTTAGGGTGTAAAACAATTGAGATCACTGGGTCAAAGAGTATGAAGAGTTTAATAACTTCTCTTTCATATTTTCAAACTGTTTCCTGAAATCATTGGAGCAAATTGCAGGTCCAATCTGTACAGAGTTAGTGTACCTGTTTTCCTACAACCACAATAATAGTGACTTTTCCTGTTCTTTTTTAACCATCTGTCAGTTTGACGAATCTGCATTTCTCATATTACTACTGATTTGAGGTATTTTTTCATATGGTAATTGCTAGTCTGCATCTGTTTTTCACTTTTGAAAATTATTTTTTCATATGTTTTGACCACTAATGATAAGGGAACAACTTTTCTGGTTGTCTCTGTATTAGGAATTTATATCTCCTTACAGCTGCCTCTTAGAATCCCTTATTTCCTTCAAAACTCAGTTGAAGTACCACTTTCTACAGGAAGTTTTTGCTGACCTCCCTTCCCCTACTAATATGTTAGCAATCTGTCCCCTTTTGTTTTATTTATCTTGTATACTCTGAAATGCTCAAATGAATCTGTGATCTCATAGATTTGAACGTTCCCCTCAATGATGCAGATCACCACCAATCCATACTTCCCCAACCTATAAGGACTCTTGACCATGTCCTATTATAAATTGGCCAAAAGGTGTTCACGCAACATGCTGGAGCCTTTTCTCTTTGGTATAAAAGAAGCATGGTGCTTGTTAGCCTTTATCTCTAATTTTCTCTACGTGAGCAGCCCATCTTCTCTTCTTATTATACAATTCCTTGATGATGTCTTCTACTCTGGTTCTTCTTTGGCATTTGTCATCGTTTTATATTGCAACTCAAGGGCAGCTTGGTGGTGCAGTGGATAGAGTACCAGTGCAGGAGTCAGGAGGATCTGAATTCAAATCTTACTTCAGACACTTGACACTCACTAGCTGTGTGACCTTGAGCAAGTCACTTAACCCCAATTGCCTCATCCTGGGTCATCTCCAGTCATCCTAAGGAATATCTGGTCACCGGATTCAGATTGACTCTGGAGGAGAAGTGAGGCTGGTGAACTGCACAGATCTCCCTCACTCAAAACAAAGTCAAATGAAAGTCATGTCATTATTTCTCTGATGGCATGGTCTTCTTCGGCAATGAAGGACCAACACACACACATACTGCAATCCACTTGCACTCACCGTGGGCCTCTCCGCTGCCCTCTGTGAGATTTTCATTGCTAATTCTTCAAAGACAGTCATTTAATACTAGTAGAATGTTGATATTAAAAAGATGGGCCTTTTGCTTTCTTGGTAAGCTTGAAGTCATCAAAGGAACTTTGTAATTTCCTGCAGGCACATCTTGCTTATCTAGTCTGCTTTACTGATGTACTATCTTATTTTTTAATCTACTTTTTATTTTCCAAGTAGAAATAGAGAAGAGCTGGTTATTTAAGAACTCTTCACATATATCATAGAACCATAGAAGATGGAAATGATTTTGTCCAACTTCTATCTGAACAAAAGTCCTCTCTGTAATGTATCTGGTAAGTGATTGTTCAGTTTCTTCTTGCAGACTTCATATAATGTCTTTATGTACATGTTATCACCTCTTTCAATCCCAAAATCAAGCCTGAATCTACTTCAATGCAATGCTCAGCCACTGATCCTAGTTCTATCTTTTGGGACTAAGAAAATAAGTTGCATCCCTTTTCCTTATGACAATCCTTCACATATTTGAGGAGGGATATCATGTGCCCTCTAAATCCTCTCTTTTTTTCATATCTCCATTCTTATAACTGATTATCCTATAGAATTCTTTTCATTCTTTGAACCATATTGGTCACTCTGTTTTAGACACTACAGTTTGAATGTCTTTTTCTACAATGTGTAGTACAAAAATCAGCAATTTAGATGTAACTTTATCAGGATGGTGCATAGGAGGAATATAATCTTCCTCTTCTAGACTCTGTTATTTCTTCAGTGCAACATAGGATCACATTAGCCTTTTGGGTTGCCATACTACCTTGTTTACTCATATAGTTTTAACTTGCAACTCACTAAAACACCCAAATACTTTTCTCACAAGAATTTATATCCACTTGTAAGGTTAATTTTTGAAACCTGAATGTATACTTTGCATTTTTCCTCATTTAATCTTGTTCAATTTTGCCTATCACTCTAGTCCACCAAGATCTTTCCAGATCTTGATTCTGTCACTTAATCTGTTAGCTATCTCTTCATATTTTATGTGAACTTGAAAAGTGTAGCATCTTTGGTTTGAGTCAAATCTTTGACAAAAATGTTGGTCCAAGAAGAGATCCTGGGAATACTGTACTAGAGATCTTTCTCCAACTTTGGGTTATGAATATTATAAGGGTAACACACACACACGTATGTATATGTGAAATAGTTGCTACCTGCCTCCCTTTTCATGCATTTTCCAGCTGAGTTAGACTGACTACTAGCTGTTCCCTGATAATGTCCTTTTTTATTTGGGATCAACTATTCAATCAGTTCTAAATCTTAAGTATACTATCATCTAGCCCTTATCCACCTCTCTGTCTTATTCATAAGCAAAGCATGAAAGACTTTGTCAAATGTTTGCTCCAATCTTATACCATGTGTACATCATGCCTATAATTTTATTAACCCTGTCAAAAAAGAGGTGTGGTTAGTCTGACATGACCCATTCTTTATAAAGTCATACTACTTAAGTGATCTTGGGCTCCCCTTTTCAGTGCTTCTGTCTCCTTAATAACGTACTCTAGAATTTTACTAGAAGTCAGTAATTTGCATATTCCACACTCCACTTTTTATTTGAAGTATTAAACATTTCCCATTTTCCAGTTCTCTAGCATATTAGTTGCCCCCAAGATCTTTTAGAGATTATTGAAAGTGGCTGAGCAATTATTTATGACAATTTATTTAGTATTATATGATGTAGTTTGTCTGGGTCTGCTGATTCAAACACATCGATGGCAGTTAAATGCAAATGGTTATCTTGTCACTTGGGCTTCTCTTTTCGGCTGTTTTTGTTTTAGTCTTTAAAGTCACAAAATCATTTTCTTTGGAAGAAAACTCAGATGTTCAAAGGGATTTGTGATTTCTTTTGGAAGTTCCTGACAACAATTCAGATCGCCATCCATCCGTAGCTGTCCGTCCTGAATCATGTCCTCCCATAAATTGATCACAGCGAGTCTAGTCTGCCTAGCATACTAAAGGCCTTTTTCACTCTCTTTTAATCTCGCAAAGGTATCAGAGGAGCATGCTTCCTGTCAATCTGTCATCTATCATTCTTGCCATCTTTTCTTTCTTTCATGTAATTCCTTTTTTTTCACATACATGAAGTATTTTATTTTTTTATTTTAATTTTTTTAATGTTTTACAATCATTTCCTTAAAGTTAAGATTTTATCCCCCCCACTATTCCCCCAATACCGCCCTCCCTCCCCATGACAGCATACAATTCTGTTCAGGTTCTACATATACTTTCCTATTGAGCACATTTTCACTATAGTCATGCTATGTAGTCGAACTAAAATAAATGGAAGAAATCATATAACAAATCAAAACATAATACACTGAAACCCACCCACACACAAACATGATCTGCTACATTCTGCGAATGACTTCCATATTTCTTTCTCTGAGTGTGGAAGGCATTTTGCCTTAGAAGACCGACATTAGGATTTTTTTTTTTCTCAGTAAGTTCTTGTGTTATTACAAAGTTCCAAGTCTACCAGAAAAAACTCTCACACACTGTGGTCGTTGCTGTGCACAAAGTTCTCCTGGTTCTGTTCCTTTCACTCAGCATCACATCATATAAGTCCTTCCAGGCCTCCCTGAAGTCTTCTTGTTCATCATTTCTTATGGCACAATAGTACTCCATTACATTCATATACCATAATTTATTCAGCCATTCCTCAATTGATGGGCATCCCCTTGACTTCCAGTTTTTGGCTACCACAAAGAGTGCTGCTATAAATATTTTTGTACACATGGGACTCTTTCTCGTTTTTATAATCTCTTGGGGATACAGTCCTAGTAGCAATATTTCTGGGTCAAAGGGTATGCACATTTTTGTAGTCCTTTGGGCATAGTTCCAAACCATTCTCCAGAAGGGTTGGATGATCTCACAGCTCCACCAACAATGAATTAGTGTTCCAACTCTCCCACATCGTCTCCAGCATTTATCATTTTCTTGTTCTGTAATGTTTGCCAATCTTACAGGTGTGATGTGGTACCTTAGAGTTGTTTTGATTTGCATCTCTCTAATCAATAGTGATTTAGAGCATTTTTTCATATGATTATAGATATCTTTGATTTCTTCCCCTGAAAATTGCTTGTTCATATCCTTTGACCATTTATCAATTGGGGAATGACTTGTATGGTTATATATTTGAGTCAGTTCTCTATATATTCTAGAAATGAGGCCTTTATCCCCGAGCTTAGCTGTAAAAATTTTTTCCCAATTTACTACATCCCTCCGAATTTTGGTTGCATTGGGTTTGGTTGTGCAAAAACTTTTCAGTTTAAAGTAATCAAAATTATCCATCTTGCATTTCATAATGCTTTCTATCGTTTCTTTAGAAAAAAATTCTTCCCCTCTCCATAAATCTGATAAATACACTATACCTTGCTTCTCGAGTTTATTCATGGTATCAATCTTTATACCTAAATCATGTACCCATTTGGACTTTATTCTTGTGTACGGTGTCAGGCATGGGTCTATGCCTAATTTCCGCCACACAGTTAACCAGTTTTCCCAGCAATTTTTGTCAAACAGTGAGTTCTTATTCCAGAAGCTGGGATCTTTGGGTTTATCAAACAGGAGGTTGCTATATTCCTTGCCTACTGTGTCTTGAGTGCCAAGTCTATTCCATTTGTCAACCCCTCTGTTTCTTAGCCAATACCAAGTGGTTTTGATAATTGCTGCTTTATAATACAATTTGAGGTCTGGTAGCGCTAGGCCACCTTCCCAAGCATTTCTTTTCATTAGTCCCTTTGATATTCTGGACCTTTTGTTTTTCCAAATGAATTTTGATATTATTTTATCCAGCTCTAGAAAATAATTATCTGATAGTTTAATTGGTATGGCACTAAATAAGTAGATTAACATGTAATTCCTTGATGACAATTTTTATTCCTGTTCTTTAGCATTCTTCACTGGGCATATGTTATACACTGCTCACATCCACAGTGTATCTCTTGCATTGCAATTCATTTACATTTCTTCAGAGACAATGGTGTTCCATGTCTAGCTAGGAAGCTTGGGGGGTAATAAAAAGAGTTTTCAATTTCCTCAAAGCAATTCAGCCCACTTCCTCCTCTTACTCAAATGTGGGTCCTACTTGTCCGTTTGCACTGTCTGTCCTAGATAACTACATACTGATGCATATGTGCTATTGTTTGTCCATCCATATACATGTTGTTATCTTGACAATAGATGCTCTTCATCCATTTGGTCTTTGACTAGTTCCACTTTATCATTGTTATCATGACATTCACTTGAGGCAATAGTTTTACCTATTTTTTTCAGAGTTATGCTCCCACTGTAGCTTTCAACAACTTGAAATCATTTTTCTTGACATTATTCTCATAGGTGTATCCTGCTCTTTTGTATTCATTCTTACTTTCTTCCTCTGTGTATGTTTTTCAAAAATCTTGATTTATTAATGAGCTCTCTGTACATTCACATCACTCTTTTTAGACACCTTCCCTTTTCTTCCTCACCAAAAAAATATGTACTAGTAGAATTTTATTTTTAAGTATGTTCAACTCAAACAGTTCTGGGTTAAAACAGGGCTTGCTAGGTATGCCCATGCACACTGTAATATCTCAGAAAAAAGAGATGGTTGGCATGAGATCTTCTCTTAGTTTTAAAAGATGAATTTTTGTATTATCCAATAAACAATGAATGGGGTAATACATGATATTGAAAGCTTGAGTTCTCTCGAAATATGCAGCCCCAGTACTATGGTGTCTTATTACCACTGATCATCTCCTTCCCCTTGAGCTGCAAAGAATGTGCTGAAGATAAAGCAGTGATCATTTTTAGTGAGGAATGACTTTGTCACTGAGTTCAGGTCAATGTTCTTTCTATTCAAATTCACTTCTGGTTTTTTTGGAAGCAAAGTTTAGTTAAAAAAAACAAGTTGTAAAGCAAAGTTTAGTTTTTAAAAATAAGAGTTTATCTCTTTAGCTGGGAGAATTAAAATGATATCCTTTATAATATGATTCAGTAAATGTTCACCCTTTTAAAATGAAAATAAAATTCATGTGATCAAATAGAGTGGGAAGGGACCTTTAAGTCATTGATTGGAGCCTAATCTCATTTTTCAGATGAGTTACTGGGGCCCAGAGAGACTTAAATGACTTTTCTAGGGTCACACAGCTAATGAGTATCTGAGGCAAGTTTCGATCCAAAGTATTTCTGACTTCAAGTCCATCACTCTACCCACCATATACCAGGGCCCTGTACCCTAACGAGTTGTGCTGGCTTTTTTGAAAATGTGGAAACTTTTGGTAAGGGTAATAATACCTACCAAGTCTGTAATGTTCAAATGGCACTTGGTTTCTTTTATGTTATTTAGTTAGCACAAGAAAGCACCTACAGGAGGGTGAGTGTAGGAGGCTAAGGAGGAAGGATATGTGACCCACTGGGTGCCAAAGAAGGGTCAGCTTCTTAGCAATTTTTCCTGGACCTATATGGCTTAGGGGTAGATTGATTATTAGGACAGTAATTCTTTGGCCATTACCATTCCCAGCCTACCTCCTTCCTCATTACCTCTCTTTGAGGCAGGCAAAAAACCCTGGCTTAACTGAGATGCAATGCTTATTTATGAAGCTAAATCAGAAGCTAAATCATAGCCTCCTCTCTCTCTGTGTTCCTGGTTTTCATTTTCATTTCCCCCTCACTGGGCTAATAGTCAGGTTTAAGCAGACCCATAAATCCAGAATCATAGTATCTGAGAATTTTAGAGCTTGGAGAGAGCTCAGAGATTATCTAGTCCAATACTCTCATTTAACAGAGAAGGAAATTGAGGCAGAGAGGTCAACTTCCTTTTTCAGGGTCCTATATCTGATTAGTGGTAGACAGTGGAGACAACCTATGTCCTGTCATCCAAAAGATTTCCTGACCAAAGGTATCTTCTACATCTTGCCTGAAATAAATCATTATTATTATTAATTATCAATAATTAATAATAATTAATAATAATAAAGGGCCTTCTTAAAGATTTATATCTATTAACTAGATTGAGGTATTATATCATCATTGTTGACATAACATAGGAGTTTATAACCATTTTTTTGTGTTTTGAAGTTCTTTTAAAGTCTAATGAAAGCTATGGAACCTTGCTCAGAATAAAGTTTTCAATGCATAAAATAAATAGAATTACATAAGAAATAAATTATATTGAAATATAATTTTTTTAAGTTCATGAATCTCGGATTAACAAACAACCCTTTCTGTAGTGGAGATAGTGATAGATTCAAGGCCAGAGGTCTTGGCATGATTCCTAGTTTTACAACCTATGTGGTCTTAGAAAAATGACTTCTCCCCTCTGAACTTCAGCTGCCTCATCTGTAAATTGAGGAGTTGGGATTAGAGAATTGCTATAGTAGTTTCCAACTAAAATCATATGGTACATTTTCATCCTATGATTTTTCTCTTTAGCACTCAATGGCACCACTATAGAGAACACAACAATAAGGAAATGTGGCACAGGGCAAGTTAAGTTTTGATGGCAAACAATGTTGGGAGTAAAGATCATTTACTTTATTGGAACAATGAAGGTCCTTTGACAACAAGAGACTTTTATGAAGTCATTGTATGTTTAGGTTAATGAATAATGATATAATGCAGGATTTGGGTAGAGGGGAGAGGGAGGGGGTCACTAGTGGTATTTCCATAGTATTTGTGATACCATGGGAAAGATCACCAACTGAACTAAAAGTCATGAGATGTGAACTCTATATCTTGTTTTACCATTGCCTGAGTGACCCTGGAGAAGTCATTTCTTCCCACTGGCTCAGATATAGAGATGTAGAATGGGGGGGTTGGACTAGAAGGTCTCTGGGCTGCTTACAGCTCTGGCAGTCTATGAGACTATGAGCCTAAGTGGTTTTAAAGTAGAAGCAGGCATTCATGAAAGAGCACTGAAATCTGGCTAACTTCTGCTAGCTTGGGTGAACTTTCTGATGCCTGTGTGGCCCCTAGTGCCTTTCATACTGTAATGAGTAAGTCACTTTGACCTAATGACTAAATGACCTAAAGACAGCTAATGACTTTAGGAACTCAGTAATGCTGCCATTTTAGTGCAGGGAGGGGGCCTAAACTCACCAATTCTTGAGAGAGTGAAATGACCATCACTTCATATTCCATTAGATTGACTATACTTGATGCTCAGAATGACTCACTTATCTAAGACCATCTTCTAGGCCTATATTTAACAAGGGAAAGGGTCATTTACTTAATGCTCTGAAAGCCTTGGGCCAGATTCGTGATGGCATGGCATAATGTGAAAAACCCTGCTAAAATATGACTCACACACATACCAAAAATGAGTATAGCTCCTGAGATTTCAGTTCCTTTCTAACTTTCCTTTCTAACTTTAGCTCCTTGCCTCTTCTCATACCTAGAACAAACTGAATTTTCATCCCCTCAGATGGAACCTCAATGCCACTGTTGATGCCCCAGAAAGGCAGGGAAAAAGGACTTCTGACATTCTTCAGATCTGTGATCAAGAAGCTAATTAGTTTGGAAGAGCTCATGGAAGAGTTATAATACAATGGTTGTTTGATAAATCACATTATTTAATTGAGGGAAATTAAGGTAAATGCAATGGTAATTTAAACAAAGAAAATTCCTGGTTAATTTTATGATAATTTTATTATGATCACAATTTATATAACCATTAGTGGGTTAAATACTTTGAAATTTCCAGTTCCTATGTTATTAATTATGCTAAATAAGATGTCCTATCATCTTTTTCATCATCTCATTCTCATCCCATTTGATGAAATGTGGAAACATCCTAGAACAAATTACCATTACACTATTATTCTTTCATTGTTAATGTTCTGCAGACTATTAAGCATATAGATAAAATAACTGATTTTTATAGTTTTATAGACTATTAACAAAATAGATAAAATGATTTTTATAGTTGATTAAAAGCATTAGAATACAAGTGCATCTTGTGAAGGCTCAATGAAAGCCTTGGTACGTAGTACAATGTGATTAGCAGACAGGACAATAGGGATGCTATATACCTCATCCTGTCTCCATAAGATTTTGATCTGCTCAGCTAGATCTATATATTTGGAAAGCTTTTAGTTCCATATAGTTTGGATATTCTGAGTATTTGATATGCCAACATGTATTAAAAATGTTGTTATGAAGTTTTTATGGATTAATGTTATAGCCAGGAGAATGTGCATAACATTTTGGTCTATGGTAATAGTCTAGTTCCACTACTGTTTATTGGTTGAATTCTTCAGGATATTTTGAAGTCTGGATTCAAAGCATAGTGATTTGTTATCTGTCATTCCCTGAAAGAGAGCAAGCAGGCTCCTGATATAACTGTAGCAACCAGGTCATGTTTTGCTAGGTATTTAACAGGTACTAAATTTTTATAACTTGTTTTGATCCATTGTACCAGTTTATATCATCACGCTTACATTGCTATATCAAGGTTACTTCTGTTGTTGTATCTTTCAAGGAATCTTCAGTGATTTTGATGAATGAAAGATGAATGCCTTGTTGAAAAAGACCCTGCAATGTGTTCAACCAGACAAACGCTTTTTTAATAATGAACAAACAATAAAGCACAATGGATCTTATATTCTCTCCATTTTTCAGTCAATCAATGTGCATTTATTTTCAGTTAATTATGAAATGGTAAAGACGTGGTCCATTGCTAAACATCAGTTGCAAAAGCCTTATTATTCTTCACTAATACCTTCATTGAAGATGACCTCTGTCTTTGGATGGATGACTCAAAAAATTTGCATAGGCAGGAGCATGGGCATATGGTTTGGTAGTTGCTGATGTTTTCTCAGTTGCCTTTTCTTGGTATTAATAAGATCTGAACTCCACCCCCCCCACCTTCTGTGGTATCTCCCCATCCTTCAAATACCTTGTGTATGAATCTTTCAATATTCTCACAATTGTGATACCTCTAGAATGGATCTCTTTTATGTACATAGAATACAAACTACATTTCCTACCATTGTTCTTTTTTATTTCCATTTCTACCTTCCCTATGAAAACATTAAAAGTTGTGACATTAGGGTCCAAATATGGTGGTTCCTTTTTGCTTGATAGAGAAAAACTGCATCTTATAATATTTACACATCTTTTCCATTGTCTTCTCTTTATTGTCTGCCTTCCATTTTTATGCCTTTGGGATGATGTTGCTTAGTTAAATGTTATTACCCACCATTTTTAAAATAAACTGGCTTTATCCTCCATTGGTGTGATCCATGTTAAGAAATGATATTGCTCATAATCTTCCATCATAGTTTTTGGTAAGATTTAACAAAGCATTTTATATTCTAGCCTTGTGATGCTTTTGGTAATCATCTATCTCCATTTGACAAGTAAACCAAGTGTTCCTTAAGCCTCTTTCTGGGCTCTTTTGTTCTTTCTTAGATGGATTAAATTGTCAATAGATTTATTATAATTTATTGCTGATTTCATTTCTGTTGTCCAGTTCCCATATTTGGTTGTCAATTGCTCATTTAAATAGTTCAGAATGGAGTTGTTTTAGTTGAATGACAAAACTTTTTTTGGTGAGCCTTTTCTCTTGCTTTCTAGTTTTGATCATATTTCTGATATGTTGATGGACTGTCCATAGACAGCTGATTCAGGGATAATCTTCACATTAATAAGAAGTCTATTTGTTAAAATTTAATCTATTTCATTTTTTGATGTTTATCATGAACCACATGCACCACTTCTTTTCTTAAAGAAAGTGTTCAGAAAACAAAAGTTGAGGTTTCTGTGTATTCTCAAAGTCCTAGAACTTTCTTATTCTTTCTTCCTTTCTCCTCATCCCTACCTTCTTTCCACTTTTGCATGAGATCATCAAGTATCAGAGTATGTTTTGATTGAGTTTGGAAGATTTCTTTCTTTTCACTGGTTTTATTCATATATCAAGTTGATATAATCATCATCCCCTGGTAATTTGTTCATTCATTAGTAAATGGGCAAGGACCTTTCATTTACAGTACCAACAGACAAATTAAAGTTTATAAATGGTTTATAATGGCACCTTATATCTCTCTTTCCTTTACTTAGTGATTATTTCTGTAGAAGCAGAGCAGGACCTCACAGGTCTGAGAGCCATTTTATAATTTTCTTTGTTTTATGGGTTCATATAATAGATTAGATATGATGATCTTTGGACCATTCAAGCTCTGCTCTTTTAAGACATTCCATGAATGCAAGATACTACTCTGGAACCAAAGTCAGGAAGCCTCAGATAACTTTCTAGCTGTGTAACTCTAGACAAGTCCTTTATTCTCTCTCAGCCTCAGTTTCCTCATCTGTAAAAGAGATAATAATAGCATCTACCTTACAGGGGTGTTGTCAGGATTAAATAATATTTGTCAAGTATTTTGCAAACTTTAAAGTACTATGCAAATGTTGTGGTTGGTGCTGTTACCCCTTTTCTCTCTAAAAATCTAGGTTTATGAAGTTAAATGGAATCTTTCCTGCTTTCTCTAGAAGGATAGGTCTAGGAAGCAAAGATGCTTTACCACTTTCTCCAGCGGTGGCCCCCTTTGTGTGCCTAAGAGGTTTTGCCTTTGCCTTTCCATGGCTGCCATTTCCAAAACTGAATTCCGTAGAGGGCCATTGGGTATAGACGAAATTCATGTCCCAGAGATCCAAGCCTGCTGTCATTGTGGACTCCCTCTGTCAACCTTTCTCTGGCTCAGCTCTAGTATTCTCTCTTTTTGGTCCTCATTCTTAGCTCAGGTTCCATAAAGAGAGGTCTTTAAAGATAGAGAAATAACTGTATCCTTTAGCTTCAACAAGCTGAACCAGGCTCTTTCCCCACAGTTATATGAATATCTTTCTAGTTCTGATTTGTAATTTATAGCAGCTTTAGTGACTTACAAGAACTGAGCAGTGACAGACTGGGTCACCTTCTAAGATATAGAGAATAAGTGAACCACCTCCATCATGTCATCTGGGGGCTGAGAAAGGCCTATTGTTAAGTCATTCTAGGAGGGAATAAAAGTTGAGTGAAGCCACATAGTCTTTGCAGGGCTTGGGGGCCAAAATATCCAAGGTTGGAATCTAACCTCTGAAACTGGCTAGAGTTTGGGCAATCATATAATTTCTTTGAGTCTCAATATCCCTTTCACATTGTGACTTCCCCCATCATGATTTCAATATATTGTGAGTTGGCATAAGAAATTAAGTGAGAATTTTTGGGAGAGTTTTATGGAAGCCATAGATGACACATGAAGGCCAGCAGATGACAGAACCTAAGATCAAATACTTAATCCAAATTTTATAATAAGGTGCTATAAACACCCCATAAAAGAAAAAGAAACAAAATCAGACTTCTTCTCTGGTGCGATGGGGAGGTTAAAAAATCTTACATGTATTTTCCAGATTGCAGGGGCACCACATCCTTAACCCCCCATGATGTGGAAGGGACAATTATATAGGATTTTGAAATTATTCCCATCTATTTGATAGGGTTCAAAATGAACTATTCAAAATGTCCTATTTAAAATAATTTATTAGTTTGGGTACAAAGAGAAGACAGTTTGGAATTCTGGGGTGATCTTAGAGGGGCAGACAAGAGGTATCTCAGGAGTGGAGAAACAACAACATAAGTTTCATGAGAGCAGACTTGTTTTGTTTAAGTCTTTGAACCTTAGCCTATGTCTTACACTTAGTAATTACTTATGAATTTTTCAATGAATTTTTTTAAATGGTAAATTTTGCCTAGAATTGCCTGGGAGAAGAGTTCATATATAAAATGGGAGAGGGAATTTTGCCAGAGGATATCTTACATTTGTACCTTCCTTCAGCTGTGTACTATCACATAGTATAGTGTGATGTTTTTGTATGTGCATTTGTACAACAATGTGATGAGATGCCATTTAGGATGGTTTCTATTTTCAGTTGCTCTTTTCACATTTTCTTCTGATTATAGCTCACATTAATGAGAGTCTGAGGGCTGCATTCTATTTAGTATTTTATTTTTTCCCCAGTTAAATGTAGAAACAATTTTCAACATTCATTTATAAAACTTTGAGTTCCAAATTCTTTCCCTCCCTCCCTCCCCCTATTGAGAAGGCAAATAATTCAATATATGTTATATATGTGTAGTGATGCAAAATATTTTCATATTAATCATGTTGTGAAAAAAAAACAGAAAAAATACCCTCAAGAAAAAATAAAGAAAGTGCTTCTAACTGTATTTAGATACCATCAGTTCTTTCCCTGGGGATACACAACATTTTTCATCATAAGTCGTGGATCATTGTATAGCTGAGAATAAAGTCATTCACAATTGATCATCTTACAATATTGCTATTACTTTGTATACAGTACATTTCAGTTTGCATCAGCTCATGTAAACCTTTCCAGGTTTTCTAAGACCATACTGTTTATCATTTCTTATAACACAATAGCATTCCATCAAAATCACAGAACACAACTTGTACAGCCATTCCCCAATCGATGTTCATCCCCTCAATTTCTAATTCTCTGCTCCCTTGGAGCAGCTAGGTGGTGCAGTGGATAGAGCACCAGTGCAGGAGTCAGGAGGACCTGAGTTCAAATCTCACCTCAGACACTTGACACTCACTAGCTGTGTCACCTTGGGCAAGTCACTTAACCCCAATTGCCTCATCCTGGATCATCTCCAGTCATCCTGATGAATAACTGGTCATTGGATTCAGATGGCTCTGGAGGAGAAGTGAGGCTGGTGTTGTTCACAGCCTTCCCTCACTGAAAACAAAGTCAAGTGCAAGTCATGTCATCATTTCTCTGATGGCATGGTCTTCTTTGGCAAGGAAGGACAAACACACACACAATTCTCTGCCCCCAGAAAAGAACTACCATAAATATTTCTGTCCATATAAGTTCTTTTCTTTTTTATCTCTTTTGGAATATAGACTTAGTAGTGGCACTACTAGGTCAAAGGCTATGCATAGTTTTATCACCCTTTTGGCATAGTTCCAAATTGCTTTACAGAAAGGTTGAATCAGTTCACAACTCCACCAACAGGACATTAATGTCTCATTTTTCCCTCATCCCCTCCAACGTTTGCCATTTTCCTTTTCTGTCCTATTAGTCAATCTAATAATTTTGAGGTAATGCCTCTAGTTGTTTTAATTTGCATTTCTCCAATCAATACTGAGTTAGAGTATTTTTTTCATATGACTAAAGATAGCTTTGGTTACTTCATCTGAAAACTGTTCAAATCTTTTGATCATTTATCAAGTGAGAAATGGCTCTTAGTTTTATAAATTTGACTCAGGTCTGTATATGTTTGAGAAATAAAATCTTTATCAGAGAAACTTGCTTCAAAATTGGTTTTTAACAGTTACTGTTGCTAACTCTATCCTGTTCCCCACATTTATTCTGTCCACTCTTTCCTTTCACCCTCTCCCTTATCAAAAATGTTTTGCTTCTAATTATCCCCTCCACCAATCTGCCCTCCCTTTTATTATATATTCATATCTAATATAATATATTCATATTACCTCCCCTTCTCTTATCCCCTTCCCTTCCTGCTTTCCTGTAGGTTAAGATAGATTTCTGTACCTAATTGAGTGTGGATGTTATTCCCTCTTAGAGTCAATTCTGGTGAGATTAAAGGTTACTCACTCTCCCTCACCTCTCCCATGTTCTCCACTGTAAAAGCTTTTTCTTGCCTCTTTTATGTGAGACAATTTACCCATTCTGCCTCTCCTTTCCCCTTTTTGCCAGTACAACCCTCTTTCTCATCCCTTAATTTTATTTTTTTAGAAATCATTCCTTCATATTCAGTTCATACCTATGACCTCGATCTACATTACTCCTTCTAACTGCCCTAATAATAAAAAAGTTCTTATGAGGTACAAGTATTATCTTCCCATGTAGGAATGTAAATGGATTAACCTTAAGTCCCTTATGATTTCCTGTTTTCCTTTTTTTATAATCTCTTGAGTCTTGTATTTGAAAATAAAATTTTCTATTCAGTTCTGATCTTTTCATCATTGAATGTCAATTGTTTCCCTGAAGAATTATACTCAGTTTTGCTGGGGAGGTGACTCTTGGTTGTAATCCTAAATCCTTTTTGCCTCCATAATGTCATACTCTAAGTCCTCTGATTCTTTAATGTAGAAGCTGCTGAATTTTGGGTTATTCTGACTGTGCCTCAACAATTCTTGAATTATTTCTTTCTGGCTGTTTGCAATATCTTCTCTTTGACTTGGGAGTTCTGGAATTTGGCAATTTGGCTATAATGTTCCTGGCAGTTTTCATTTTGGGATCTCTTTCAGGAAGTGATTGCTGGATTCTTTCAAATTCTATTTTACCCTCTGGTTTAGAAAATCAGGGCAGTATTCCTTCATAATTTTTTGAAAGATGATGTCTAGGCTGTTTTTTTATTGTGGCTTTCAGGTAATCCAATAACTTTTAAATTATCTTTCCTGGATATGTTTTCCAGGTATGTAATTTTTCCAATGAGATAGTTTACAATGTCTTCTATTTTTTCATTCTTTTGTTTTTATTTTGTTATTTATTAATTTCTCATAAAGTCATCAGTTTCCATTTGCTCCATTCAAATTTTTAAGGAACTTTTCCTCAATGAGCTTTTGTACCTTCTTCTGCTTTGTAAGGTATATTCTTCAGTATTTTTTGGATCTCCTTTACTGATCTGTTAACTCTTTCTAATTTTAATTAGAGGTAAAGAACTTTCCTGCCCATTAATCATCCTCAACTGAAGCCCATTAAGGAGACCTTGATTAGAGGAGTCTTGTTTTGTAGGAACACCCACACTTTTGTTAATTAATGAGGTACTGGCTCCTGAGGGGCATGCCTTCTGACTTTGAAAAATGGATATATACTTTGAAGTGAGGTTTTGCTTTTTGGGGCTTGGAAGAAGGTTCTTATGTCAGGTGACTCTGGGTATCCTTAGCCCCTCCTGTCCCCTTTCCTTCCAGGTTTTTTAAAAAAATTAATTAATTTATTTTTAGTTTTCAACATTCATTTTCACAAGATTTTGAGTTGCAAATTTTCTCTCCATCTCCCCCGTCCTCCCACCCTAAGATACTATGCATTCTGATTACCCCTTCCCCCAATCTGCCCTCCTTTCTATCACATCCCTCCTTTCCCTTATCCCCATCTTCTCTCTTTTCTTGTAGGGCAAGATAGATTCCTATACCTTATTTACCTTTATTTCTTATTTTCCAGTTGCATGCAAAAACAATTCTCAATATTTGTTCCTAAAACTTTGAGTTCCAACTTCTCTCTCTTCCTCCCTCCCCACCCATCGCTAGTGAGAAGGTAAGCAATTCAATATAGGCTGAGTAAGCTTCACTTTTTCCCTCTCACCTCCCCCTTGATAATTTCATGAAGGATGATGTCTAGTCCCTTTTTTTCATCATGGCTTGCAGGAAGCCACATAATTCTTAAATTGTTTCTTCTGGATCTATTTTCCAGGTCAGTTGTTTTTCCAATGAGATGTTTCACATTGTCTTCAATTTTTTCATTGTTTTGGTTTTGTTTTGTAATTTTGTTTTGTAATTTTGTAATTTTGTAAATTGTTTTGTAATGTTTTTCATAAAGTCATTAGCTTCCCATTTGCTCCATTATAATTTTTAAAGAACTATTTTCTTCAGTGAGCTTTTGAACCTCCTTTTTCCATTTGGCTAATTCTGCTTATTAAAGCATTTTTTTTCCTCATTGGTTTTTTGGACTTCTTTTGCCATTTTGATTAGTCTATTTTTAAAGGTGTTTTTTTTTTTAGCATTTTTTGGGTCTCCTTTAGCAAGCTTGCTTTTCATGATTTTCTTGCATTGCTCTCATTTTTCTTCCCATATTTTCCTCCACTTCTCTTATTTGATTTTCAAAATCTTTTTTGAGATCTTTCACATCCTAAGACCATTGCATATTTATTTTGGAGGTTTTTAATGCAGAAGTCTTGACTTTTATGTCTTCCTCTGATGGTATCCTTTGTTCTTCCTCATCCAAAAGGATGGAGGAAAATATCTGTTCACCAAGAAAGTTATCTTCTGTAGCCTTATTTTTCCCCCTTTTTTGGGCATTTTCCCAGTCTGTTACTTGAATTTTGAGTCCTTTGTCACATGGAGGGTATACTCTAGGGACCTGTAAGTTCTCAGGTCCTCCAATGTGTCACAATCAAGGGAGAGGATATTACTCCTCTCCCGCCCTGTGCTCTGGTCCGGGAGCAACCACAAGCTTTTCTGCCCATGATCTGTGAGTAGGGTTCCCCCTCCACAACTGCCTCCAGCCCCACGATGCCAGTCCTCCTCCTCACCCCAGAACTGACTCAGGGCTGGGATCTAGATCAGCTACTTGATTCCCCCAAGGGTTTTAGACTGAAAGCTCCTAAAATGGACACTGCTGCCTCAATGACAGCTGCCATCCCCAGCAGGACCACACTATGTTCCCTTCTCACTCAGGTGAATGAATTTCTCATTGGCCTTTGAAGCTGTCTTTGGTGTTTGTGGGTTGAGAAATCTGGGAACCACGGCTGCTGCCCAGGATTCTGCGTCCTGAAGCTTGCTCACAGTAGGCTTTCTGTCCCTGCTGCACTGCACAGCCAAGGCTGGGCTGTGCTCTGCTCTGAGCCCAGTGCAATAGACCTTTCCTACTGGACTTCCAGGTTGTCTTGGGCTGGAAATCTTTTTCACTCTGTTGTTTTGTGGCTTTTGCTGCTCTAGAATTTGTTTAGAGTCATTTTTACAGGTATTTTATGGGCTTTGGGGGTAGAGCTAGAGTAGATCTGTCTTTTACTCCTCTGTCTTGGCTCTTCCCTTCAGCTTTGAAAACCCAGATGTTGGTGCCTCTTTCTCTGGTTACTATGTGTGTATGCAATGGTCAGACAGTTGGATCTGTCTGCTGATCTGTGATGTATGTATTGCTTATGGTTAGATAGCTAGAAGCCCTGTCTGTTGGTCTTCATTTCCCTGCTTGTATTTTCTCTGTTGGTACATATGAATAAAGAAGATTGTTGATCCCTCAAAAGTTGCTCTCCTTTTAGAAAAGCAGATCCAAGAATGGGTGCATCACGCCTCCTGGGTATGTGAGGGTGCTTGCTGTAACACTGTTTTTTCATGATTTTCTTGTATCACTTTTGTTTCTTTTCCCAATTTTTCTTCTATCTCTCTTCCTTGATTTTTAAAATCCTTTTTGAGCTGCTCCATGGCCTGAGACCAATTCATGTTTTTCTTGCAGGCTTTGGATGTAGGAGCTTTGACTTTGTTATTTTGTCTTCTGAGTGAGTGTTTTCGTCTTCCTTGTCACCATAGTAACTTTCTATGGTCACATTTTTTGTCTGTTTGCTCATTTCCCAAGCTTATTACTTGACTTTTAAGTCTTTGTTAAAGTAGGGCTCTGCTTCCAGGGTGGATGGTGCACTGTCCCAAGCTTTAGGGGTTTTATGCAACTGTTGTCAGAGATACTTCTAGGGCCTGTAAGTTTTTTGTTCTTCCAAGGTGGTATGATCTAAGAATAGGTGTTTTTACTACTCTTCTGACCTGTCTTCTAGTGTGTGGGTCACTACAAACACTCTTTTTTCTCCTGGACCTCTGATCTGGGTTCCTGGTTCATTGTGGTACAAACTCTGTTGTGCTAATGCTCCTCCTCCTTCTGGGACTGACACCCAAGACTATGACTCAGATCTGAAAATGGTCAAAGTAACAGAGTCCTGCCTCAGCGGTAGCAAATAGACCCCTGTAATTTCATTCTGATAAGTTGTTTGACCCTCTACCCCTCTATGGGCTGAGAACTCTGGAAGTAGCTGCTGCCATTGCCGATTCAGTGACTCCCAAGACCTGCTTCTGGTTTGCTGGGGCTAGATCTGTGCGTATAGCCTGTGCTAGACTGTGCTACACCCTCACCCAGGTGCCACAGACCTTTCCTGATGAACTTCTAAGTTGTCTTTGGCTGAAAAATTATTTCACTGTATCCTTTGGTGGATTCTGCTGCTCCAGGAATTGTTTTGTGGCATTATTTTAAGATATTTGGAGGGGTTTTGAGGAAAACTCATGTGAGTTGCTGCCTTTTCTCTGCCATCTTAGCTCTGCTCCCTTGAAATCTGCTTTCTAAGTACTAATATTTTTTATTTTAAATTTAGGGAATTATACAAATTTCATGTGGAAATCTCATAACAAGATATAATAAAAATTTATTCCTTGTTGATGATCCAATTGGTCTAAAGTAAAAACATAACAGTGGTTGTCAGAATGATAGTCTATGAAGTATTATTAGATTAAATGGATAATGGTACTCTCATGTAAGACTTACTTTGGCTATTATACCAAATGGAGAATTCAAAAAAAGGTTCAATGACATAAGTCACCCTAAAGTCCTTTTACTCTATGGTCACAAGAAAAGCAAAACAAAATTACATTTAAAAATTAATTCTGGCTAGCATAATTCTCTCTTATCATATTTGAATGAAAATCAAGTGAATGTTTAACTCAAAATTTGAGTTTTTTTGAAATTTTTTGCTATTTTTAAAAATTTGCTATTTTTAAAAATCAGAATAATTCAATCAAAAATGCACTTGTTAAGCACTTATTTATTATATGTCAGTCACTGGGATAGGCATAAAAAATGAAAAAGTCCTTGCCCTCAAGGAGTTTACAATCTATCTAGGAGATAATGTTTTCATAGAAAAAATGTAAACAAAACACATGCATGATAAATACAAATGTCACCTAGTAATTTGGGAAAATATGGCACTAATAATTGGGAGAAACAGGAAGGGTCTCTGGCAGGAAGTAGTTATAAGAGAAGCCCTGAAGAAAACTGGGTATTCTAAGAGGTGAAAGTGAGGAGGGAAAATATTCAACATGCAGAAGACAGTGCAAAGATATGGAGAGGAAAAATGGAGGCTCCTGTGTGATCACTGATAAGAAGGTCAGTTTGGTTGGAGAAGAGTAATGTATAATAAGTCTGGAAAGGTAGGAAATCATTTAGGTTAAGATCTGCTTAGTATCATTATTTTGTTTTTGTTTTATGCTGAACTTAAACACCCCCCAAAACATTTTCATACATACAGAACACAAAAAGAGGATTCTGTATGAAACTACGAATCTCCATTTTGTCCTAACTAAAAACTATACAATAAAGTCAACATATTATTTTCAAAATTGTTCTTGTCTATACTTATTGCTGAACTTTCTTTGTTTTCTTCTGAACATTCAAAAAATGTTTCAATGACCCTCTTTTTAAAAACATAGTTGCTTACTTCCTTTCACATCCTCTCCTGCATTAAAAATTGATAGATAAAAGCAAAGAAACAACTTGAAGGAAATAAGCATGGGCAGAAAAAATAAGTCCATACAGTTGCCATGGCCAAAAATGCATATTTCTTTCTGCACCTTGTGTCTGTCACCCTGGAGGTGACAGGATGCATGATATCAGGAGGTGGGTAATATGCTTCATCATAGAGCATCTTGATGCAAGGGTGATCGTTGCATTTGTCAGATTTTTAAATCTTTCAAAGTTGTTTTTCTTTACAGTGTCTTTGTCCTTGTATAAAGTACTCTCTGCCCATTTCACTTTGCATCAGTCCATACTACCCAGGATTCATCCCTTTCATTGTTTCTTTTGGCACAGCAATATTCTATTACATTCATGTATCTTGATTTGTTCAACTAATCTCCAATTATTTTAGAGACAATATGAGGCAACCTTTTAGAGTCTCTGCCTTAGAGGTCTGTCCGTACCAGTGATGATCCAAGAATTATCTTCTCTCAACTGAGTCATTCTCTGCAGAACAAACAGGATAAAATGGATTTTGAAGGTGTTGACTTTGTGTTCTTCCAGTATTCATTTCCAAACATGATGTTACTTTTGGGCCTCAGGATACACAATGTATGGTTTTGAAAACCTTATTAGAAAACCATCACCTGCTGAAGACTTCATGTTGAAAGAGTTTCTGGCTGGTAGGCTCCATTTGTATGTGTCATCGCATATTCTCATTCTTTACACAGAGCCATTTTTGCTCATCCGTCATATCACACTACTGAATGCAACCCGGTGACTTATGCTGCTGAAGCACCACATTAGAGAATTCTAACATTGGAAGGACCTCAGAAACCACCCAGCCTACTCTGTATCTGAGGAAGAATCCCCTTGAAGGCATCTTCAACAAGTTGTGAACCACTCTTTGCTTGAAGACTTCCAACAAGAACTCATTGCTACTTGATGCAGGCCATTTCATTTTTAGTAGCTCTAAAATTATTTGGAAATTTTTCTTTGACTCAGATTTAAATTTGTCTCTTTGAAATTTCAACCCACTGCTACTCCTTCAACTCTATAGGGCCAAGGAGAATTCATCAATGTCTTTCACATACTTTAAGACAGACATCATATCTTTCCTTTCCACTATAGAGAAGAGAAGACTTGAGATGGAAAGGAGAGATATGATGCATCCCCAATTCCTTCAACTGCTCTTCATGTCATATGAATTCAAAGTTTGTCACCATCCTGGTTACCCTCCTTTGGATACCTGCTAACTTCTCAAAGTCTGCTTTAAAATGTGATGCTTAATGCATTACTTCAAGTCAGAGAAGAGGAGAACAGGGCTATCATTTCTCCAGCCCTGGACTCTAGATTGGTTGCTAATGTACTCTCAAGATAGACTTAGCTTCTTTGACTGATCTTTCCTGCTGTTGACTCTTATTGAGCTTGGAGCCCACTTAGAGCCCCTGATTTTTCAGATGAATTATCTAATATTTATAAAGCTTGAGATTTATTAAAAAGAGAGATTCGGGATACATATACATATATATATATATATACACACATACACATATATACAAACACATAGATACATATATACACATAATACATATATGTATGAATATATATGTATAGATAGAGTTGGGAAATCTATATAGTGGAGATAGTTGAACACATGAAAACTAATGCTATCACCACAGACATAGAGCAAAAGTCCAGGCTTTCACTTTCCAGTGTGGCCTGAACCAGATCAAAATTAAATCGGGACATATTTAACAAAATTAAAATAAAATAGGATATATACAATGTTAATATGTGGTTTTCTAAGTCAATATGTGGCCCACAGAAATCCTTATGTGTAGTTCAGTGGCCCTGTTTGTATTTGAGTTTGACACAAATGATGTAAAAGGAAGATAGAAGAGGACAAAGAACAAGTGCTTTGTGTATATCTGTGATTGCTAAGTATGACACTGATGAAGATCTAGTCAAGGAGTCTAAGAAGGAGTGGTCAGAAAAATTGGAGAAGAACCAAGAGAAAACAGCTTCATAAAATCTAGAGATAAGAAAATTTTCAGGATGAAATGGTGATTGATTGACAGTACCACAGACTCTAGAGAGGTCCAGAAGGACCACAATTCCTTTTTGCACATGTGATGAGGTATGGTTTAGAGGGAAGAGAGCCCTTGATTTACTAGTAGGAGTTCCAGGTTTGGGTCTAGTTACAGTATGCAAGAAATCATAAAAGGTAAAACTGACAACTTGGTTATGTAAATTAAATAAATAAAAGGTATGGGCTGACTAAAAGAGTTGATTAAATATTGCATAAAGATCTAAATCTATAGCCTACAGCAGTAATTCTCAAAGTGTCATCTGGGGACTTGATATTGCTTCAGAGGGTCTAGGAGTTCAAAGCTATTTTTATAATACTAAGACATGTCAATTCACAACACAGTAAACGTAAATGGCTATAATCCATAAAGACAAAAGTTCTTCAGGGCTGTCCTTGATAATTTTTACAAGGGTAAAGGAGTCTGGAGACCAAAAAGTGTGAAAATCACTGCCCTAAAGTTAATCAACATCAATCTGTAAGATTTAGCAAGTGGAGAAAGAATGTGAACAAATGGCCCTGATAGCCAGACTCTGATCTCTCATTCCCATCCATTTCAGCTCTATTGCTCCTCAGGTCCCATTTTCTTCTGACTTCCACCATCTAAAATCCCGTTTAGTAACAAATAAATGACTTTCATATTTTAAGATCGCAAAATCCTTTATATATGTTGTCTTGTTTGATATACCAATGCTATCAAGTAGTTACTACAGTTAGTAGTATTATTATCTACGTAGAGCCCATTGGACTATCCATGCTCTGAAGTCTCTGGGAATAAGCCTAGGCCAATCAGCTCTAGTTGTTACTACTTGTTACATGGTTATTTAAGCAGCTGCTATTTTTCCCCATTTATAAAGAAAGGTGTTATTTTCCCATAGGGCTGCAGGGAATTCTGTTTACCCATACCTACTTACAAACACTTCCCACACTTTCTGGCTCCCACCAAGTGTGGCCTAGTAAACAGGCAGAGTAGGCAGATGGACTTTGGGGAGACAGAGTACTGGCACATTGTGAAGTTTGTCGCTGCACTCAAGAGGTTTTTCCCTTTCATTTTACAGAAAGGCATCATGATACGAAAGGATGAGTGACTTGTACAATCCACATGTCAAGAAGTATTTATTAAGGACCTACTATATGTCAAGTATTGTGGTAGACACTTGGGGTACAATTATAAAAAAGAAATAACCTCTAATTTCATTGAGTTTTCATTCTAATGGAGGAGATAAGTACTTATAAAATATATACTTCATAAATATAAAGCTATTCAATACATATATAGTATAGACACACATATATTATACACACACAATACTTAAATGCAAGTTACTTTGGTAGGTAGGACTCTTGTAGCTTGGGCGAAGGGAGAAGAGAAGGGAGAAAAATCAGGAAGACCTCATGAAGAAGATGGTACCTAAACTGTTTATTAAGAAAGAGATATAAGATAGATAAAAAAGAACTCCATCTCAAGCACAGGGAATATGAATGCAAAGGCATGGAGAGAAATGGAATATCATGAATGAGGAACTAAGAGAAAGCTAGTTTAGCTAAGTTTATAAGAGAGAATGGAGGTAGCAATATCCAACAAGACTGGAAAACTAGCTGGACTGGGTTGTGAAAAACTTTAATAGCTAAGCAAAAGGTTTTATTTGATCTTAGAGGAAGTAGGTAACCACTAGAGTTATTTAGTAGGGGATAATGTAAATGTTGGCATTAGAACACCTTTTATTAAACAAGTTTCATCATTAGTTTAAATCTTGGATGTACATGGTTTTTACCATTAAATAGGGATTAACTTGGAATATTCCAGGATGGTTTCTGTTTTCTTTGCAGTTTATAACACTTTTTCAGTTCCTTCCAAAAGCTGGAAATCTTGATGGCCTTTGTTTTAATAGTGTGATCGATTGTTAAAGTATTTTGTTTTTACACATTCATAGGTAATTCGCTACATCTCAATTTTCTAATCTCTTTGTCAAGTTTTTAAGAATTCAAGTAGTTGGACTGTATGACTTTCCTTATGCCTTTAACTACATTTATTGGCTTTTTAAAATCTTTTTCAATTAAGTGAAGGAATATTCATACTATTTGGAGATTTTCAAGACACCCCTGAGACAATTGAAGATGAGGGGGAATGTGGTGGTGTTTGGGAAATCTACATCTAAAAGATAAAGAAGATAGAACTGTGATGTGTCAGGATGTGTTCATGTGTTCTCTCTAAAAATGAATGTAGTTACATTTCCATATTCATGGCTGTCTTTTTTAAAAAATTCAGAACTTGGATGGTTAAGAATTCTGGACTAGGTGACTCACAGGCTTGTTCTGCCAGACTTGGATGATTAAGAGAATCCAGGGTCTTGTTAATGAATGCAAAACAGCTCTTATTGCATTTGCCAAGGAACAGTTGACACTGGTAATTAACAATAAAGGTGTATGCACTGGTTTGTGAAAGAGCCAAAAGGAATAGCTGCTTAAATATCCTTCACAGGAGTCAGAGACATATCTAGCAATTTTGCAGCATGGGACAAACACTATGAAAATACTTCCTCAAGTCATTTTTTTAAAGACAATCTTAATTTGGAACTATGGAGAAACTCTAGAAAACAAGGTCCCATAGGAGAAGAGGCACTGGCGGAATACCCCATTTTAAGGAATCAGAGACCCTGACCCTGTAAGTGGATACCATAATAACCCTTGTTAAGAAGGTCACTGTAAGAAGTTGGGACAATTTTATCTAGGGTATGGCCAAAATAGGGAAGAAAAGTCCCATCTGATAGCAAGAATAAGTATTAAAAATGAGAAGCTCTCTGCAATGTAAGATCATCAATGTAAAATGTTTTTATATTGCTGGAATTTAAGTGCTATACGTGCCCTCCAAAAGGTATCAAATTTCAACAGCATATAGGATGGTTGCCACCATTATATTCTCTCCTTCCCTCCCTTACCACTTATAAGAATACCTGCTATAAGAGTTGATATATATTCATTACCCCCAACCCTTGCCATGTGCCCTGCTTTTAAGAACTGGTAGCCCTCTACTTTCACCTTCAATTAATTATTCTTTCTGCACTCTAGAAAAATAGAATCTTCAACCATTGTACACTACTTTTGATTGGTCCCGGAATCACGTTGTACCTAACATGAACAAAATAGCAAGTCAAAGAATGTCAACGGACTCTTTTCAAACTGACCACAAAAGATCTAGAAGAAGATGATGATGATGACAATAAAATTCACATTTCTATAACTTTTTAAGGTTTACTGAGCATTTCTTCATAACTACTTTGACAGGCAGATAAAACTAAATGTACTGATGAGCAAATTCCCTTTACCCAAAGCAGGTCAGTTCCTCTTCTGCAACTTCGAAGTGACTGCCTTTCTAAGACCACTATTTCAGGACCACCCGACTCATGTTTCACTTGGTTCCCTACTCCTTAGCCACATCCTCCACAGCTTTACCAAACAACCCCCCTGCCCCTAAGGTTTTTACCCTTACATCCTGGGGACTTCTGCTCTGGGACCTTAAGATATTGATGGGTGACTTTCTCTCCTACACCATGATTTCAAAAAAGTCTCAGCCCTGCTTCACTTTGCTTCCTACTCTCTGGCCCTCTTCTCTATAGCCTTATCAATTACATTGCCGCCTTTAGTGTAAACCCCCCACCCCCACTGTGGTTCCATGATCCAATCACCTCCATCATTGTTCCTGCGGTGGTATGTCCATCGACACCCTGATGGTCCCATTCACTATCTTTAAAAATTTCTGGAACAAAGTGCTCCAGTCACTCTTCCTCTGTTTCTTGACTACCTGTAAGTTCCTTAAGGGCAGGGATTGTCTTTGCTTTTAATATTTGTTTCCTTAGAAATTAGCACAGTGCTGG
The DNA here is from genome assembly GCA_023548195.1 of Bettongia penicillata ogilbyi. Lineage (NCBI taxonomy): Eukaryota > Metazoa > Chordata > Mammalia > Diprotodontia > Potoroidae > Bettongia > Bettongia penicillata. Next base: position 1,085,996 of record JAJHZJ010000435.1, read on the forward strand.
ACACATAGTAAACACTTAATGCTGTTTTATTCCATTCTTCCACAGCTAGTGTATGTCAAAGACAGGTTTCTCTATTATGCTCTGCTGTTTCTAAGCCAAAGTATTCTCAACACTTTTTTGTAGATGAGAAAAATAAAAAAAGAGAGACTGTCTTACCTATAGTTACATGGTAAGACAGTATAGAGAATAGGATGGCTAGGAAGTGTTGGAACCAAGGCTGATTATTATAGAATGTAGAACCAGAAAGAATCTTGAAATTGTCTAGATCAATCTTCTTACTTGACAGAAGAAGAAAATGAGACCAGAAAGGTGACATGACATACTGAAGTCATCATTTATCAAATAACAGAACCAAGATGCTAACATCCATTCCCTGCCTTCAAATCTCGTTCTTCTAACTACATCAGCGTACCAATTCGCTACTTTACGTGTGACAATATGCTTTACCTATCCTGCATTTAGGGCGCCTCACTCATCTAGTGGTAGGACTATGCCAACTTGTTGGCTGTTTGGCAGAGGTAATAAACTGAGAATGTTGCTAGTTAAATCAATATTTGTTAATTACCTAAAACTTGTGATTCTTAGTTTCCACTTAGTAGCCTCTACTGTTTTTCCCACTATTGTTACTGTGGCATGTAAATGTAAATGTAAAGTGCGTTATTCTATGCTCACAGAAGGGAGTGGTTAACTCATGTATCAGTTAACAGATTTGTTAACTTTTGTTAACAAATTTGTTAACGGTCTTGAGGAAGATCTTAATAGCTATTAGCTATTAAAACAGTAATAAGAAAATATTCAACATATTGAGTAGAGTTACTCTGCAATTTATGGAGAAACAGGAATAGGAATTACACAAGATGAGGAGGTAATCTGTAGCAGAGGAATTAGAATACTGAAGTAAATATTGATCTAGCTGGCTGGATATTTCTTGCTTTCCTCCTTAGCTCAGTTAGTTAATCTTAAGTGGGTCCTCACTGCCACAAGGCAATCAGTGCACTCCTTTCTCTAATTGCCTCTGTTACATCCCTACAGATGTTCCAAACTCTCTCTCTGTTCTTGAACTTTCTGTATATTCCTTTTGCTACAGAGAATTTTGCCTCATAACTTAATAAGAAAGAGAGGACATTCTTGAGCTCTCTCTTTTTTTCCTACTCTACATCTCAAAATGCCTTGCCATCATTCCCCATTTTCCTCCTTTACTCTAATCTCAGATGAGGAGGTGGCCCTTATGTTTGTCCCCTTTTGTATTCTCCAGCCAATGATGTCCTCGAGCATCCCTTCCTTCTTTGTTTTCTCTTGGCTGTCTTTACTATTCACTATATTTACTATTATTTATTTTCTATTTACTCCTCTGTTGTAAGCAAACATTCTTCAGTCTCTCATCCTAAAAATCCTTCACTTAACCCTCCTGTCTTGTAATCTCTGACTTTACCTCTCTTATTTATCAACCCTTTGTAATCTGATTTCCAGCCACCAAGTGGAAACAGCATTTTCAAGTTAGCAACTATCATTTGGTTGTCAATTCTGATGGCCTTTTCTATCACTAATAAAGTTACATGCATATACATGAATATATATGTATATATATGTGTGTGTATGTATCTGAACTATACAATCTGAACTATACAAGTGTTAGCTTTTATTATTATCATTCCTCGCATCCCCTTCACTATTAACTCCCTTCTCTCAATATTGTTTGGTGTTTACTTTGTATGTATTTTGTTTCTATTGATGGGTTTATATTTTATGTATAGGTAGCACTCTTAGTTTGAAAATAAGATCTCTGCAGGCAAGGACTCTTTCATTTTTGTTTTGGTGGAATCAATGTGCACTACTGACACATAGTAGGCGCTTACTTGATTTTAATGAATTTAATCCTCCATGACATTTGACTCAATTCTAGATCCACTTGTGCTCTCTTGGGGCCTTTGTTTCCCTGTGCAGAGACTACCAGGAGCTCAGAAAATTGTTCTTTAGATACAATACAGGAGTTAACCAGGTTTTCTCATCATGTGTACCAGTATTACTATCACTGTAAAGGGGTAGGGTGCACCAGCATATAAAATAGGGCAGAGCCCCTTTCACGTACACTTACTCACACACTACTACACATCAGTTATTATTATTTTCTAGGGGTATAAACTTCAGCTTTTTCTCTCTGTCTGTCTGTCTGTCTGTCTCTCTCTCTCTCTCTCTCTCTCTCTCTCTCTCTCTCTCTGTCTCTCTCTCACACACACACACACACACACACACACACACACACACACACACACACTTCCTTTTGTCTCCCTTGCCACCACTGGGGCTCCAAGCTCCCAGATCCTTTCTTGCACATAGCCACTCTTCCTGAATGATATCTCATCTCGAATCAACTCATGAATCATTCCACCTTTCCGATGGTCCATTCCCTCTATCCACACCTAGGATCCTCTTTTCTTCTTCCTCACCTTTAATACTACAATATCAGAGTTACAATCTGATGTTTTAAGCTGTAAACAGCTGTATGTGCCTGTAGCTTTGAGCAGGCAGCTATTTCTGCTCCCACCATCCCTAGACTATTATATTCTCACCTGGACATCATGAGTAAGTCACTCCCAAATGCAGAAGAACTTATCACTGAGTACTTCTTCTTACATTAACCAGCTACTGAATTTTATGTTGAAACTCCTCCAAAATAACATAACAGCTATGTTGTTGCTTAGTGATTTCTCACTACCAGTGGTGATCCAAGAATTATCTTCTCTCAGCTGAGTCATTCTCTGTAGAGCAAAAAGGATAACATGTACTTTGAAGGTGTTGATTGTGAGCTCTTCCAGTACTCATTTCCAAACAGGATGTCACGTTTGGGCCTCAAGATATGCAGTGCCTGGTTTCAAAAACCTTATCAGAAAATCATTGCCTGCAGAAGACATCATGTTGAAAGAGTATCTGGATGATGGACTCTATCTGTTTGTACATGTCATCCCATTTTATCAATCTTTATGTAGGACCATTGTTTCTCATTTTTCTCATCACACTGTCAAATGTAATCCAGTGCCTTACACTGCTGAAGCACTATATTAGAGAATCTTAACATTGGAAAGAACTTCAGAAGCCATCCAGCCCAGTCTGTATTTGAGGAAGAGCATTTTCAGTAAGTTGTGAATCATTCTTTGCTTGAAGACCTCCAACAAAGAGCCCATTATTACCTGAGGCAGGCCATTTCACTTTTAATAGCTCTAATTATTAAAAGATTTTCTTTGACTCAGATTGAAATTCGCCTCTTTGAAATTTTAACTCACTGCTACTATATCAGCCATCTAAGGTCAAGGAGAACACATAGATGTCTTTTCCACATGATAGTCTATAATCCTATGAATATTTTGTGATTTAGATTTTCTCCTTATATCTATTGTGCATGTCTGATTATCCTCAGCTTCCCTCTCTTCTATTAAAACTTCTAAGACAGAGTAAATCCTTTCTCTCAATGTTCCCATCATTCTCACCCCCAGGACAATATTCCTCCTTGTTGGTCATCAATATAATATGAATCCATGATCTTATGATCCTGTGAGTCAATTTACTTATATAGGGAATTAATTTTATCTCCCTGAGGTATTGGAATTTTTAGCTTTTATAGACTGTGGAATCTTCAAAATTGCAAAATATGGAGCTATAACACTAGGATTTTTGGCATCCTGACATTATGAGGTGGAAGATATTTGGGAACATGACAACTTTAGAACTCTTCATGCCATATTCCACAATGGAACAAATTCAATTGTTTGCATTTCTGCAAATGCAAAAACATTTCTTCTGGTTCTACTATGTGCAAGATACTGTACTTCTTTCTCATAAAGTCATTTAGCTCAGCAGACTAAGAATTGCCCAGAGGTCCGAGGTGTTATATTCTGGACAGTCCTTCACTGCCTGGCTGGGTTAGCTACTCAATCACTCAAGCAGAAGATAATAATAGCTTGCCACCAGTGGCACTGGGATGGGAAAATTAATAGAAATCCATGTACAGGATTTTGCAAATTTAAATTGCATTACAAATATATTAAATTTCAATAACAAGTATGTTGCTGAGGGTAATTGAGGTTATTCTTCTTCTCCTCCTTTGCTTTTCAGCCAACATAATCAGTCTGGATGTGCTACTGAAATACGACTTGGACAATTAAGCCTCTTGAAGTTGGCTTGGGAAGCAAAGGGAGTAGCTGAGGGCAAGAGATAAAGGTTGGCATAAAAATTCTAGTGCAGTGGATAGAGAGCTGGCTCAGCCTTGAGTCAGGAAGACCTCAGTTCAAATCAATCCTCAGACACTGACTAGCTGTGTGACCCTGGGCAAGTCACTTAACCCTGTTTGCCTCAGTTTCCTCATTTACAAAATGAGCTATAAAAGGAAATGGTAAACCACTTCATTATTTTTGTCAAGAAAACCCCAAATGGGGTCACAAAGAGTCAGACATGATTGCAGAATAAGAACAACATGGAGGCAGCTAGGTGGCTCAGTGGGTAGAGCACTGGGCCTAGAGTCAGGAAGACCTAAGTTCTAATCTGGCCTCAGACATTTACTAGCTGTGTGCCCTTGGGTAAGTCATTTAACCTCTGTTTGCCTTAGTCTAATGAAGCAGGAAGGGACTCAAAGTGCTCTAGTATCTTTGCCAAGAAAACCCCACATACCACATTGGTGTGCTATGGTCCATAAGGTCGTGAAGAGTTGGGCACATCTCAATACAACAACAAATGCTTCTGCTTTGGAAGAGAAGCAGTGATTTTGTGAAGAAAGGTTTCATCTTTCTTTGGCACTACCAAACTAGGGGCACTACCACCCCTGTACATTCTTCAGAATTTATTTGCACCCTGTTAGCAAAATTATTTCAGAGAAATTTGCACTCCATGGCTAGCCGTTTTTGGTAAATCTGAGTGTAGCTGGCTGGCTCATCATGACTGAGCTCACATGGTCTGAACAGTTGTTAATTTCTTCAGGTTTTAGTTTTTTCATCTACAAAATGAGGAGTTTAAGACTAGATGACCTCTAAGGTTCCTTAAGGCTCTAAATCTATATTACTATGATCTCTAGTCTGTTTTTGTGTCCCTTCTGGTACATGGAAAACAGCAAAGAAGCAGTCAGTATTCTGTGTGTGTGTATGTGTGTATTTGTATAAACCTACCTCAATTTTTCTAGTATATACTTTCAAGTGCTTGGCAGTCCTTTTCTGTGGCAAGAGCTCAGTACTCTGATAAAGGAGTCTGTAAAGAATAAAAGGGTTTACTGGGGAAAGAAAGAGTTTCATGGGTTTAATTATGTAGTTTGTGTTCCTAGAGAGAGATAAGATGTTAGGTATATTCCAAGAAGATACTTTATCATGACAGTAAATGGGCAGATTCGGTCAATGTTAGACAACAGTTCCTATGCAAAAGATCTGCACAGGACATACTTCAAGCCCAGTTAATATGAGGCAGCGGTGTGACATGGCAATGAAGAATGCTGTTTAGGCTGCATTGAGAAACATCATGCCCAGGACTGGAGAGGTAATAAGATGCCATATTTTGGGTAGGATATTGGTCAGCTGGAAGGTACCCTGAGGACAACTAGGATGTTAGAGAGCCTTGAGATCATACCATGAAAGGACCGATTTGGGGAAATGGATGTTTAGGTTGACTGAGTGAATAAATGAAAATGAGTTTATTAAATGATTATGATATTTTTGAGAGCGGGATATAATAGGAAAGCAAGATAAGCCCTACTCTCTAGGGTCCTCCATTTTAACGAGAGAGACAACACATATAATTTTCAGCTGCAAGTCATGAACAAAGAGGAGAGTTGCTAGGGAAGGCATGAGAGCTATCAACAAGGATCTGAAGGAATTTCACATGGAAGAGAGAGTATGCTTGTTCTGTTTGGCCCTGAAAGGTAGAACCATAGTCACTTCTTAGAAGTTCCGAAGAGGTAGATTTAGGCTTAATGCACAGACAAAACTTCTTAACAATTAGAGATGTCCAACAGCTATACAGTTATCCCTTCCACATCACAACTTTCCCCATTACAGTTTTGATGTATTGTGGGTTAGCATAAGAAATTAAATGGAAATTCTAGGGGAGATTTGTGGAAGTTGTCGACAATGTGCAAAAGCCAGCAGATGACACAGAAAGAGTTTAGAAACACAGAGATCCATAAAATATACATACATTGTTATATAATATCAAAATATTTTATCTTTTAATACATTAATAATTCAGACTTCTTTTCTGGTATGAAGGACCAAAAATTTTACATGGATTTTCCAGCTTGTGGAGGCACTGTACCCCTAATCCCCACAATGTGAAAGGGATAACTGTATTAGGAGGCAATCATTCCCCACCCTTCAAACAAAGTGAGATGATCACCTTACCGGTATGTTGTAAAGGGAATATTTGTTCAGGTCATGAGTTGGACTAGAAGACCTCTAAGGTTCCTTCAAGCTCTCAGATTCTGTGAATTCACCCACACAATAGTGTGAATTAATTTTTATTGGATAATTATCCTGAGGATATAAAGAGATCTTAGGGCACAGGAAACTGAAGGAAAGAAAAGAAGGATGGAAATATGAAAAGGGAGGTGTCAGATCCAGAAGCCAATATAATGCTATTTTTTAGAGCTGATATAAAATTATTTCCTTTTAATATGGCATGTAGGTTGTGGTACATATGTATAAACATGTGTATTATGTACATACATGTACACATAAAATATGTGGAACATATAACACATATGCTCTATATACACCATATATTATGTATGGCATATATACACCACATGTATAATATGTGTGTATATGTACACACATACACACATCCATATATCTATACATATACATACATGTTCACACATATAATATACAAGCACACACATATGTTCTAATTATTTTTGTTTCCAATACAATTCTTTACTTGATTTTTGAAGCAATGGCATGTAAGTAGTGGAGCAAGTAAGGAGTGTGGCAGTGGAGTGGTGGATTTGATGACAAACTTGATCTTCCACAAATTTTTGCCTTGGATAGTCTCTGTTTCCATCCTCTGCTGCTTTTCAGCAGTCTCCTTGTTCTGTTGTTACGGGTCTTGCCTCATGTTTCTTGAGTTTTACACTGATAAAACATAGTCATTTAGAAGCAAAGCTATTTAATTTGGAGAGAGCAGAGTTTAGAATTACTTGGCAATTTGGTGAGTACTGAAACTCTCCTGAGAGTTTCCTGAGAAGGAGTCTAGTCCAAGTTCAGTGTAGAGGAGTCAGCAGGGATGACAGCTATGTTTACTGAAGGGAGATAAGTAATTGGCCTTGCATTTCCATTTTCAAGGTGTCTGAGTAAAAGGCTTCCTGGGCAGATGGGACTCAGAGAGAAAAAGGAGAATAAAATGAAAGGTCACCTCTGGCATTCAGAAGGCTCAGAGACAAATTTAACATTGTATGCGCGAAATATTTATGGAATGTGTTATGAGTCCCTTTCACCACATTCATTTTGTGCTGATATATTCCAGCCTTCTGCATTATGGGCACTGGATTAAGAGAAAACTCTGGGCATCTGTGTTTTCCCCCACATGTAAAATTTCCCATAGAACTAATGAAGCCTCCAGCATGCCATACTGGTTTCCATGATGTGCCTATAATTGAGTCTAATTTTCAGAACATAATAATTATGCCACTGATTTTTTATATAATAGTCTTCTGAAAGCTCAAAGCACTTTAGACTCCGTATTATGTCCAGTTACAGAGAACTCCAAAGGACTCTTCAAATTCCTATTATACTAGAGTTTGGTTTCACTAAAATTACTTGAAATAAGTGGTCCAGTGACTGGGTCTTGGAAATTTTAAAATTACAGAATCTCTGAATTAGAAGAGGCATCAGAGACCATCTACTTCAACTTATATTTGGTCCTTGTTCAATGTCTCTGGATATTCAACCTCTGCTTCAAGATGTTTAATGATGAGGAACTCATTATTCCTGAGATAGTCTATTCACTTTTGGAAAGGTTTAATTGCTAGGTATTTTTCCCCTTATAATAAGCCAAAATTTGTGTCTTTACAACTTTTATCCTGATCGTCTTCGTCTTCTTCTCTTCATGCAGAACAACATTAATCTATCTCCTACATGCAAGCCTTTTAAATACTTGATGACAAATATAATGTTCCCTCTAAGTCCTCTTCTTCAGCTATACTTTACCACTTACTCCAACCCACCATACAATGGTATGGCATGGTTTAAAATCCTCTCACCATACTGGTCACTGTCCACTGTATATACTCTAGTTTGGTAACAGCCTTTCTAAAATGCAAACCCCAGTGGGGTGGAGCCAAGATGATGGAGTGAAAACATGTACTCATCTAAGTTTTAAGACAAGCCCTTTCAGATATCTCTAAAAAGAGAATTTGAACAAATTTTAGAGTGACAGAATCCACTCGGAGAGTGTGGCAGATTTCCAGCCCAGGACAACCTGGAAGATCAATGGGAAGGATCTGTTGCATGGAGCTGAGTGAGTGCAGAGGGCACAGTTGGTACCAGTGTGGACCCCACCATAGCAAAGTAGAGCAAGAAGCACCAGGCAGTCTCAAGCAGAAGCAGCAGGGCAGATTCTCAAGCATATCATCCCAGGATGAGAGTTCAGTGGGACTGAGTGAGAGAGAAGTGCAGGATGCCCAGTAACAGCAGCAGCACTCCTGAGGCTATCAACCCACAGATTAAATGTCTGTAAATCACCTCCTTGAACCTTCAGTAACCAAGATGGTGGAGTGATCTGTAAGTGCTCTCCCTTGTTGACCTTGAAAAACCCAGAGAAGGGTAGAGCCAAGATGGTGGAGTAGAAAGACACACATACTCTAGCTCTTCCCCCACAGCCCATAAAATACCTGTAAAGAAAGACTCCCAGCAAATTATAGAGGAGCAGAAGCCACAGAATGACAGAGTGGAGGAGATTTCCAGCCCAGGGTGACCTGGAAGACTGACAGGAAAGGTCTGTCACAAAGCAGGGCCCAGGCTGGGCTTGGCTGTGCGGCCCCAGGAGGAGCAGGACTGCAGCAGGTCTTGGGGTCCCTCAACCCACAGGTGACAAAGAAACTTCAAAGGTGAGTGAGAGATCTTTTTCACCTCTCTGATGAGGGATCAGGGTCCTCCCCCATCCCCTGCACCAGGTGGTGGTGGCAGTGGCAACAGCAGCAGCAGGCAGCTGTTGCTGGGGTGCCAGTGGCCTTGACAGGCAGCAGCGTGTTCATTGCTCCATTGCTGGAGAGTTCAGCATAAAGCCCCTAGGGGAACTAAGCAGCTGATCTGAGCCTCAGCCCTGAGTGGCAGCCCTGCCCTTTCCTAAAGCCCCTGGGGGAATTGAGCAGCTGATCTTAGTCTCAGCCCTGAGCATAGTCCTGGGGCATGGCAGAGTTGAAGGCCTCTGAGAAGTAGCCCCTCTGCCACGATTGTGCCACCTTGGAGGAACTGAAAACTTACAGGTCCTCAGAGTAAACCCTGCTCTTGACAAAGGAATCAAAAGTCAAGTAACTGGTTGGGAAAATGCCCAAAAAAGGGAAAAAATAAGACTATAGAAGGTTACTTTCTTGGTGAACAGGTATTCTCTCCCATCCTTTTGGATGAGGAAAAACAATACTTACAACCAGTGGAAGACACAGAAGGCAAGGCTTCTGCATCAAAAACCTCCAACATAAATATGCAATGGTCCCAGGCCATGGAATCCTTTTCAAAAAGGACTTTGAAAATCAAGTAAGAGAGGTGGAGGAAAAATTGGGAAGAGAAATGAGAGAGATGCAAGAAAAGCATGAAAAGCAGGTCAACACCTTGCTAAAGAAGTCTCAAAAAAATGCTCAAGAAAATAGCACCTTTAAAAGTAGGCTAACTCAATTGGCAAAAGAGGTCCAAAAAGCAAATGAGGAGAAGAATGCTTTAGAAAGTAGAATTAGCCAAATAAAAAAGGAGTTTCAAAAGCTCACTGAAGAAAATAGCTCTTTAAAAATTAGAATGGAACAGATGGAAGCTAATGACTTTATGAGAAACCAAGAAATTACAAAACAAAACCAGAAAAATGAAAAAATGGAAGATAATGTGAAATAAGTCATTGGAAAAGCAACTGACCTGGAAAATAGATCCAGGAGAGACAATTTAAAAATTATGGGACTACCTGACATTATCTTTCATGAAATTAACAAGGAAAACTGCCCTGATATTGTAGAACCAGAGGGCAAAATAAATGTTGAAAGAATCCACCAATCGCCTCCTGAAAGAGATCCAAAAACAGAAACTCTTAGGAATATTGTAGTCAAATTCCAGAGTTCCCAGGTCAAGGATAAAATATTGAAAGCAGCTTGAAAAAAAAACCAGTTTGAGTATTGTGGAAATACAATCAGGATAACACAAAATCTGGTAGCTTCTACACTGAGATCAAAAGACTTGGAATATGATATTCCAAAAGTCAAAAGAACTAGGATTAAAACCAAGAATCACCTATCCAACAAAACTGAGTATAATATTTCAGGGGAAAAAATTGTCATTCAATGAAATAGAGGACTTTCAAGCATTCCTGATGAAAAGACCAGATCTGAAAAGAAAATTTGACTTTCAAACACAAGAATCAAGAGAAGTATGAAAATGTAAACAGGAAAGAGAAATCACAAGGGACCTACTAAGGTTGAACTGTTTATATTCTTACATGGAAAGGTAATATTTGTTACTCTTGAAACTTTTATTAGTATCTGGATAGTTAGTGGAATCATATACACACAGACAGAGAGCACAGGGTGAGTTGAATAGTAAGGGGTCATATCTAAAAAAATAAAATTAAGGGGTGAGAGAGGAATATATTGGGAGGTGAAAGGGAGAAATGGAATGGGCAAATTATCCCTCATAGAAGAGGCAAGAAAAAGCTTTTCCAATGGAGGAGAAAAGGGGGAAGTGAGAGAGAAAAAGTGAAACTTACTCTCATCACATTCAACTCAAGGAAGGAATAAAATGCACACTCATTTTGGTATGAAAACCTATCCTACAATACAGGGAAGTGGAGGAGAAGGGAATAAGCACGGTGGAGGGGATGATGGAAGGGAGGGCAATGAGAGGAGGGAGCAATTAGAAATCAACACTCTTGGGGAGATACAAGGTCAAAAGAGAGAATAGAAGAAATGGGAGGCAGTATAGGATGGAGGGAAATATAGTTAGTCTTACACAACATGACTATTATGGGAATCATTTGCAAAACAACACATATATGGCCTATATTAAATTGCTTGCCTTCCTAATGGAGATGGTTGGGGAGGGAGGAAGGAAGAGAAGTTGGAACTCAAAGTTTTAGGAAGAACTGTTGAGTATTGTTCTTGCATACAACTAGGAAATAAGAAATACAGTAATGGGGTATAGAAATTTATCTTGCCCTACAGGATGAAAGAGAAGATGGGGATAAAGGAAAGGAGAAATGTTAGAAGGGAGTGCTGATTGGTGATAGGGATAATAAGAATGCACAGAGTTTTGGGATGGGAGGAGAGGAGAGATGGGGAGAAAGTTTGGAACTCAAAATTTTGTGAAAATGAATGCTGAAAACAAATAAAAAAAGCAAAAGAAAAAAAGAATTGAGGACGTGAATACAGCTCTGGATAAGGTAGAAAGGATAGATCTCTGGAGAAAATTGAATTGGGATAGAAAGGAATATACCTTTTTCTCAGTGGTACATGGCACATATACAAAAAATGAGCATGTACTAGGGCATAAAAATCTCACAAACCTGTGCAGAAAGACAGAAATAGTCAATGTATCCTTCTCTGATCATAATGCAATAAAAATTATACATAATAAAAGGCTATGGAAAGATAGACCAAAAATTAATTGGAAACTAATCTAATCCTAAAGAATGAGTGGGTTAAATAACAAATCATAGAAACAATGAACAACTTCATTCAAGAGAATGACAATAATGAGACAACCTACCAAATCTTATGGGGTACTGAAAAAGCATTTATTGGGAGAAGTTGTGTATCGTTGAATGCCTACATGAATAAAATAAAGAGGAGATCAATGAATTGGGCATGCAGCTGAAAAAGACAAAGTGAAAATCCCCAAGTAAATACCAAATTTGAAATACTGAAAGCCAAAGGAGAGACTAATAGCATTGAAATTAAGAACACTATTCAACTAATCAATAAAACTAAGAGTTGATTTTATGAAAAAAACCAGTAAAATTGATAAACCTTTAGTCATTTTGATTAAAAAAAAAAGAAAGAAGGAAACCAAATTACCATTATCAAAAATTAAAAGGGTGAAGTCACCACCAACAAGAAGGAAATTATAACAATAATTAGAAATCACTTTGCCCAACCATATGCCCATAAATTTGACAATTTTGAGATGGATCTGAGATGGATGAATGTTTAAAAAAAAATACAAATTTCCCAGATTAACAGAAGAGGAAGTTGAATACTTAAATAACCCTATCTCAGAAAAAGAAATTGAATAAGCCATCAATGAACTCCCTAGGAAAAAATCTCTAGGGCCAGATGGATTTACAAGTGAATTCTATAAACATTTAAAAAACAGTTATTTCCAATACTATATAGTCTTTTTAGGAAAATTGGTAAAGGAGTTCTACCAAATTCTTTTTATTATACAAATATGGTTCTGATACCTAAACCAGAAAGAAAAAGGAAAGTATAGACCAATTTCTCCAATGAATATACGTGGAAAAATTTTAAGTAAAACTTTAGCACCAAGAATACAGCAACTTATCATGAGAATAAACATTATGAGCAGTTATTATTTATACCAATAATAGAGGGTTTGTTCAATATTAGGAAAACTATCAACATCATCGATCATATCAACCACAAAACTAACAGAAGCCATATGATTGTCTCAATAAATGTAGAAAAAACTTTCAACAAAATATAACATCCATTCCTATTAAAAATACTGAAAAGCGTAGGAATAAATGGAGCTTTCCATAAAATAATAAGCAGTATCTACCTAAAACCATCAACAAGCATTATATGCAATGGGTACAAGCTAGATGTATTTCCAGTAAGATCAGGGGTGAAACAAATATGTCCATTATCATCACTGTTATTCAATATGGTACTAGAAATGTTCGCTTTAACAGTAAGAGATGAAAAAGAAATTGAAGGAATTAGAATGGTAAAGAAGAAACTAAATTATCACTCTGCAGATGAAATGATGATATACTTAGAGAATCCTAGAGAATCAAGTAAAAAACTACTTCTAATAATAAACAACTTTAGCAAAGTTGCAGCTTACAAAATAAACCCTAAAACATAAATCATCTACTTTTCTATATATTACTAACAAAGCCCAATAGCAAGAGATAGAAAGAGAAATCCCATTTAAAGCTACAGTAGACACTATAAAATATCTGGGAGTCTACCTGCCAAAAAAACCTCAGGGAATATATGAACCCAATTACAAAACACTTTTTGCAAGAATAAAGTCAGATGTAAGTATGGGTAGACTGAGCTAATATAATAAAAATGACAATTCTAACTAAATTAATTTACTTATTAAGTGCCTTACCAATCAAACTACCAGAAAAATATTTTCTAGAACTAGAAGAATAATATCAAAATTCTTCTGGAAGAGCAAAAGGTCCAGAATATCAAGGGAATTAATGAAAAGAAATGCTAGAGAAGGTGGCCTAGCCCTACAAGATCTCAAATTGCATTATAAAGCAGCAATCGTCAAAACCATTTGGTACTAGCTAAGAAATAGAAGGGTAGATCAATGAAAATAGGTTAGGTACTCAAGGCACAGTAGTCAATAAATACAACAATCTATTGTTTGATAAACCCAAGCACTCCAGCTTCTGGGTTAAGAACCCACTGTTTGACAAAAACTGTTGGGAAAACTGAATAACAGTGTGGTGGAAACTGGGCATAGACCAATACCTGACAGAATACACAAGAATAAAGTTCTAATGGATACATGATCTAAGTATGAAGACTATTACTATAAGCAAATTAGGGGAGCAAGGAATAGTGTGTTTGTCAGATTTTTGGAGAATGGAGAAATTTAGGACCAAACAAGAGATAGTGAATATTATGAAGTACAAAATGGATAATTTTGATTACATTAAATTGAAAAGTTTTTGCACAAACAAACCCAATGCAACCAAGATTAGGAGGGAAGCAGAGAACTAGGAAAGAATTTTTGCTATTAGTGTCTGTGATAAAGGCCTCATTTCTAAAATATATCTAGAACTGAATCAAATTCACAAGAATATAAGTCATTCCCCAACTGATAAATGGTCAAAGGATATGAACAGGCAGTTTTCAGAGGAAGAAATTAGAGCTATCTGTAGTCATATGAAAAAATGCTCTAAGTCACTAATGAGTAGAGATATTCAAATCAAAACAACTCTGAGGTGCCACATCACACCTATCAGACTGGCTAACATGACAAAACAGGAAGACGATAAATGTTGGAGAAGATGTGGGAGAGTTGGAACATGAATTCGCTGTTGGTGGAGCTTTGAGCTGATCTGGAGAGCAATTTGGAACCATGCCCAAATGGGCTACAAAAATATGCATACCCTTTGACCCTACAATATTGCTTCTAGGACTGTATCCCAAGGAAATCATAAAAATGGGAAAGGGTTCATGAGTACAAAAATGTTTATAGCAGCACTCTTTGTGGTGGCCAAGAACTGGAAATTGAGGGGATGTTCTTTAATTGAGGAATGACTGAACAAGTTGTAGTATATGAATGTAATGGAATACTATTGTGCTATAAGAAATGATGAGCAGGAAGACATCAGAGAGGCCTGGAAGGACCTATATCAACTGATACTGAGTGAGAGGAGCAGAACCAGGAGAACTTTGTACACAACAACAACCATAGTGTGAGAGGAATTTTTCTGGTAGTCTTAGCCCTTCACAGCAATGCAAGGACCTAAAAATTCCCAATGGACTCTTGAGGCAAAATACTTTCCACATCCAGAGAAAGAACTCTGGAATTGGAATGCAGAATTAAGCAGAATATTTTCTCTTGTGTTATGTTTTGATTTTTTTGGGGGGGTTTTCTCATGGTTTCTCCCATTCATTTTAATTCTTCAATGTGACATGAGTAATGTGAAAATATGTTTAATGAAAATATATGTGTAGAACCCACATAAGATTGCATGCTGTCACAGAAAACAAATAAATGAATAAAAAATAAAACGCAAACCTCAGAACTAAACCCAATAATGCAGATGTCTCCCAGTTCCAAGCACTGTCATTTCACTGTCCTCCATGCCTGGCCTGCTCTCACTCCTTATCTCTCCCTCCTCATTTCCTTCAAGTATTAGCTGAATTACCACCTTCTGCAAGGTCTTTCCCAATCTCCTTTTTTTCTACTGATTTTCTCCAATTTATTCTTCATATATCCTGTTTGTCCATACTTTCTTGAATGTTTTCTCCCCCTTATACTGTAAACTTCTTGAATTCAAGGACTCATTTTTGTCTTTCTTTGTGTCCTTAGTACGTATCACAGTATCTGACACTTTGTAGATCCTTAAATGATGTTGACTGGCTGACCATAGCAGAGGACAGGAATATATATTTGCTTTATACTTTTCAAAGAGATTTCACATCTATCATCTCATGAGATGTGGACAACAACTGGATGTGGGAAGTAGGGCAATTATTAATAATTCAATTTGACAGATGAGGAAATTAAAGTTTACTGAGAAGAGTGAAGTGACTTTCTTACTTTGTGGCAGGGCTGGGTGTAATAATAACATGGTGAATGTTAATATGGTGTTTAATATACACTAATGTAGATATTGATGCCTTGTATGTATTATCTCTAACTATTAGAATGTAAAGCCTTGTGGAAATGAAGAATGAAGTAGAAAGGGAGAGAATTGAGACAGAGAGATCAGTTGAGGATCTGAGCTTGAATGGAGGTTGTGTGAATTGGGAGAAGGGGGAAATATGTAAGAGATATTGAGCAGATAGATTCCACAAGTTGGATTTGGGGGGTGGGGTGGCAGTGAGTGGAAAAAAAAGTTGAGGATGATTCTGAGAAGGTTCCTTGATAGAAACATTGACGTTAAGAAGAGGAATGGCTTGGGAGGGCAAGATAAGTTCTGATTTGGACATGTGAAAACCTCAGGAATATAGAATTTCAGAGTTGCAAGCTGAGTTATGCTGGAGCCAACACAACAGTTAAATTTTTAGCATGAGCATTTACACCTTGGAAATCAGCAAATGCTACAAATCAGCATTTAGTTTATTATTGTGTTGATAGTTTAGACATAAGAAAGGGATAATAATGAAATCCTTAATATCGCAGATTAAACTTAAATGTATATCAAACATTCATTTTTTGAGAGCCAAATGTTTTTATTTACCAGCATACCCTTGGTTGAAATGGACCTTAAAGAGCATCTAGTCCAACCTGTACCAGATTGAGAATGTGATCTACAGGGCACTCAACAAGTCCTCAGCCAACCTTTGCTTAAAAACCTCCAGGAAGGGAAAAACTGGTTATGACTTGAAGCTGTTCATTCTATTTATAGATAGCTCTAATTGTAAGGAGGGTTTAGTCAAGTCTCTGTTTGCCTTATTGAAGCCTCTGTCCTTTGCTATGACTAGTTCATCTCTCTGGCACCAAGGAAAAAAGCCCAATTTTCTTTTTTTACGAAACTCCAAATATTTGAAGATGCCACATGTGGTGGCATACTGTTACCAGGGAGGCTGATGTGGGTGGATTATTTTGTATTCAGATGTCTTCAGCTGTAGATCCCCTAGGTCAATTTGGTTGGCACACTGTCTGGCACCAATATGGTTGAACTCCTGGGAGTAGGGGGCCATCAGTGACCCAAGGAAAGACAAATCAACACAGAATGGTCAGAACTCCAGTGATTATCCATAGTGGGACTGGACCAGTGAGAGGTCTCTACACTTCTAATCTAGGTAAGATAGGTAGACCCAGTCCATATGTGTGCATGAATACAGATATGTGTATACACATATATATGTATATGTGTGTATGTATATAATATGTATGTGTGTTTGTGTGTGTATCTAATGAGATAGACTTTCCATGCCTCACCTTCCCAGTAAAAAATTAGAAATGATCTGCAGAAACTAGATTCCCTAAAAATCATTTGAAAAACAAATTCAAAAAATAAACTAGGAAACTCTTTAGACCTGGAGTCAGCTATGGCAGATTTCAAATCCTACCTCAAGCACCTACTAGTTGAGGCAACTATCTTCAGCTTCAGGTTCCCAGTCATAGAAGGGAGATAATAATGATACCGAGGCAGCGAGGTGGTGCAGTGGGTAGAGTGCTGGGCCTGACTGAAGTCAGGAAGACTCCTCTTCCTAAGTTCAAATCTGGCCTCAGACATTTACTAGCTTTGTGACCCGAGGCAAGTCACTTGACCCTGTTTGCCTCAATTTCCTCATCTGTAAAATGAGTCAGAGGAGTAAATGGCAAACCACTGAACAACAACTGAATAGTATATACTTTCCAGAGTTGTTGAGAGGATCAATCCAAACAGCAAATGCGAAACTCTGTTAGTCTAAATCTCTTTATAAATGCTAACGACTGCTTAAGGGAAGACCTACAAGCAAGTGCATGGAAAAAAATTTTCCCCTCATAACCATGATACAGAAACCACCAATAAGTATTTGAAACAGCGAAACAGCAGCAGCCCAAGTGAATCCTCTCAACTCACATTTTACTTCTATTTTCTTCACAAAGGAGAACTATCTGGGAGGGACAGGACAAAAATGTGATTTATTTTCAATTAATGCCAAATGTTGCGAGTAGAATTATTATAATCTAATGCCTCAAGGAAAGGGAGAAATTAAATTCCCACTCCAAGAAAACTGCTGGCAAAATATTTTCTGCATTTTGGATAGGAACTAAGAGAAACTCAGATATAAATAATAATAATAATTTGTCTTGTGCTTTGCTGTTTACAAAAAACTTTCCTTATGAAACTCAGATAGTAATAATTATTCATATTTGTATAGTGTTTCACTAGTTAATAAAACTTTCCTTATAAAAGTCAAAAATCTAATTACAATGATCATATATGTGTGTATAGTGCTTTACAGTTTAGAAAACACTTTCCTTATGAAGTAGATTATATTAATATATTTGTTCATACTTATATAGTGCTTTACCTATTTATATATACTTTCCTTATGAAAACTCAGGTGTTAAGAATAATAATAATTCTTATTATTTGTATTTTATAAGTGCTTTGGAGCTTAGAAAGCACTCTTTGAAATTCAGCTGTTAATAATAATTCAGATTTACATAATGCTATGTAGCTTATGCAAGGATTAATATTCCTAATTAAAGATGAAGAAAACAATCCCGGTTCTTGGAAGTGAAATGACTGTTCCAGGCCGTGTTTTTAATAAGTATTGGGCAGAGGAGTTATACTTGGGTCCCTTGTCCTAAGGTCAGTCCTTGTTTCACTATCACCCAGTACTTTTTTCATATTCTGCTTTAAAAAAAACCCAAAAATGTTATTTTTCTCACTGTCCTTCAACATCGATTTATTTGTTCCCTTTCTATTTTTGTACTTGGATGTCTTTTTTTATCAGATTCTCTTATTCTCCCTAAAAAAAAAGTAACTCTCTTTCTAGACAGGAGCAATTTCTTCTGTCGAGTTGATGTTTTTTTAAAGCCTTCTTTCAGTATCTTCCACCCACTTTCAGATTCCTCCCTCAATTTCTCTTCTTTTAATACTGTTCCTGCTTCTGAGTCTTCCTTTTATCCCTCCTCCTCCCAACCCTCCACCCCCACCCATCCTTTCCCATTTTCTTTTCTTTTTCCTTCTCCATGATTTTGTTCAATTTTCCTTCCATCCTTTTCAGCCTCATCTCACCAGCGTGTGTCCATTTCATCTCTCGTTTTCTTCCCTAGACCCTGGATCTCCTCCAAATTCTTCTCTCACACTCAAACACACTGCATGCCATGACTTCAAGCAACATGTATGTGCTTGTCTCCTACTTCCTGCTCTAATCGGTGACTGTCTACATCTGAGAAATGGTCCCAAACCCTCATTTTTAGAGAGAGACAACTGAAAGTCAGGGGGTTGAAGGAACTTTTATTCAAGTTGGCAAAATTAGGAAGAGGCAGAGCAAGGACCTCAGCCTGGGTCTCAGTTGTCATTTGTCCTTCCTTCTCCTGGAACTCTAAATATAAAACTCCTTCCATCATAGCACAAAGGAGCAGAGGGCCCCATTGTGTACTCCAAGGGAGTGAGCCTTCTTGTATTTTCCAGAAGAAAACAAATATTGACTGGGGGAGGCTCACACACCAGCATTTCTGCTATATTTCATTAAGTGTCTATTACAGTGCTTTATAAGGTTCTCAGCTACAAATGTAAAAGGGCCCTTCCTATTACTATATCTCACTCCATTTAGAGCAATCAGACCATTTCAAGGCACCCAGATTAGCAAATGAGACTGAAAAATAAAAAAAAATTAGCAGGAAAGGTAGACGGTTGAAATTCAAGGTTCCCCACTTGTCCTATCAAACAGTGCTTCTAGAAGCTATTTAGGTGTGGTTCCCAAATAAGATAACATCTGTTTCTTAGGGGATCAGTCAATAATATCACTTCAGGTACATTTGTGAATCTCAGCATTTTTGTAGATATTTGCATACTTATTTTTACATTTGATTCTCACTATAGTTCTATGAGATTGATTAGGCAGATTTCTATTATCTCCATGTTACAAATGTAAAAATAAGACCAGGTCTGCAATCGATGTCTCCTGATTTCTTTGTCAGGGGTTTTTTTGATTTCCAAAGAGGAAATATAGATAGATAAAGTTGGTGGGGTGGACTTCAGAGGCCATCTTGTTTAGCCTCATTGTTTTTTTAGATGAGGAAATAGAGGCCCAGAGAAGTTAAGGAGCTTGCCCAAGATTAAATAAGGAAATAACTAAGGAAGGAAACAAATATTTATTAAACTACTACTGTGTTAGGCACATGCTAAGGATTTTACAAACATTATCTTTTTTTTTGATGCTCATAACAGCCTTGGGAAGCAGGTGCTACCATCTTCTTTTTCAAGTTGAGAAAAATGAGGTACATGGGGGTAAAGTGATTTGCCCAGTGTCTCGCAGCTATGAAGAGTCTAGAACCAGATTTGAATTTAGAAATTCCTGACTCCAGGTCCACCTCACTGACTCCTTACAGGTGGGATGAGTACCCAGGTGCTATAATTCCCCACTCCCCATGCTTTCCACCGTAGCAACCAGAGAGATGAGTATCAGTCCAATCTGCAGATTCCCTCTTGCAATGGTAGTGTTCCTTCAGTTCATTTGACATACGCACACACACACACATAACACACATTATTTATGTATGTATATGTGTGTATACATATATATGTATGTGTATATATACACATATGAAGTCCCTCAGAGACTCAGTGAGATAGATAGATCAACTCTCCAAGGCAGTGCATTTATAAGAAGCTGATGATGCCTTTAACTGAAATTCTAGTTGACCTTTTGTAACACTTGGAATATCTTTTGAGAAATCTCTCTCATCTCAACTCAGTTCAACAGGCATCAAACACTTCCTTTGTGCCCTGTGCTCAACAAAAGGGTTGTAAAAAATGTCACCCAGCACAGAGCCTGTCCTCAAAGGGCTTGCTATCTAGTGGGAAATATATGATTAACATGTAAGTAAGTATAGCATGAGAAGGGATGTGACAGTCAGTGGAACAATCCAGACAAAATACTCCAGAATAAATGAGAGCTAGGCAACAGAAGGAAGCCGCTAACATCAGGCACAGGGGCAGAAGAGGGCAGAGCAAGATCAGTCACCCTGTTTGATTAGGGCATAGAATGGAGAAAAGGAAGCAGAATAACATAGGTCTAGAAAGACAGCTTCGAGTCAGGTTTTGAAAACCAGGTCTGGGGAGCTTCTATTCCATTTGCTTGGCAAGGGGGAGTAACTGAAAGTTTCTGAGAGGAGAATGATGTGATTAGACTTGTGTATTAGAAATATGATCTGTGATGTTGGATCTGGGGGAGGCAAGACACTTGGGGACCTGTCAGGAAATAATTACCATGGTATCTGTGACAGGCAGTGAGGGCCTACACCAGGGAATGGGCTGTGAAAGTGGTCAGGTAGGAAAGGTTTCAGGATATACTGCAGAGAGAGCATCGTGGAACTCGGCAACTAAGGATTGTCTGTGCCTTACCATGAAGACAGTCCAAAGGTTTCAAGCTGTTCTAACTTTGAGAATGGTGGTACCAGCAACCGAAAGGGGGAAGTTGAGAAGAGGAGCAAGATTTATTTTAGGGAGAGGGGAGGAAATGAATTCAATTCTGGTCAGATAATGAGGTGCTGGGGATGGGGAGGAGGAATATTGAGGGGAAAGAGATGCAGCAGGACAGATTCAAGCGCAGGGAGAGATGAGCTTGGGGGGAGATTTAAGAATTGTCTGCATAGAGGTGACAATTGAAACGATGGAAGTGTTTGTGATTTTCAAAGGACAAAGCTATGGAAAGAGAGGAAGAGAGACAGAGACGGGGGGGGGGAGAGACAAAGAGAGGGAGGGAGAGAGACAGAGACAAAGAAAGAGATACACAGACAGAGACGGAGAGGCAGAGACGGGCAGAGATAGAGATAGAGACAGACAGAAAGACAGAGGGAAAGAGACTGAGAGACAGGCAGAGACAGACAGACAGAGACAGAGAGGCAGAGACAGAGAGAGAAAGAGACAAAGAGACAGAGATAGAGAGACAGAGAGACAGACAGACACAGAGAGAGACAGAGACCGAGAAGAATCACGGCAGAGAAGGGGAGTTCATGGAAAACCACACTGTCTTGGACAATCTGATATCCACTTCTTGTCATTTCATCTGCATTCTTTCCTGGTCTTAGCTAGACCAAGTCTGTTCACTTTCTTTTTTTTATCAGCTACTGAAAGTAAATCAAGGAAAAGAGCAATGAGGCATGAATATCTGCTATCAGAAAATTGGCGGCCAGTACTTAAATGGCATTTGTTTCTGGTTATTGTTCTAATGCACAAGCCAGTACAGCTCTCATATTTTTTTGGTGATTTATGAAGCCACTCCTTATCACAGATCTGTAGGTTGGGTAAGACAAGATTATTCCCATTTTGTAGATGAGGAAACTGAGGCTCAAAGACTTAACATGGCTTGTCTGTGTCACACAGCTGGTATGGGATGGGGTGGGAGTAGGGAGAGGCACCAAAAGGAGTGATAAGTGATATGGTCAACACATTTTTCTTTCTTTGTAATTTTTTCAACAGGCATTTGCTTGTATCTGGCAAAGGTGATATAAAGATGTGGTATAACACAAAGCCTGTCCTCAGTGGGTTTGCAGTTTAATAGGAATGATATGACATATACATGTGTAATTATGGCATGAGAAATGACTTCCATCCCTTGCATAGAAAGAATAGTACTGACTATTCATTTTCCCTCCATAATAACTCTTACCTCTGCACCTCTCTCCACTCACTCTTCCACTCTTCTCGTTTAAAGCCTCATCATCTTTGGCCAGAACTATTTTTAACTCTTCCAATCCTTCTTTCATGCAAATGTCAAATTCATCTTAAACATGTGTTGGACCACGTCACTCCCTGTTCAAAAATCTTGCATGGCTCTTTATTGCATTGAGAATAAAATAGAAAAATATCAAACACCTTGGG
This sequence comes from Bettongia penicillata ogilbyi, assembly GCA_023548195.1. Lineage (NCBI taxonomy): Eukaryota > Metazoa > Chordata > Mammalia > Diprotodontia > Potoroidae > Bettongia > Bettongia penicillata. The sequence continues at coordinate 1,108,652 of JAJHZJ010000435.1, forward strand.
TGGGAATTTAAGGCGTCCCTGGTAAGGCTGCAATGGACCTTATTTCACATATTCCCCATCCACACATTCTATATCCCCCTCAAATTGTAACTAACTGCATTAGCCATTTCCAGACCTCATTTTGCTCCACCCCCCATTCACTTGCACAGACTGTTCCAGATGTTTGGAATGTATGCCCTCTTTATTGAAAATATTGAAATATTCTCTTCCTCTGGGCACTGGTGGGAATTCAGTGGCTGGGTGGTGTAGGGGGCAAGGAAAGAAGTCCCTAGAAGACAATCTACCACATCAGAAACAAGGAAGGGCTGAATAGTGCTGGGGGAATGTGGACCCTGAGAGAACTGTCTCAGAGAACCAGAAGGCATGTGAATGGATGGTTGTAGGACCCTCAAGCAAAGAGAAAGTGCTCTCGGGAAAAACCTCATTGGCCATCTTTGATATGACTTTGCCCTTTCTTCAAGGGCTGGCTCAGATCAATCAATCAGTCTGTCAATAAACATTTATTAAGCATGTAGTATTAATCAAGCACTATGTTGAACACTGGAAATGCAAAGAAAAGTGAGACAGTCTCAACTTTCAAGGAATCTTCCTCACTACTTTTATACAGTGGAAAGAACACTGACTCTGAAGTCAGAGGCCACGAGTTCTAATCCTATACCAATACTTATTGCCTGCCTGTATGACTTTGGACAAGTCAATAATTATCATCCCTGGGTCTCAGTTTGCTCATTTGAAAAGTGAAGGAATGGGACTAGAAGCAGGTGTTCCTAACCTTTTTTGAGTTCATGGACCCCTCTGACCATCTGGTGAGGTGGTCATAGGATGTCATAGGATGTCATAGGATGACAAAGAAAAAAGGTTATATTGAAATAGTTATTAGAATAAAGACAAGTTCATAGGCCCCAGGTTAAGATCTCTGAACTAGAAGGTCTCTGAAGTCTTAACCAGCTCTAGCTTAGTGGTCCTATGAATACTTTGGGATACTTTGGGCTTTCTTTGCCCTTATCAACTCTAGCTTGTATTATTCAAATGCCCCCAAATGTTTGCTCTTCCCTGCTAGATTACATACAGAGACTACTTTTAAATACAGAGACTACTTTGTTTAATATATACTACAGTAATAATATATACCATAATATACTACTGGGCTAAGATGGTGCCCTAGACATGATAGAGTGGACACTTGACCAGTATCTTCTCTCCTAGCTCTGCTTTTGGTTCTCCAGGCTTTTCTTCCTATGTGCCAATAGTTTTTTATCTTGGAGATACCTCCATTGTCGCCGTTCCTCTTCTAACTGGTGAATTCTTATGCAGGATCACAATTTTAAAAAGTGTCCATGTCATCTTTGCTCACTTCTCCCTAGCTTTGCTCCTCTTTCTGGACTTTTCTACCTTGAGTCCTCATGGAGACCCCTCCTTTCCAAATTCCTTTTATGTGTTGTCTTCCCCACTGGAATATAAGCTCCTTGAAGGCAGAAATTCCTCCTTCCTTCCTTCCTTCCTTCCTTCCTTCCTTCCTTCCTTCCTTCCTTCCTTCCTTCCTTCCTTCCTTCCTTCCTTCCTTCCTTCCTTCCTTCCTTCCTTCCTTCCTTCCTTCATCTCTCCCTTCCTACCCTTAGCACAGTGTCTGGCACACCAAATAAACCCTTTATCTATCCATCTGCCTATTAAATGGAATGAAATTGTCAGCTCTCAACACATACTAGTTATATAGTAATCTGGGATTAAGCAGGTGCAACTCAGTTTCTTGAAAAGCAAGTCATTTCAGTTTTAGATAATAAGAAAGGTGACTAATTGCAAGCATTGTTATGTGGATCAACATACTGACTAACTGCACTTAATATCTCTTTGTGAGTGATGTCTGTGAGTTTTCATGTTTCTGGCTCCAGTTTGCAGTGACTAATTTTTCATGTTCTTGACTTCATTTCCTCACAGGCAGCTAATTTATGCCATGTATTCAAAGAACCTTATCATTCTTTCCTGGGAGTAAGGAGAAAATTTCATAATAATAAAAGATGCTTCAGTACCTCAAAGATCTCTAAGTTTGCTGTGGTGAGGAGTCCTTCCACCAGTAGAGATCACAACCCCTCTTTATCTTAGATGGTTGAGAGAAGTTGTGGCTAAAAATTCATCACCCTTCAGTCAGTCCAGTGCGGATCAGCCCTTTGCATGTAGGTTGGTCCTTGGTCAACAAGCAGTCTGTCAATGCTCCTGTGCTTGGCAAGTAGGTCTTGCCAGTGTTACATTGACATAGCCTTTGAGTACCTCACATCACGTTACCTCCATGCCATGAAGAGGCATTAGAGAAGGATTCTAAGTGGAACCAGAAAATAGGAGGAGGTGGAGAAGCGCATTTCTGGAATGCTAGTCAACCAATGTTAAGACAAGGAGATGAGAAAGTAATTGTTATATGTGAGAAGCAGAGAGAAGGCCAGCTGGACTGGACTATAAAGACTTTATTAATTTAGTTAATTAAAATACTGACAACTGTATTTCAACATAATTGAGTTTCTTTTTACTTCTATGTACTTTATGCATTTAAAAATATTATTCTGAGAAGAGGAAAATAGACTTCATCAGACTATAAACCAGATCCATGGCACAGAAAAAGGTCAAGAACCCTGGCTTTAGCATGAAGGAATAAATAACTTTTTTTCTATGATAGGGAGGTATAATCAGGGGTCTGAGCAGGTTGTATCTTTGGGAGCTTTGTTGGATGCCAGAAGAAGCAGGATCATTTTGGAACACAAGAGAAAGGTTCTGGACTGGAGATGGAGAGGATTATTTTCAACTTGAAAGTAGAGGCTCTTTGCCTTTAAGGGAAAGCTACTGAAAAACGATAAAAAGGTGACAGAAGGAGGAGGAAGGACTTTAGCAAAGAAATATCTACTGAGATCTGAGTTTTACTGTGAGATTTTAGGAGATCTATTCAGTAGATATAAAGTAAATGCTTATTAGAGGTTTCTATGGGACACACTATCTGCATTTTGGGGTGAGATTCACAGTAATGCTTATATTAATACTTCAAACATATGAGATATTACAGATCTATTAATAGATTAGTAATAGTTTACTTTCTATGGCTCTTTATACTCAAGATGTTTTACATATGCCATTTTGTGTTTTAGTTACCACAAACTCTGAGAGGTTGGTAATGTAGGTATTATGATGCCCATTTCAGAGCTGATATTAAGAGAGCTAAGTGTTGCACTAAATGGTGGGGCTGGGGCTTGAACACAGGTCTCCTAACTTCAAGTTGCTTGGGATATTCCATCTGAAGAGAGAGATGAGTTCCAGTTCTTAGAGATGCAGTATAAACTGTGGAAATGGAAGGAAATTTATATGACATTTGAGTGGGCAATTCCTTTACCTTTTCTTCCTTCCCTCTACACCTTCTAGCAGTCTGGTATAAATGGTAGGGAAAGGTAAATGTGGTAAATTGTGGTTTTGAAAATTTTGGAATCTTTTTGTCACTACCTATGTGACCTTGGTGATTTGCAGATTTTAGTTTCCTCATCTGTAAAGTGAAGGGGTTGAGCTGGATGACCTCCATGGTACCTTCAAGCTCTAAATCCTTGAGCCCAGGATAAAACCAGAAAATGTCCTTAGTTCTTCTATCCTTTTGACATTGAACAAAGGTGAGAAAAGTTAAGATGAGTCAATGTTGGAGGCTTGTGGGAAGATAGACATGCTACTGCATTGCTGATGGAGCTGTGGATCACTAAACCATTTGGGAAAGCAATTTGGAATTATGCAATTAAAATGAGTAAAATGTTCATACCCTTTGAACCCCAAATTCTATTATTAATCTTAAACCTCAAGGAGGTCATTGATAAGAAAGTCTCCAAATATTTACAGAAGCATATATTGTGATAGCAAAGAGTTGAAAACAGAGTAGATGCCCATTGATTGGGAAATGGCTAAACAAATTATGGTACATGAATGTAATGGAATATTATTGTGCTATAAGGAATGATAAATATGATATGTACAGAGAGGCATGGAAAGATCTACATGAACTGATGCAAACTGAAGTAAGCAGATCCAAGAAAACAATAGGCACAATGACTACAATGATGTAAAAATGCAAAAATAAATGTCACAAAATTATTAAGAATGACCTGGCTCTGAAGAATATATGTGAGAACGTATTCTTGACTTGTCCTTTTGCAGAGGGGAAACCCACAAGTATTGCACATTGGATATATTTGCAGATTTTTTTTTTCAATATATTGGTGGGGTTGTGGTGGTTCAGTTATTTCAGTCATGTCCAACTCTTTAGGACCCCATTTGGGGTTTTCTTGGCAAAGATATTAGAGTGGTTTGCCATTTCCTCCTTCAGCTCATTTTACAAATGGGGAAACTGAGGCAAACAAAATTAAGTGACTTACCCAGCGTCATATAGTAAGTAAATATCTGAGGCAAGATTTGGACTCAGGAATATGTCTTCCTGACTCCAGGCCTAGAACTCTATCCATTACACCACCTAGCTGCCCTAAAATTGATTAGTCATGTTTGCTTTTCCACCTTCTTTTTCTTTGTCATAAAAATCCTTTGTTTTATGGGATGACTCTGTGGGAAAGGAAGGTAATTACGGTGATGTTAAAAAAAACATCAACAAAAATCTTATTAAAAAAAACACTCATTGATCTCTAAGGTCCTTTCCATGTCTGTCATCCTTTGAATATTTGAGTTTCTGAGTCTTTCCCAGAGGAGTATTCCATTTTTCTTCCTTCTTTTCTGGTTTCTTAGTTTAAGGGCTAGATTCTTACTTCTCCCCAGGGGAGGATTCCCTTCCTCATACTCAGGACAACCTATTGTAGTGGGTAGCCAGTTTAGTTATCAAGTATCGAGGTACCTTCAGTGAAGGGTGGAGGGGCAGAATACCATCTGTGGGCCTGGGCTAGTTCTGCCAACTCTTGTCTCCAGAAAAACCTACCACTTTTCTAGCTCTTTGCTACCTTTAGAATACTTATCAGTCTCATACCATAGCTCCTCTCCCCAGTGCAAATCCTTCCCTCCCCCATCGCCTCACCATTCTTTTACCCAGGACATGTTAATTATCAGAGGTGATATGGTATAGTAGGAAATGTACAGGTCTTGGAATCAAAAGATCTGAGTTTGAGTCCTGGTTTTGACATTTTCTAGCTTTGTAACCTGGGCTAGGTCAAAAACTTTCAACTTCAATTTCCTCATCCCTAAAATGAGGAATTACGATTTGTGTTACCTTCCTTACAAAGCTTTCCTCCAGTCATCCAGGCTTGCAACCTTGCTGTCATCCTGACTCCTTACTTAAACTCAACCCTCATTTCCAATCTGTTCTGAAATCTTGTTCTTTCTACCAACACATCTCTCATATTTGTCTCCCTCTTTTCACCTACCCCCTACCTTAGGATAGGCCTGTGGTAGTCCTTGCTTGGACTACTTCAATGGCCTTTCCAATCTCCTCACTCTAATGCATCTTCCACTTAGGTCCCAAAGTGACTTTGCTAAAGCACACATCTGACCACGTCACCCTCTGCTCAATACAGTCCAATAGCTTCCCATTATCAACAGGATCAAAAGAGAAATCCTTACATTGGAACTATAAGCCATTTATACCTTGATTCCATCCTACCTTTGCAGTCTTCTTCCACTTGACATGTATATGTGTGTGCATGTATATGTACACACATATATACATATATGTGTATATGTACCCATATATGCATATAAAATTATGTAATTTACATTCTATAATCCAGTTTAATTAGCCTACTTGTAACTCTTCACATATGACATTAAATTTTCCAACTCCTTACCTTTATGCTAGTTGAACCTAATAGCTAGAATTCTGTCACTCCTCTTCTCTACCTCCTAACTCCCCTGGCTATCTTTAAGAGTTGGCTCAAATTCTACCTTCTACCAGAAGCTTTTTCCAGTCCTGTCCCAATCTCTCATCCTGCTAGTATCATCCATCTTTTGAGATGACCTTCCATCTATTCTTTATATCTTGGGTATGCTTTGTTTGCATGCTGTGTTTGCCATTATACTGTGAACTCTGTGAGAACAAGGACCATGTTTTTTTCTTTGCATACCCAGGGCTTAACACAGTACTTATCAAAAAATAAATGCTCATGAGCTGATTGACCAAGCTATTGCTTGTAAAGATCTTTATTAATCGTAAAATGCTGCATAAATGCATTTTGTTACTATTCACATTTCTTAAAACTGGTCCGTCTTGGGCTGGATGTCTTCCTCTTCCCTTCATTTCTAGCTCATTGTCCTCTCCTCCTCTCTCCTGGTAATCAGGGAGTGGCTGACCACCCCTTTGGCAGCCTCAGTTTGCAGCACATGCACTCCCTGCCTTGCATTTGTGTGGTCTCACTGTGTCTTTCTTCCATTATTAATAGAGCTGTTTCTTCTCATTAATATTTCAGAGATTTCATTTACCCAGTGTCCAGAAGACAGCAATGTGACAGAGGACCTGAGTGGAGAGCAATTAGCCCTTCCTGCTGACAGTGGTTTTTTTTAATGGACATCTTGTTGGTGAGGGCAGAGTGCTCTGAGGCTTCAGACACCAGGACTTGAAGCTTCTCATCATTTGAAATGAAACTTTCTTGTCATCTCATTGAAATACAGTTAGGCTTCTTGTAGTCCAATGGTGGGGACTATCCATATACCCAGAAAGGGCAGGATTGTGGATATTTGCATAGGCAGAGTCAGCAGGAAAAACTTGACCAATCAAAAATAGCGGTACTCCTTAAGGGTTTTAAGTGTATGAAATCCTCTGGATTTATAGCTTCAAATATTCTCTGTATGTCCTTACGTGGATTAAACTATGGTCTCCTCCTTCCTAGTATCATCATTATTCCCCCTTCTCCCTCATCCTCAGCTAATATTGCTATCTAAGGAACACACTTTCTTTGGGAGAAAAAACAAGAGTATAAAAAAGCAAGATAGATTAGCATCTCATGAAGGCATTTTCCTTGATTAATCATAAAAATTGAAAGAACAGTGAAGAGGGAAAAACTTTGGAGAGAAATATGGGGAGATGTCTGAAGGAAGCCTTTTAGATCAAGAACAAATACTCTTATCTTTATTGATGGAGATTTCTTAACGCAAATGTTCTTAACCTGAGGTTAAGAGGTATATGGATAGATTTCCAAGGGTCCCTGAACTTGGATGGGAAAATTTTACATGTTCATTTCAGTATGATAGCTTTCCTTTGTAATTCTACATAGCTTATTTTATGCAATTAAAAATATTATTCTGAAGAATCCATAAGTTCCACTAAATTACCAAAAGAATCTGTAACATGTAATAGGTTAAGAACCCCTGTATTAGCGTCTTTCCCTTTCCCTTTGGATGAGGAGGCTATCCTGTAACTTTGATTGGGATAATCTATTGCTTCTCTTTAAAATTAAGCCCCCCGCCTTTTTCTTTTCCAATAATAGTATTCTAATGAAGCTGTATTTCCATGAATCATGGAATATCATGACCCTAAAGAATTAAATTTGAAGGTCACCCAAAGGACAATGGAAAGGCATATGGTGGATGTGTACAAGTTGTAACGTTAACAGCAAAAATTCACACAGAAGAAGGAATGTAAAGGATGTTCTGGGAGAGATTTATTACCAGAAATAAAGAGGGACTGGTCAGAGAGTAAGAGAGAGGGAAGTAATGGTGGAATGGAAGGGAAGTTTTATTAGAAAGTTTGTCCAGATGATATACTATTCTCCCTACTTCTTCATTTCTGGGTTCCTAAAGTTGTCTATTAAACTCTACCGTCCAAAAGATAAATGAAGATAGCATTTTACATGTTTGCCCAAATTGAGCATAAACCATGGTTTGCAGAGGTCTGAACATCTAGCTGAGAAGGTATATATCTATCTATATATAGATATAGATATATATATATCTATATCTATATATATATACATCCCTGGATGGGTATGAAATATAAAAAAAAAGATTCCTTGAGCTACACCTAATTGATGGTGCCCCAGTATCTTTTGTATATTGCAGTATAGTGGATAATGTCAGGCCTGGAGTCAGAAAGATTCATCTTTTTGAGTTCAAATCCAGATTCAGGTGCTTATTAGTATCCTGGGCAGATCACTTAACCCTGTTTGCCTCAGTTTTCTCATCTATAAAATGAGTGGCACGCAACTTCAGTATCTTTGCCACGAAAATCTTATATGGGGTCATGAAGAATCAGACATGACTGAACCACAGCCAAAGATCCTGAGTAACTAGCATGTGTGTTATGGGTCCGCAAAGTGCTTTACCTAAGCTTTAAAGACCAATTTTTGGCTGCTACAGTGAAATATGACCAAGGCACATGAAAACAGTTACAATGAAGCAAATTAAAATCCTGCAACAATATCAACAACTAAAACAATCTCAAAGTGTCCTAGAAAAGGTCATTCATTTATCAGGTATTAAAAGGTTGTTTTCATCTGGCTAGGTTGCATCATTTTCAAATTATGAAGATAAATGCATCTAGAATCTTAATAAGTTTCTTGAAACTCATTATATTCAGAAACTTTGCAGAGCTGACTGCTCCAAAAAATGTGAACCTTGTTCTATAGACAATAGGAGAGTCCTTTCCAAGCCCATGGTCGTTGTCTCTTCAACTGTGCAAGGAGAGGGGTGCTGCCCTAATAATCCTGATAATAGCTGACATTTGTACAGGCTTTAAGGTTTACCGGGAGCTCTGGGTACACTATCCACAGGTATTATTGTCCCCATTTTACAGATGAAGAAGAACCTGAGTATCAGAGAGATTTTTATTTAAAGTTTTCAGTTCTGAATTCTGTCCCTCCTTCCCTCCCTCCCCTTCCCCTCTCTGAGATGGTAAGAAATCTGATATAGATTATACATGTGCAATTATTATTTCTTATAGCACAACAATATTCTATTACAATCATATACCACAGCCTGTTTAGCCATTCCCCAGCTGATGGATCAGAGAGATTTAAAGGGATTTCCTCCCAAGGTTCTCTAGCTGATCAATTTCAGAGGTGGAATTTGAACCCAGATTCTTCCTGTTTCCGTGTCCAGTGTTCTTTGCACCATACCATGCTTCAGTAAATGGACAATACCTTGGGTTAATGCTTTCTGGAAACAGATCACCAGTTTGCCAAGGCCTTCATTGCCTGCTCTGTGATGTTTTCTTGGATGCTCTGTCTGATTCCCCTGGATCTGGATTTTTTCTCCTGGACTCTGAACACCTTCCCCTGCCTATCTCTCTTGTCCCCTTCATGGTTTCTTTTATTGCTTAGTGAATATTATATTATATATATATAATATAAATATATATAATGTTGCCATAATATATTATATTAGTGAGTATTCTTTTGCCTTGCTGGATTGAGACTGTGTTCCAAAACTTTTCCTAATCCCTTGAATCTGCGTGACTCTCCTCAGACTTCTCTGTGGCCTGAACAGCTCCTTCTCCCATATGCTGGCCCCTCACAAACCCCGCAGGAGGGAACATGACAGATCTGACCTTTCTGCATAGTGAAAAATTGGATGTGAAGATAAATTTGCCTCCTGGAGGACATTTTACTGACAAGGAATAGCAGAATGTAGATGATTTCCAACACGCACACACTGATAATATAAAAAAACCCTCATATATAATATTATAATATACACATATGCCTATATATACATGTATGTATATATGGATACATGTGTGTCTATGTATACATCACTGTTGTGAATGCTCTTGGATTATCACATATGACTGCTAGCAGGCAAGAAGGTGAAGGAAAGCGGATTGCTCTCAGTTATAAATTTGCAGTCTGGCTTACTCTTAATTATTTTGGTGTTAGAGCTGATTTCAAATGTAAAACTTGCACAGGTTACATTTTAAATCAAATTTGCATTTTCAGCAGATCAAATATGGCTTGAAAATTTACTTTGATGCCAGGCCTATGATCCTGTTACTGGAAGGCAAGCTGCTGACTTCAAGGGCAAATTCAGTTATGAGGTCAGATCTTTGAATCTGGAAAAAACATGACTGCTGAATTTATAATTAGGGTCAGGCCAAGGCAGACCTAGGAAGTCAGCAGGTGACAATCATCTTGGATGTGCCCTTTCCTCTTTCAGGTCACCCCTTTCTCCTCCTGGCGCTTATTTGCCGTCACCCAGTATTCTCGGGTTGCTTTGAGATCCTCCAACTAAGCCCATACCTTGACCAGAAAATGCCCAACTATCTGGATTACTATTTCTTCTTCTAATTTCTATATCAACCATCAATCATCCCAGATGATTATCAAGGTGGAAAGGCTCTGATAAGTTAATTCACAGTAAGGTATTAATAACCACTTAAAGTTCAATGTATTGTCCTGTCTTGGCTATTTACATGTAGCAAATGACCTTATATATAACAAAAGATCCTTTTCCACTAAAAAAAACCTGACATTAATCCAGTTTACCTTGCAAGTATTTTCTATATATAGAATTATTTGTATGTTGTCTCTCCAATCAGATTATGAGCTCCTTGAGGGCAAGGAATAATTCTGCCTTTCTTTATATTCCCAGCACTTAGCATAATGCCTGGTGCTTAGTAAGTACTTAATGAATATTTGCTGACTTGACCTGATATTTCCTTCAATGAACACATATTAAATGATCAATGTGTGCAGTGCCCTATGCTGGATGGAACCTGGGAGGGATACAAAGGTTAGATAAGGGGAGTTCTTGGTCTAGGAGCAAGATAAGATCCCAACATGAACAATCATAATAAATACGTGTACTTGCTACGTGAATTAGAAAGTTGTAAAACAAAATGCTAGCTGAGGTCTGTCCCACCAAAGGGATGAGGTGAGGCTTCATGGAGGAAATGATATTGGAGTTGGGTTTTAATTAAAGATAGGTAAGGATTCAGTACACAGAGTATAGTAAGAGTATAGGAAGGATGAAGGGGAGGGGAAGGAGGGCATTCCAGGGTTAGGGAACAACTAAAACAAATGAATGAAGCAGAAGAGCTCAAGGCAGGTCTTTAGGGAATAAATAGGTAAGTTTACCTAGATTATAGAGTACTGGGAAAAGAGGAGATTGGAAAGGCAAAGTCACCAGATTGTGGAGAGGAATTATGGTTAATTGAGAATTTGCTTAAGATTTCTGTATTTGAGTGATATTAGTAGAAATCCTGGATAAACCTGTGCAGGAGGGAAATATCTGCCCCATAACTGATTTATATTGTTATCTTTATATACATCTTTTTGGGAAGACCCTAAAAATCAGCTAAAATAAAAATCGATTATATCCCTCACCTGATTCGCTGAGGTGAGGGATATAATGACTCAGAGAATGAGAGAAGGAAGCATTATCCTACGGTTAGAGGCCAGACTCCCAGAACTGAACCCAGTATGACTGCATACATATTGTCCAGAACAGAAGTGCCCCCTAGTTGAAAGACAGTGAGTACAGTGCCACAGCTCCTGGTCCAGGAGCACCTAATATGCTAGACATGTAACACTGTACACCTATAGTCACCAGTTTCTGCAATCTGTGCAAGGAAGGGAGGATGAGATAGTTTCTCAGATATTTTCTAGGGCTAAACTTGGTCACTATGTTGTGTCCAGTTTCATTTTTTGTTGTACTTTCCATTTTCATTTTCATAGTCATTTGCATATGGCCTTTCTTGGTTCATTCTGCATCAGTAGCTTTGCTTCTTTTAATTCTCTGAATTCTTCATATTCATCATTTTATATGATACAATGATATTCCGTTAATTTCATGTAATACAATTTCTTTAGTTATTCCCTAATACGTCAGTGCCTACTTTGTTTACAATTCTCTGCTACCACAAAATGTGCTATTACTATTTTGTTGTATATAGGACCTTTCTGTCTCTGACTTCCTTGGCATACATGCTTAGCAGTGGGATCTTTTGAATCAAGGCAAGGCAAGGCAAGGCAAATCAGCAAACAATGAAAAGTGTTTGCACAAAAAAGTGCCTTTTGTGTGTCAGGCACTGTGCTAAGCACTGGGGATAAAAAAAGGGTGAAAACTATCTGTTCCCTCAAGTTGCTCACAGTTGAATGAATGAATGAATGAATGAATGAATGATTAAAGTGCATACTAAAGCCTTAATTTGGCTTTAGTGCTAAGCATGTGCTAAGCCATGGAGACACAAATCAAAAAATAAGACAGTCCCTGTTCATAGGGAGTTCTAATTAGAGTCAACTTGAAAACAACTATATATAATAAGAAATATACAGGATAAAGTGGAGATAATCTCAGGGTGAAGGCATTAGCATTAAGGGGAGTCAGGTAAGGATTCTTTTAAAAAAATCTTTATTTTATTTTTTAATCTATGGAATAAAACAAGCATCCTCATAACAGGATAACTTTTTAAAAATGATGATTGCACATGAAACTGCAATTCTATTAGGTATGACTTGCTATTACTTTTAAATATATAATAAGGTTATTATGTAAATTTCTTATTTTTTCTTTTTTTATTTTCCTCTCCTTCTCCCAGAGATGGTTACCATTAGACACAATTGTATGTATACATATATATGTGTGTATATATACATATATATGTATATATACATATGCATAATCCTATACATATTTCTGTTTGTCAGTTCTTTCTCTGGATACAGATAACATCTTTCTTCATTTGTCATTTGTATTTAATTTGGGTATTCATAATAGCCGAAATGACTTATTTGTTCAAAAATTTCTTGTAGAAGATGGGCTTTTAGCTCTGATGTGAAGGAAGCCAGGATGCCAGTAGGGAGTGATGAAGAGGGAGAGAGTTCCAGTCATGGGGGACAGTGAGTGAAAATGTATGAAATTCAGAAATGGAGTATCTAGAGGATACAGTTCTTGAGTAACAGAAAAGGGGACAGTGTTACTGGATTGTAGAGGGCATGGGAGGAGCAAAGTATAAGATGGGAAAAGTAGGAAGGGGCAAGATTATGAAGGACTCTGAAAACCAAACAGGATTTTATGTTTGTTTCTGTAAGCAATAGGGAGCTACTGGAGTTTATTGGATAAGGAAGTAAAATTGCCAGACCTGAGCTTTAGGAAGATCAGTTTGGCAACTGAGTGGAGGATGAACCGGTAGCCTCAAGGCCCTCTGGATTTTTAGTCCTTTGACTGAATCCAAACATCACAGAACAAATATCCGTAATAAAAGGATTTGTTCTGTAAATCTTGAATTCAGTCAAAAGGCAGTGCTCAAGGACCTAGAAGGACACATGTGGCTTTGAGGCTGCAGGTTCCCTACCCCTGATCTAGAGTGAAGAGGGACCAACCGAAAGACTATTTCAACAACCTAGTCATGAGGTAATTAAAGCTTCTACCAGAATGTTGATGATGTCAGAGGAGAGAAGACAGGCACATATGAGAAATATTGGGATTTGCAACGATTTAATATGGAAGTCGTGGTGAGAAGACAGTGAGAACTCAAGGAAGATAATACTTTAAAAAAAATTATTCCACATTATTTTCCATAAAAGTTTAACCTATTCAATCCATTAATAAGTACTCATTCAGTGTATAATATGCTTCAAGAAACGTGCTAGTCACTAAAGATAAAAATTCCAAGAATGAAACAGTTCCCATTTTCAAGCAGCTTACATCCTAATGGTGGATAATGTATCAGTGTGCTTGTCTTCTTATAGACTCTCCAATAATGATTATTTCCATTTTTTGACTTATTTTCCAATTTGCTAGGTCTGAGGTGAAACACCAAGGATGTTTTGGATGCTTTTTCTCTTATTATTAACAATTAGGCACAATCTTGCATATTGTTCGTAATTGTTTACTATTCCTCTTTGACAACAGTTGGTTCATATCCTTTGAACATTTATCTTGACTCTTGGTCTTTTATATGTATGCTAATTCTCTCTGTATCTTGAATATCAAGCCCTTATCAGAGATAGTTGATACAAACTTTCCCTGAAACTATAATTCTCCTTATTCTGACTGGATTGATTTTGTTCATTCAACGTTATGTAATCCAAATGATCTATTTTGTCTTTTATGGTCTCCTGTACTGCTTGTTGGGTAAAGACTTTTCCCTGTAGCTTTTATATTCAGGTAGCACATCTACTTTGAACTTACTGTGGTATATAGTATAAAAAGCTGTTGAAAATCGAATGTCTATCAAACTGCTTTCTCGTTTTCCCAGAAGTTCTTGTTAAATATGGAATTCTTCTCCAAGTACTTTGTGTCATTAGGGTTTATTGAACACAGATTATTAGATTCAATTACTTCTGATTCTTGTTTATCTAATTTTTCCCACCAGTATCAAATTGTTTGGATGAATACTCCTTACGGTATCATCTGTAAGTCTGTAAATGGTCTGTAAGTGATATCACCTCATCATTCCTACTTGCTTTAATTATCTTCCTTGAGATTATAGACCATTTGTTTCTACAAATGCATTTTAAGTTGTCTAGTTTTTAGAAAATCTCCTTGGTAGTTTGGTTGATATAGCTCTAAATCTGTATATTAGTTTGGATAGTATCACCCCTTGTCATTATATTGGAATAATTTAACCATGAGTAATGAATATCCCTTCAATTATTTATCATCCTATTTCTTTAAAAAAATAGTTTGGAATTTTATCTGTGCAAGTCTTGATTGTGTCTTGGTAAACTGCCTGCCAGATGTTTTATACATTTTGTAGAATTTTGAATGGATCTTTCCTCTCTCCTTTATGTTATTTCTTCCTTGATTTTTAATTGGAATATAAAAATATTGGGTTTGTAGGGTCTTGGGGTGTTTTTTTCTGTATCCTGCTACTCTACCGACCCTATTGTCTTTGTTAATTGTCTGGGTTTTCAAAGCAAACCATAATGTCATCAGAAAGTAGGGATTGCTTTATTCCCTCTTTGTCTATATTTGTGCTTATAATTTTTTCCTCATGACATTATTATCACTTCCAGTTTTAGAACTGCATCAAATAATAGTAGGAAAAGGTGATGACCTTCTTTTACTCTTCTTTTTATTAGTATAGCTTCCAGTATTTCCTCACTGCAAATAATAGTAATTTTTGTCTTAGATTACAACATTCCCTCTAGGATTACTTTCTAAACTTTAATTTGCACTCATAGGTTGGTTCCCTCAAAAGGCAACTACTACCTTCAGTGCAAAAGTACTCTGTGAATCTGCTCAGCTAAAGCTACAGCTATATAGATCAGAGGGCAGGTCAGGGAGGAGAACTACACATCAATAATGTTCATTAGTGATATTTGTTTCTAGTTTTCTTTCTTTGTTTTATCCTGCTCTGGTTTTGGCATAAGGGCTGTCTATTTCTCTTCCCTTGGGACACAAACATTCTTCTTTTTTGGTCTATAGCTCTGCCCTGCTCACTATCTTTCTTTTACCTGGTTAGATGGAATCAGTGTCTGCTACTTCTTGTGGGTGAGATGGGAATCAAGGCTGAGTCAATGCTATTGGAGGACTAGGCATGGATCGCCAAAGCTGGACTCTGAATCACAAGGATATAGATTTTTGGACCATCTCTTTCCTCTCCCACCCACTAGCTATGGCAGCTATTTACACATAGCAGTGAGTGAACTTGCTGGCCTAGGGGAACACTGAGATTGGTTCCTAATATGATAACTTCCTCTTTTGCTTTGTATTCCTTTCCTTCTCCAACTCATTTTAAAGTTGAAGAACTGAGGCTGCCCAGGGTCACACAGCTAGTAAGTGTCTGAGGTCAGATTTGACCTCAGGAAGATGAGTCTTCCTGACTCTAGGTCCAGCACTCTATCCACTGGGACACCTTGTTGCCCCTTTCCCTGAGTAAAGATGATAAAACAATGATCCTGAGAGGGATATTCTGAGCCTTGGCCACAACTTGATGTCAAACAATTGGATGCTCCTGTGTCCTGGTACTGCTCACCCAGTAGGAACTGGTTTCCATGATTTCCTGATTTTTCCTGACTCTAGACTCCATGCATTTTCACTGGCCATCCACATGTCTCACACACACACACGTATGTATATATGTATGTTTTTTACCTTTGAGAAAAGGCAAATCAGCACACATTTATTAAGTGCCTTTTATGTGTCAAGCATTGTGCTGAGCATTGGGGATATCATGGAGGATGACCAGTGTGTGTATGTGTATATGTGATGCATACATTTAGGTGTGTATGTATATGTGCATGTATGTGTATGTGTGTATGCAGCCTATTTATATCTTCTATGTACATAGCTGCTTTCATGTTATCTCTCCCATTAGAGTATGTACTCTTTGAGGGTAAGGACTGTTTTTGCCTTTCTTTGTATCCACAGCATCTGGCACATAGTAGACCCTTAAGAACATTTGTTGAAGTGTTGACAAATACAGATTTAAGGTGAAGATGAATGCTTGTTCATCATTCCGACAAAGTGTTTTGTGTTAAAGGCTGAGGTATCAACCTCCTAGGAAGCATATTCTAGGAGTGATGAGTTACTGTTTTGTATTTTAAATATTTGTCAGTGAGCACTTATTGTGTAGAAACATTTCTCTTGCAATGGAAGAATTAAGCAACTATCCTGTAACTGATCCTCTTTGTCCATTGAGTATTTTTCTAGAAGGGATTCTCTTAATCTCACCCTAAGTGAGTACCTGCATAAACCTTGGCCTAAAGGGCCCAAGGTCTCCCAGTGCATTCTGGGTCATCTCCAGTCATCCTGATGAATATCTGGTCACTGGATTCAGATGGCTCTGGAGGAAAAGTGAGGCTGGTGACCTGCACAGCCCTCCCTCACTCAAAACAAAGTCAAGTGCAAGTCACGTCATCATTTCTCTGATGGCACGGTCTTTGGCAACAAAGGATGAGCACAAGAAGGGACTCTCTTAATCCCTGATGAAGTTTGGGGCAAGCCCTATTCATGCATTTAAATTTTATTTAAGATATTTTTACTGGGACTCTGGGATGAGTAGGTAACAAATCCAATAGGTTTAAGAAAAACTCATTTTCTTCTTCTTTGAGGTCAAGTCCCTTTAATATTGAACCTAGTTCATAGTAGCCCAAACCTGGGGCATCTTACTAGTAGGGAAGAGTGGTGCCTGCCCCCCTGCTCCATAGGTTTTTACAAAAGCAATTTTCCTTATGATTGTGCTTTGTATCTGATAAATTGTATAAATTTAATTATCAGTGCTTAGGGTAAACAATACAACTTCTCATCCTACACACTGTTGAACACACTAGCAACCGTTTCCATTTAGACAATATCATTACTGTTTATGGAAGGGAAATTATAAAGCAATCTTCCAAATCATTTTTTTTTGGATTGTTGCCTACATAGTACATTTTGGTTTTAAGTATTTGTAGTTTTTCTCTGGAGTATAGTAGTAATAATAACTCAAATTTGTATAGTACTTTTCAATAGACTACTTTCACATACTATCTCATTTCATCTTTACAAGAGCCCTCCGTGTGAGCAGAATTGGCAGTATTATTCCCATTTTATAGGTGAGGAGGTTCAGAAAGGTAAAATGACTTGTAATTCAAGTAGTTGCAAGGAGTGGTGATGCATGACTGTAATCCCTGCTATGAGGGGAGACTGAGGCTAGTAGCTCTCTTCAGTTTGGGTATTCTGAGCTGTGGTATGGTGTATATATACTGTCTGGCACCAGTGTGGTGAGCTCAAGGCAGCCAGTAGACTGTCTAAGGAGAAATGAATAAGATTATAGCTTAAGTCAAAACTTTGTATTAAGAGCGGGGATGTGGGAAGAGAAAAAGAGTCACACAGAGAGAGACAGAGACAGAGACAAAGGCATGCAGACAGACATTCATGTAGTTAATAGGGAATATAAGATTGGGACTCAGATTTACCACTTCTGATCTGATTTCTACTGCAGTGAACTGGTGATGTAACTCATCACTTCATGACCTCATAAACTCATGACCTCATTTTGGATCCTCAGACTCTTTCACGTGATAATTACTGCTTTCAATGAAGATCCCCTTCTGTAACGATTATGTTTTTGAGAATCACCCTGTATTTATCCCCTATCACTACATTACAAGTGGTGGGTTTTACAGGAATAAGCTAAAAATACAAAGTGTTCAAGGGATTGAAGACAACAACTCCATCACTAGAACACTGAACTCCAAACAAACTTCTCTATTTTCCATTCCACTCCCCTCTTCAATGAAATGAATAAAATGAAATTGAATAGAATAAAACTTAATTTGATCCAATCCGATACCCATTAATTAAGTGCCAGTGAGGAAACAAAACAAACAAACAGCTTCAGGCTTCCCCAATTTCTGTTCTCTTTCTTTGCTATTTTCTCCTTCTGGAATGCTTTCCTGAATAATTTCTATCAGTGATGTCCATTCTTCTGGCTTCCTGCTACAATGAAACCTGTTCCATGCATAATAGAATGTGCAGTTGTACCAGAAAATCTATGTTCTAGTGTTTTATCTCCAATACTTTCTAGCCATGTGCATTTTGATATGTTATTTGTCCTTAGTGACTTCATCTATAAAAGGAATAGAATCAAACATCGCATGTTTGCAGGATGCACATGTTTGATCAAATGAATAGTCTTGTATTTTTGAAAAATTATATAATGCTACACTACTTCGAGGCATTCTCACCATTAATTTACTGCTAATTAATCACTTACTGTTTGATAACAATTTATGTATAGTATTAAATGAATTCTCTTTAAAATTTTCAATGTTTGAAATGTGTTTCTTGTGTTGCCATGTGATGTTAAAATACCTAATGAAGGGTCTCCAATGTAGAGCCTTGATGAAGGGTGTAGTGGGGAATTTAGACCAAAATGACACTGGTAAGAGAACATGGATGGGATATAATCTTCATCCCAATCACTGAGTTGGATTACAATGTTGGAGGGAATGATCAATTCAATTCAATTTGATAAGCATTTATTAATCATCTATTATGTAGCAACATTATAATTGGTGGTTCTGGGAGTGGGGATATAAAGACAAAAATGCAAACAGTCCTTGCCTTCAAGGAGTTTATATTCTGGAATTGTTGGCCATTCTGTCTTACACCTTCCCATAAATTCAGCAAAAGAGATAGGAAGGTAAAGAGGTTAATAGGAAAAGACTAAACTTTTGTGACATCTGAATTTCATAATCCCATCTAACATCTAACCATTCTTCATGGCCCAGCTCAAGTATCATTTCTTCCAAGAAACCTTCTGTTAACTACTCCAGCTCACAGGGACTTATCTTCCAGCACTGTTATCATCATTTATTAAGATACTATCTTTTCTTGCCTGAAGTTCTTAGGCACTATCTCATGGGATCATGGAATGTTACATCTGGAAAGGTCTTTAGAGACTATTTAGTTTAATTCACTCCTTTTACAGAGCTCAGAAAACAGAAGCCTAGAGATGGATGAGACATTCAAGAATAAAATTCTAAAGACACAAAGGGAAATACTTCTAATAAGAAGTAAAAGTAGATTATTTTTTTGAAAGACAGATGTGATACACAAAGAACTCACCAAGCAATTTTGATTTTAAGAAGAAATACACAGAAGGTAGGAGCAAGGCCAGCTAACAAAATAATATTAGAGTGTCATGGTCCAATGGACTAAAGCTGGTGGGGAAAGCTAATGACAATAGAGAGGTTTGGGTTTTTTAGCTGAATTATTTAAAAAATGGGGATTTGGAGAAGGAATTTGACTTGGAGCATATGGCATAATGATAACTGACAACACAGAGAAGGCAACTCAATTCCCGTTTTATTTCTCCTTTCTCTATGAAAGAGAATGACCTTTCTATAGTACTTGGCAAACATCAATGACTAACAGGGAGTTGAAAGGAGAGAATAAGAGAGCATGTGATGCCCTAGATGAATTCAAGTCATTTGGTTCAGATGAACAAGAGCTGGAAGATGTGATGCCTGAACCACTGTCAGACATATTGAAAAAATCATAGAAAACATCAGCAATACCACAATATTTAAGAAAAACAAATGAGCAGTCTAAAAAAAAAAGATGGTGGGGGGGTAGAAAATAAGAGAATGGTTTTTATATTATAGTGCATTGAGTTTGACTTCATTTTGGGAGAATATTTTTTTCAGAAAAGATCATTAAAGGGGCAGTTAAGTGGTATGGTGGTTAGAGCACCCACCCTAGAGTCTTGAGGTTCTAAGTTCAAATACAGCCTGGGACATTTACTAACTATGCGACCCTGGGCAAGTTGCTTAAACCTGATTGCCTCCAAAAAATAAATAAATAAATAAAAGATTGTTAAAAGGATGATTGGCAAATATCTAGAAAGGAAACAACAATTTGAAGGAGCTAGCCTGACTTTACTGAGAACAGGTTATGTCTGACTAATATAATTTCTATTTTCCATTGGATCACTAAGCTAGTTGTTGAAGAGAATGCTGTTGATATTGTTCATCTAGATTTTGGCAAAGTATTTGATAAAATATCACGTCATTCTTGTGGAGATGATGGAGCGCTATTGGCTTAGATGATGATACTGTCCAGCGGCTTCATAACTGGTTGTACGGCAATGCTTATAATGGTTTGATGACAACTATATATGAGATCTTCAGGGGGAGATCCCTAGGGATTTGTATTTAGTGCAATGTTGTTTAACAGTTTTATTAATGAATTGGACAAAGGCATAGATAACATATTCTTTAAATTTAAAAGTGACTCGTTGCTGGGAGGGATTCAATTGGATCTTAACAGACTAGAACATTGGACTGAATATAGTATAAAGAATACAATGAAAAATGAGAATGAAGTTCCTAGTATGATATTTTACCAAGGGAATAAGTGCCCCAGGAGCAGGTTTAACGGGAAGAAATTCATGGGGAAAGAATCCCAGTGGAACACAGTTTTCATGGAAGGTAAAGGCCTTCACATTCCAGTCATGAGTGGTGGCCTATGCAAATGTAGCTATATCAGAGGTGTACTGGTAAATGTTTAACAATTATCTCTTTGAAAAAACAATGCATTACATACTTTTAAAGTTTGATCTCTAATACTAACTTTTTCTCCAGCACTTTAAATCTATATAATTAACAAAGCAATAAATCAAGTCCTGATGCTGATTTCCAGGATACAAATGCTCACACTGAAAATTTAACAATCAGCTCTGTGAACTGGCTCCAGTATACCCCTGACACCCTGATTAATGGTGCAGTTTATTCATCATTACACACATTTTATTTTTTTCTGGTTCATTATTTTTATTGTATTGTTAATAAATTACATTTGTTGCATGATTCCTACTATATGACTCATAACATGAACCCATTTTCAAACAATACTTGTTAGAAATCCCAATTACTGTTTGGAATGTGAGTTTTTGAAGAACTAATGTGACGGGAAGAGTTCTGGGCAAGCTGCTAATAAGTGCTTAACTTCCTTATGCACAGAAGAATATCAATAAACATTTATGAGGTACCTACTGTGTACCTGACACTGTCATAGGCAGTGAGGATACAGAGACTACAAATCAAATAGTTTTATTCCTTCAGAGCTTCAAACCGATAGATATAGAAGTCAACTAGAGGTTACTACCAGTTGTACTGAAGCTACTGCATGAAGATGAAACTCTACCCCAACCCCCACTCCTTGGGTCAAATCTGTCCCCTTTGTCGAAGGACTTTTACTTTGAAAGTCGTTTGGCAAAAGTGCTTTGTCCTAGTTATGGATCTGAGGAATATGAGAAGGTAAAGGGTTAAGCTCCAGATTTGGTTTAGCAAACTCCTATTAGGGACAAAGCAAATGGGTTCCATGAATACCTTGTTTACAGTAAGAAATAGTCTCACATAAATAGACACCGATGGTAACTTGGCAAAAACAGACAAATGTCTTTTGACCCTAATGATTATATATTCCAAAATTGTATTTTTATATTTAATTAAATTCCACAAACATTCCTTTAAGTTGCTACAGTGTGTAGAGCCCTGTATATAATCTGTGCAGTTAAGATTAAGTACCTGGAATTTGGGGTTCCACTCTGGATTTTGCTTTCCACACTTCTGTTGACTTGTACTTGTCCTTTATTTTGGTCCTGCAGCTTCTGGTATGTTGGTTTATCCCAGCCATTCTCCAAACATTGGATCTTGTTGCCCATAGCTTTTCAATATTATATACAGGATAGATATAAATATCTCAATAAAAATGTCTTTTTTCCCATTTTAATTATTTCCATAAGGTACATTACTCATTCTTCACTAGAATGGAGCTTTCCTCTGATGCCTCATCATAGCAAGAAGATGGTTCAAGGTTCTTAAAGGTCAGTGGTCAGTGGAGGGTAACTTCTGGCAGATCCTTCTAAATGGGAAAAGTTTTGGGCATAGGTCTGGTAAGAGACTTAATCGTGTATTGCCCAAGGACCAGTCTGGCCATGTCCAGAGATACTTAGAGAGACTCTAGGTGGATGAATTTGTTGTTGTCGTCTAGCTGTCTTCAGTCATGCCCAACTCCTTGTGACCCCATTTGGGGTTTTCTCGGTGAAGGTACTGGAGTGATTTGCCATTTTCTTCCCCAGCTCATTTACCAGAAAACTGGTAAGTAGGATTAAGCTTGCCCATAAATGTTGGAGGTCAGGTTTGAACTCAGGTATTCCTAACTCCAGGTCTGGTGCTCTATTCACTGAAACTCCTTTTAGAGGCTGCAATAACTCTTGAAAACCATTTGCTAAGATAAAACAGAGGTCATGATCTATAGTGGAAGAGGGAGTAGTATACTCAAATTATATCACAAATAGAGTGAGTTCTGGGTCAAAGAGTATGGCCATTTGGGTTCAGTCAATTTTATGTCTCAGTTTTATTGTTTGACTGCCCTCCAGAGAGACTGAGTCATGAAGTCCCTTTGTCCTCAGTCACCTCTCCCTTCCTCCAGCCCCACTAGAAATCTCAAATGGAACCTGACATTGAGCTCAGCTATCAATTAACCCATGAGTTTTTCACCTGGAATAGAGGAGGTCCATGGATAGATTTTAGTATGAGTCAAATATAGAATGGGGACCATGTGGTATTGTTCTGACTCCTATGTTAGCTCATGGAGGGGAGAAGAAGTGACCAAGAAGAATACATTCAAATGATGCATTTACCAGAATCCTTTGTGGATAAAAATGATTCTAAATATTATATCTATAATTTGCATACCAGGTTTTCAGTAAATGTTTTTATTGCATATTATTCATGGCTTTTATTGTTCTGATACTAAGAGTAAATACTGTAGACTATATCCAAATATGCCTCTCTGTTCTTTAGAGAGTCAACTCGGTGACACAATAGATAGGGATGTAGGATGTGGAGTCAGTAAGAACTTAGTTCAATAATGGCCTTAGGTATTTACCTGCTTGTGAGCCTTATCAAGTAACCTCTTACTACTCCAGTTTTCTCATCTGTAAAATGGGGACAATAGCACCCATCTCCAAGGGTTGCTGTGAGAATCAAATAAGACAATATTTGTAAAAGGCTTTTCAAACCTTAAAGCGCTATATAAATGCTAGTTGCTATCATCATTGTCGTCGTTGTCGTCATCATCATCAATTACTGGTATTCCAAATTCATATGACATGAACTGAAATAACCAGTCCAAGGCTTTGCCAGTAAGGCTTCAAGAATTGGTTCACAATTGGACAAACACAATAATTCACACCCCATCCTTTGACAGTGAGTCTACATTTTCCACTAAAGAGAGATGGAGCTAGGGGATAAAATATCTTCTACTTTTTGAGAACCATGCATGAGACTCATTCTTACTTCATTATTTTTCTCATGCTACTCCCTAAGTACATCATAGCTTACTTCTCAAACTTGTTCTTGCTCAAAGCACACAATCAGGGCTCCCAAACTCACTATTATTTCTTTTACTCTCTATGTCATACAAGGAAAAACCTAGAATATACATTCATCTAAATCACAATTGATGACTTTTTCCATTTCTACTCACTGCCCCCAAACTGGTCTTTCAATTCAACAATCAACATTTATCAAGCCTTGGGCTTCTTTCTGATATTTCAAAATACTCTTTCCTATTAAAAATATCTACTTCTCCAATGACTCTCAGGTCCTCTCCTTTTCCTACTCTTTCCCTTTCTCCCTCAGTTCAGGTGTCCAGAGTCACTGAGATATCCTACCAGTTTTCAATTCTCTCTACAGGGCATGAATGGAAATGCTTGCCCACACTAATACTTATTATTTTTGTTTACTTTTGCTACTTTAATTAAGGTGAGGTGGTATGTCAAGGTTACTTTAATTGTATTTATTTCATAGTTAATGAGGTTGAGCAATGTCCCCAAGGTTTTATTTATTATTCATGTTGGCTCCTTAATCATTCCTGTATTGGAGATTGGCTATAGTTCTGATAGATTCACATCAATTTCCTATAAATTCTCCAATTCAAGCTTTTATCTAACATATTTATTGCTAATATTTCCTTACCCCCTTGTGTTATAAACTAAATGTTTGAAAGAAAAATTCTTTCATTCATCAATGGATCTGTGATCCCTACATAGGCATTGCAGTGAGAGTAAGTAAGAGTTTTACATATAAACCAAGGAAACGTTGAGTTCAAATCCATCCTTAGATACTGACTAGCTATGTGACCCTGGGCGAATTAAGTCACTTAACCTCTCAATCTGTTTACTTACCTCATAGGATTGTTGTGGGGATAAAATGTGATAATAATAATCATTAGCATTTTAAGGTTTATTTTGTAAATATTTTCTGATTTTATGACTAGGATCATACAATGACTTGCCCTGTGTCAAATGGTTAGTCATTATCCGAGATTATATTTGAACTCAGATCTTCCTGCCTCCAGGTCTAGCACTCTATCTACTGTGCCATTGAGCCAGCTACCTTTTGGAGACAGGGACTGTACTCATGAATATTTATCAACCTTTCAAACTGTCTTTAGCTATATGTCTGGTCTCCTTCCAGTAAAAGGGCTTAGCTAATATGCATCTGGCCCAGCAATACCACTACTAGATCTGTATCCCAAAGAGATCAAGAGAAAAGAAAAAAAAGACTCATATATACAGAAATATTTATAGCAGGTCTTTCTGTGGTAGTAAAGAATTAGAAACTGAAGGGATGTCCATCAATTGGGGAATGGCTGAACAAGTCGTGGTATGTGATTGAGATGGAATATTATTATGTTGCAAGAAATGATGGAGATGGTTTCGGAAAAACCTGGGGAAACTTACATGTCCTGGTGAAAAGTGAGGTGAGTAGAACTAGGAGGACGCAGTAACAGATAATACGATACTGTAATAATAATCAACTATGAATGACTTAGCTACCTTCATTTATGCAATGATCCATGACAATTCCAAAGAACTCATGATGAACAATGCTGTCTACCTTCAGAGAGAAAAGTGATGAACTCTGAATGCAAATTGAAGCATCTTCCCCACCCCCCATTTGTTTCTCTTGCTTCCTTCTCCCCCACTGCTATGTGGCTAAAGTGGAAATGTTTTGTATGACTTCATATGCATAATGGATATCATATTTCTTGCCTTCTCAATGAGTAGGGGAGGAGGTGGAGGGAGGAAAAAAACTTGGAACTTGAAATTAAAAATTAAATAATATGCGTTCTCTCACTGCCACCCCCCACCATGGTCCACTCGATTATCTGTCTACCATATTGATTCTTTGGAGATGGTGGTGTCCCATGATTTTTTTAGTCATATAGCACCATCAGAAGAGTATTGATATTTGATAGGCTTTTGCAACAAGTGTTCAATTTAGGATTAGTAAAAAGCTTTATGGGGTTTCTCAACTATAACCCAAACTGGAATATATTTTAGGGACTTTAGAGTGAATATTTTGATTAAATCTTGCTTGGGGAGAAGCTGGTTAAAGTACTAATGTGCATATCTCAAAGCCCATGTTCAATCTCTTCCTTTAATATCTGCTTGCTGTCATGTAGACACAGCCTCTATGAAACCCTGGAAGATCTACTTAACCTCTCTCACCCTTGAATTTGCCTTCTGTGATCTCAGAACATAAACCACCAATTTGTCCCAAGTGGAAGTTGGAAAGAGAGCATATGAACTGCTTTGAAAGTATAAATCCCAAATTCTCCCCACAGTGGTGGTAAATTAATCAAGCTGGTGTTCAGTATTGATTTGCTGCCTTATGCTGGGTTAATGCTGGCATTTAAGTCTCTCCAGAGCAATAGAAGTAAAGGGCTTGGAGCAATGAACTTGTGCACATTTTCTCTAAGAACTTAAGATATGTGGCTGGTCATTAACTTTGTTCTTTAGCCTAGTGGGTATATATATTAACTTTGGCCCTCTGATGTGCATGCATCCTAAACAGCTGCAGAGTGACTGTCTTCTTTAATTAACCATGTGGAATCAGGGTCAACCTTCCCCCAAATTGGGAAAAAGGTGGTATCTGATACCCTCAGACTCCTTCTTCTTTTTGTGCTCTCTGTCCCTCTCAGTTCCATGATAACATTTTTTTCTTTATAACTATCAGGGGCCAGGAAATAAGATGAAATGACCTTGAAGTGCTAGTATTGTTTATGTGCTCAGATTCTGTCCCTTGTCAAAAGCTGTTCTAAGGAGATGATCCAGGAAACTTTCTCACTGAAGGGTATACAACTGAAAAGGCTTAAAATGCTATCTCTCTGAATTAAATTTAAATTTAATTAAATTTTGATCAAGGCAAAACAAATCTACTCC
The DNA here is from genome assembly GCA_023548195.1 of Bettongia penicillata ogilbyi. Taxonomy (NCBI): domain Eukaryota; kingdom Metazoa; phylum Chordata; class Mammalia; order Diprotodontia; family Potoroidae; genus Bettongia; species Bettongia penicillata. The sequence continues at coordinate 1,135,266 of JAJHZJ010000435.1, forward strand.
TTATTACTATGTATGAAATGAACCATGTTATACCAAGGTTCCCTATTAGGCACACTTTGGATCCCTCCTGTTATCCTCATTTCCTGATCTTCTAAAATATGCCCCAGTTTTCAACAAGCATCGAAAGTATTTAATACTTTGAGGGTTAGTTAAGTTTTTCCTTTCCTTGCACTTTTTACCCTCTTTTCCTCACAAATAAGAAATGTCGGATACTTGATCTGAGTTTGATGTGTGACATTCTCATGGTGGCATTTGTTGAATCTGAGAATTGAGCACTCTTAACATCTTTTTAATTATTATTTCTAATACTCTGGCTATTTGAATTGGTGCCTAAATTTGTTGAAAAAAACTCTGATTGTGTTGAGACCATTTCATCTGGTTTTCTTCATTACTATCCATATCAACTAAATCCTACTGTGCACCACGACTGTGCTTCATATTGGGGATGCAAAGACTAAAACATAGCCCCGTCCCCTCCAAATGATTCAGGAGAAAATAAGAGTAGTTTGAGAGACTCTGATTTATCTTCTTGCAGAAGCCCCAGATGAAGCCTGAAGTGCTTACAACTGAACGATGAACAGAGAGCCTAACATTGTGTCCCCAGCAGCTGAACTGTTAAAATTGTCATTCTACCAGCTCTGAATACATTTTCTTTCATGATTAGAGAATCACAGGATCATAGATTCAGAGCTGGAAAGGGCCTTGAAGGTCATCTAGTCCAATCTCCTTGTTTTATAGATTAAAAAACTGATGCCAAGCAGCAAGTGATTTGTCCAAGGGAAGGGGCAGAGCTAGGGTTCAGCCATGGATCCTCTAACTGATTCCATTACAAAACACTGTCTCTGAATAATTAAGAGGCTATTCAAAGAGGGCATAGAGATGTTTCATCTTCTGGAGAAACTGCTATTTTCTCAGCAAGTATTCTTTCAGTGCCTGCCTGGCAATACTGAAGGAGTATTGGTAGAGAGAAGGCAGCAGACCATGTCAGAGTACAAATAAGTTGTGCTTTCTGTATGAACAGAAAATCTGGGGATGACAGACTCAATCAGAAGGCACAAATTCAGATTCAATCATGGTATATCCTCATTATTGGCTTTAGGACTAAAGATAGTTTTTTTTTAATAGTTATTTTAAAAAAAATTATCAAGAATTTATTTTTTTCTCTCTCTCATCTACACCCAAAACCTGAAAAAAGAAAGGAAGGAAGAAAGGAAAGGAAGAAAGAAAGAAAGAAGGAAAGAGATGTATGGATGAATACATGGATAGACAAATAAAAAACATAAAAAAAATACAGAACTCCTATAATCAAGTAAAACACTGCTCATGACTAAAAATGAATTTAATTCATCACTCTTTCATGAGATGGACAATGTTCTTCTCTATCAGTCCTTTGGAATTATGGCTGATCATTCAGTTGATTTTAAAATTGTTCATATGTACAATATTGACATTTTAGTGTAAATTGTTTTTCTGGGTTCTACTCACTTCTCTCTACGTCATTTCTGTCTTGGTCAGTTTAGTCTTCCCATATCTTTTTGAAACCATTCTTTTCTTTATTTCTGATAGGGCAACAGTATTCCATTAAATTTTATTTTGGTTGGGGCAGCTAAGTGACATAGCAGAAAGGACACTGGCCCTGGAGCCAGGAGGACCTGAGTCCAAATCTGGCCTCAGACACTTGACACTTAATAGCTCTGTGACCCTGGACAAGTCACTTAGCCCTGACTGTCTCACCAAAAAAATAATTTTTTGGTCACTCTCAATTTTATTGATATGTTTTATTTTTCTGTTACAAATATTCAAAAATCACTCCTTCTTAATGAGAATTCTCTTATGACAAAATCAAGCAGTTAAGTCAAACTAATACAGTGACCTCATCTTGAAAATGCATGAAACATTTGATATCTGTAGCACAGCCTATTTCTTTATATTTTAAAAATTAGTAAAAATTTATTTTCCATCCCTCTACTCAATAATATATTTTAAGTAAGTCTCTCTCATGAGTCTCTAGTTTTTTGCATTGTTTTGTAGAATCCTGGGGTTTAGAAGGTATAAATTAAGATTCCATAAGAAATAGTCTATGTTGATAATCTGTATAGAAACCTCCCCTTCCCACATAGTAGAGTTGGGGCATCTCTGACCTAAAGAGTGGAACTAGGTAATCGCTCTCCTTTTATCTCATTAATGGTTTTAAAATTTAGTCCCAGGAGTTTGTAGCAGGAGAGAAAGGAAAATCTTGGGAGAGAAGACATTGCCCAGTTCAGCTCTCCACCTTCTCCTGGCATCTTGATATAACATCCAACTTAACTCCACTTCTTGATTCCTTCTTCCTTAAATGATCTATCCCTTTAGAGGGAAATGTAAGATAGAAATTCAAGAAGAGAGAGACTGTACAATCCTGTCCTATCATGCAATTTACTTTCATAAAAACAGACCCCTGTTCCACATTGGAATGAGGTCCCCTGACTAAAGCAGCCACACTCCCTTCCTACTTCCTATCCCAAGGGATGGTGGGTTTGTTTAAGGAGCTGTGAATTTAGAACTGCAATAGAAATATTTATTGGACAAATTAGTGTGGAAAACGCTTCCATAGAATATAGATTTTGCCATGGAGTTCATTTCCACTCGAAGAAATGATAAGGGATGTAGTCATCAAACTGATTATACTGGAATACAAAAAACATTTTCTTCCTCCACTGAGTTAGCATTGAAATGATACACAATGACAATATACATTCTTTTGAATTTTTCTTTTCATGTTTATGAACTTGCCAAACATCAGCAGACATGAATATTTCCTTATACAAAGAAGTATAGAAACAGAGAACAATGTATGAAACCAGATCTCTGCTACATACATGGTAGAGAGCCAATCTTAAAGCCAATAGGATTTTCTTTCAAATAATCTCATGATATTATGAATCCATTTCCACCCTCTTTTTAGAAAGTTTTGTATGCCTTATATCTTGAAAGTTACTACTGATGATAAACTTAACAGAAATAATTTTCATGACTTTGAATTTTTATGCTGAGTGAAGAAATTTCTTTAACAAGAAAAGCACTTGATTATCCCCATTTAATTGCTTTCTATAAAGTAAATTTCTATAAAGTGATCACTCCCTAGGTATTTAATTTGTCTCACCAAAGAAAACCCCAAGAACAGTGGTTCTTAATAGATTTTGGATGTTACATTCTAAAAAGTCCTATTCATGCCAAGAAACATGGCAGCCAAGGCCAACAATGGTATCAATTTCAAATTCATTCACAAAACAATACAGGAGAATTTGATACATTTAGAAGATTATCACCTGATCCCCTTTAATTTTAGTGCCTTTGCGCTATTATTTCAAATTTATCCTGTATGTTTATATATATGTGTGTGTGTCTATTATTATAGACACATATGTACATATACATACATATATAGACAGACACACACGTATATATATATATATATATATATATATATATATATATATATGTATATATCTTGTTTGTATACAGTTATTTATATATTGTCTCCCTACTTGGACTGTGAGGGCCTTGAGACCGGGGGCTGTCCTTTAACTTTCTTTATATCCCTAGCACTTAGCACACTGTGTAGCACAATGTGGGCACTTAATTCATGTTTACTGACTTATTGACTAGAAGCTGGGTGATGTTTGACTTATGATGTACTTCAGGTATATCTTTCTATCCTGTCTATATTATCTAAATCAATAAGAAAAAATACACAGGAAAGAAAAGAAATTCAGAAGTCAAAACAAGCAAAGTAACATTAAAATTACTGTGTCAAATTTTAAATATAATTTAAAAAATTTGCATGCAGAGGACATGGGCAGGGATGCTTTAGGAAGATCACTTTGACAGCTGAATGATGGATGGATTGATTGGAGTGGGGAGAGACTTGAGGCAAGGTGATGATCTAGAAGCTCCAAGTCTTAGGTAATGAGCACTTACATTAGTGTGGTAACTGTGTGAATGAAGAGAAATGGACGTATATGAGACATACTGCAAAAGTAGGAACAAGATTTGGCAAAAGATGGGATATGTGTAGTGAATTCAAGTGAAGAGTTAAGGGTTATACCTAGGTTATGAGCTTGAATGACTGGAAGGGTGGTGGTATCTTCTGCAGTAATAGGAAAATTCAAAGGAGGTGAGATTATGGGGGTGGTATAGTGAATACTGTTTTGGACATAGTGAGTTTGAGATGTCTATAGAACATCCATGAAAGATGTCCAAAAGGTTGTTGGTAATGGAATACTGGAGGACAAGAGAAAAGTTAGGGCTGGATAGGTATGAAAAAGAACTAAATAGAGATAGATGATAATTGCACCCATGAGAGTTAATGGGATGACTAAGAGAGAGAATATAGAGAAAAGGATCCCAGAATAAACCATTGTGGGTGGTAAGGGGAGGGAAGGGAATAAGCATTAATATAGCACTTCCTATGTGCCAGTCACTGTGCTAAGCACTTTACAGATATTGTCTCATTAGATATTCACGACTCTACAAATCAGATGCTATTAATATCCTCATTTTATTTTTGATACAGGATCATGAGCATATCTAAGTGGAAAGGGATAAGGACTAGAACTGTGATTTTGTAGGCATAAAGAACTCCAGGAGGAGGAACTCCCTCTACCAATGCACGTGGGCACCTTCTTTGCAATATCTAGTCTTCAAGAGTTGCTTAGATCATTGAGAAATGAAATGCTTTGCTGAGACTCACATAGCCAAGAGGCGAGACTTGAAGTCACACCTTCTTGGATCTGAGACCAGTTCTCTATCCCCTCCTCCACAATGCCTCTCATGTCTAAGTTTATCATTCCCCAAACGGCAAGTAATTGTTTTTTTTCTGTTATGGAAAAAGTTATAGGGCCTTATTTTTTTTGCTTATTCATTTTTTAGGCACTTCTTTCTTTCCCCTTCCTCCCTTAAAAACACTTTATTTGCTATGATACGAAGTGATGAAGGCCATCTAGGTAGGAACACCTAACCATTTTGCTAGAACTCTGCACTCTGCTCATCATAAAGGGTTATTATGGTGGGAACCTAATGAGATGAATATATGAACATCCTCTAAAGCCTATAAAAATCTGTACAGAAATAAGGTAATATTATTGTTTATTAGAGGTAGCTTCATGAGGTAGAAATAGGGCTGCTATTTTGCCTCAGATGTGAAATTGCTGTGGTCATGTGACCATGAGCAAGTCATGTGATCTATTTGTGCTCAAGGCACCTCTCCAAGACTACATGTTGCAACCATGTATCTATTCTGTATCAGTGAAAGGAGTTTCCATGCCAGGAGTTCTAAACACAAAGGTATCACAGGTACAGGTTTAAAATATAGATTAACTGTATATCTATGGCTACCTATCTATCCATAGATAGATAAATATAGTTAACTATATATTTATATCTATTTATTCATAGATAGATATTCATAGATGGATAGAGATACCAACTAGATATCTATATTTTTCTTTTCATGGGTAGATAGATTTAGGTATGTAATTAATAATAGAGAAATGGCTTCAAAGAAGCCTGTATTAAGTAAGGAAGACAGTAGAGATACAGACAGATGGACAGACCATCAGATGGATAGAGATACATAGTTAATAATAGAGAAATGACCCCTAGAAGTATGTATTATATAGGCACCTTGCTAGGCACTGGAGATAGGAATACAAAGAATGAAATAATCCCTACTCTCAAGATGTTTACTTGCTAATAAGGAAGAGAGCAGGTACATATATAGGTATATACAGAATAAATACGAAAGGAGTGAATAGAAATAAATACAAGGTATTTTAAGAGTAAGGTAGTTAATGAGGGAGGGTGCCAGCAGGTGGGGGGATTCAATAACAGCAAAAATAATAAAATAATAATAAAGAAACATCATAACTAGTTCAATTTTGCACATAACAGAACTGAACTTCTGTACACAATAGTCAAAGATTAGCCAGAGGTCAAATATAATTCATTTCGCCTGGTGGAGATTCTCCAAGCCTTTACTTTCAGAAGTACTGTTTCCTCTCACAATTAGGTTATTTTATGTAAGAATCCCGGAGTATGAGCAGATGGGGAAGCACAGGGCTGGAAACAGGTGGCTGAACAAAGTTTAATTCTGCAAAAGCAAATGAAAATGTAAGCATTTTATTTCTTCCAATGGTGTTTCACTTGGCCAAATACAGTCATATGAATCCTGCCTGTTTCTTTAGAAGCAGATGGAATAGGGACCTGAGGATCTTAAGAGGAAGAAAAAAAGAAAAGAATAAAAAAAATAGAATTTCATGATGAAAGCTTAGCCAGTATTAAATATAACAAAATATGCTGAATAGTTTTGCCTATTTAATAGACTTAGTTTCATAACATTTCTTTTCTTTACCCTGGAAGATAATGGTAATATGAAAAACCCTAAAGGGGAGAAAGAAAAGTTTACTTTGAGTACAAAGAAGAGAAATTCTATCTATACATATTCAATCCTTTACTACCTCAATATTTTCATACCTTGGAAGAAGATTAGATTAAATAATTTCAAGACAAATTAGTCATTACAGGCATCTCTTTGCTTGGTAGAGAAAAGTTTTATCAGTGAAGGAGACTTGCTTCCAAAAGTGAGGGGGAAAATGTGAGTTTGTGGTACTGCTGGGTAAAGAGTATGAGCCCACTTGGGACATTACGCAAGTCCCCACTGATTATGAATCACTCCTCAGAACTTACTTCTGTGAAGATTGGGGCCACCAAGCAGACCATTATCTGAAATGTGGTGCCAGTTGAATTTGAACCTAATCATCCCAAATGTCAAAGAATTTTACATTTCAACTAAGCTTTTGTAATAGAGAAAAAAACAGCAGCCACGTCTCTCATTTTCTATTTTTGTTCTGGGTTGACTGCCCAACCTTGAAGGGAGATAGCACTGAGGAGGACGTGGCTTGAGGCTATCTTTAGATAGATTGGCTGCCCATTCTTGCTGTTCAGTTGTTTTAGTGATATCTGACTCTTTGGGACCACATTCCGGGTTTTCTTGGCAAAGATACTGGAGTGGTTTGCTGTTTCCTTCTTTATCTCATTCTACAGATGAGGAACTGAGGTAAACAGTGTTAAATGACTTGGTCAGGGTGACACAGCTAGTAAGTCTCTGAAGCCATATTTGAACTCAGATCTTCCTGACTGCCAGTTGGTTGGCTTTCCAGTTGACGACATAGAACATAAATGTTCGAGCCAAATAAGAACCCTTTAAATCCAGAAGGGATGCCTTGGCAAGGCAGGCAGGTGAACAGGCAGGTCCAAGCTGCCAACAACCTCTTCCAGTTGCTCTTTCTGAAGGCTTTGGGAAGTCCTTCTGCCTCAGCTCCTGCCTGTGTCCTGTGGTTGCCTTTCCTTGCTACCAGGACAAAGGAAAGAAGATTGGATAAGGAGTCATGGATTCTGGTCCATGCTATGCCATTTACTTGTTCCTGGAACTTAGACAAATCACAAGACTTTTATGAGCCCCACTTTCCTTATTTATAACAGGAGAGCTTGGATTGGCTCTCTAGTATCCCTCCCAGCTCTAGATTTCTATGGATGTGCCACTTTCCCATATGTGAACTTCATAAGGTGAGGCACCATATATCCTCCAGTTTTTGTATTTTCTCCAGTTCCCAGTAATGTTCTTCACACAGTTTATTGAATTGGATTAATGACCAATGACCTACCTAAAGCATTTTTAGGCTATCTGAATCTGCCTTCAGCTGCTTGGCTTGTTGACTTTGATTGAAAACGGCTATCTGACTTCTTGTTTTGCTATGCTTTCTTGTGTATGACCCCTAACATCTTGGATCAGAAACCCTTAGATTGCTAGATCTCAAGTCCTCATTATCTAGGCCTAAATTTCTCATTCCTAATCTGCAATGAGAATGCTTGAGAAGAGTAAAATAAGCCACATGACTACAGAGAAAAGAATACTCCAAAAAAATCCTTTGAAAATCACAAAAATTTATCCTATTATTTAGGCAAATAGATACTCAGGTAAAAGATTACTTACTTGAAAATGTATTATTGGTTATTCAATCATATTCTGCATTGGTGGTTCCCAAATTATAGGCCTCAGAGTTACCCTAAGGGGGGAGGTCACAGAATCAGACTTTGAGAGTTGGAAGGAGTCTCAGTGGTTGTTTAGTCTAACCTCCTACATGAAAGGAAACCTCACTTTAACACACCAAGATTCCCTAAGGTTAGATTAGCCCCTGTTCTCCAGATAAAAAGATTTTCTTTTTTTATAAAGTATTGAACTGAGGCAAAGTCAAGATAGAGTAGTGGGAAGTCACAACTGCCAATCTTCCCCCAAAATCTCTTCTACAACAGCCACAGAAAATATGCCAGACTGAATTTTGAGTAGGAAAGTCAAGAAAAAGTTGTAGTGAGTCACTTTTTCAGCTCAAGGCAGCTTGGGAAGCTTGAAAGAGAGGTCTATGGACACTGGGGCGGAGGCTGGCCAGCAGTAGAAGACCAGCAGAAGGGATATCTGTGGGGGCAGTAGCATGGGTTAGTGAAAGGGACCACAGTGGCAAGGAGCAACATAGCACCACAGATGAAAAGGGGACTGAAAATTTGTCTGAAAGAGATCTCAGGGACGTATACTATCACTAGGTGCAAGATTGGCTGCCATTTGGTAGATCTATTGTCCATTACTCAGTTCCAGGTCATAGTTCCAGGGTGGAGAGGTATGACACTTAAAAAGTTCAAGAGACATAGTTTCTGGGTAATTAGTTTTATCAAAATGCTAGTATTAAAAATTCTAGTATTTTTATTAATAAAAGAAGTCAATGGTGCTCTCAAATGCCAAAGACCTTCATGGTGGTGGGCTTACAATTCATATGCTCTTGGAAGAGTGGGTATTTCTGAGGGTGGAAATCAACATTGATTGGTTAACAATTGATGAGAGAATGAATATTACAATGAGAAATGGGCTCACTCCAATAAGAGACTGAGAGAGCAATATCATGTCACTTTTGGACAAAGTGACCATCTCTACACACAGACCACCCTCAGCTTTGGGCGATCTAATAAAAAAAAATTTATCCCCTCTCAAACTTGAGTAGAACACAATGGTGTTCCAAATCTTAAGTTCCTTGAGCGGTTGGGTAGGGTCTGACCAAGACTGAGGAGAGTTAATTCGATCTCATTATCAGTAACGTCCTTCAAGAGACTAAACTTTGAAGTGAGTTCTATAAAAAATTGGGTGAATAATCATTTCTCTCCAAGGAGAGGCTGGAGGTAGCAACGGAACAGAGACCCTACCTGTGTAAGGAACAGAGCAGAGACCAGGAGGGCAGTAAGGAGACTTTCCCCCAGATCACACCACATTGGAAACACTGAAAATTTACCCAGACGTACCCATGAAAGAGGGACATAAAAGAAAGAAACTCAGGCCAGTCATCCTCCCAGAGTCGAGTAGAATCCGACATTAATATCAAGTACAAAGTTAAGAAATAGGCTGGAAAAATGAACAAACAGAAAAAAAGTGGGAAGAAAAGAACTTGACCATAAAAATCTAGGTGTCAGGGAAGCTCAGAACAAACTCAGAAAAAGCAATGACTTGCAAACATTTACAAGCAAAGCTTCAAGGAAAACATCACATTGGACACAAGTCCAACACAAATTCCTTGAAAAGTTAAAGAGATTTTTAAAAGAAAATATAGTTTTTTCAAAAAATCAAACAAAAGTGGTAGAGGAAAAATTGGGGAAAATAAATGAGAACTATGCAAGAAAATTCTGAGAAGAGAAGTAACAGTTTGATAAAGGAGACACACAAATTACTAAAGAAAATAATTCCTTAAAAATCAGAATTGGCCAAATGGTAAAAAGAGTTCAAAAATATTGAAGAAAAATATAGCATCACAATTTCAGGGCATAAATATGAGAAGTAAAGAGAAGGGCAGGAAAAAAAAGGTAGGGAAGTATAGACCCCAATTGTCCTTGATGCATAAGGGTCTTAGGTGCTCTTTATTCAGCACAGTAAGCACTCCCCATCCCTCCTTTTTTTGCAGTTTTAGACATGGTATGTTTGATAAGTCAAGAGCTTCCCAATTCTCTCACATTCTCTTGAGAAGAAAATTAGATACAATTCAGAAAGATAAGGTAGAATAACCAGAAATTTGTCCAATAATATCAAAATTTGCAGAGTACTGATAGCGCTTGCAATCCAGTAGTAGAAACAACTGAAGTTACCTCCGAGGGTTCTAAAGGATAAAGGAAGCTCAATCTTTGGAGGATTGTACTAATTCAGAAAGGCTTTGAGGACTGTCCCAGTGATGAGCTATATATAAATAAAGCCAAATTATGGACCACATTTCTGTTGTCTGAGAATCAACCAGCCTTGCTAAGTTTGAAGAGACTCTTGGCCATAAGGGGTTGTTAGTCTTTTAACCACAGCTACTCTTAGTATAATGCCTGGCATGTAGTAGATACTTAATAAATGCTAGTTTGAGCGACCAACTACTGAGTTATAAAAGCATTGTGATCTGTGTTCATGGAGGTTAGAGAGGGAATTCCTATATGACAAAATTAAAAATCCTTGAAGCATTATTGAACATCAAACTCTAAGAAGAAGACATTGGAGACTACTTGGGGTCCCAATACTGGACTTCATAGCTTCTTTCAGAATCTAAAAGGTTATCTATCTCAGGAATTAACAGTTAACCAAACTGTTCTAAGACCCAACCTCAGTGTTAAGCAATTTATAACTGCTTATGTAATACTGCTACCTTGCAAGTTTGATTAATTACAATGTTCTAAGAATGTGCAGGTAATGGTCAATTACATTTCTGATTCATCAGAAAGAAGGTTAGCTGGAAAGCTCTTTTTGCTTCAATCTTTGATGTCGAGTTCTAAAATATTTGAGTCTATTTTTCTGCCTTACTAATGAGAATAAGTGGAACATAACTCTTTAAAAATAATTTTTACTTATCTCTGTGTTTGTATCATCCTTATTTCCAATGACTCCTTTTCCTCTTCCCTGCTCAACAAGCTACCTTTTATAAGCAAGAATTTTTTTAAAAATAGAGATTAAAGGCAATTCAATAAAATTAATTGATGCACCAACTAAGTCTCACAGCATGTGTAATGTTCCACACCTATAGTTACTCCCATCCTCACTTCTGAAAAGGAGAAAATTTATTCATCTTGTAACAACAGAAGTGGGCCAGATTCCTTGCCCTTTCTCTGAGGGGTATGCTACTAAATTTTTTTTATTATTTTAATTTTTTATTTTTTAATAAAAATTTATTTATTTAAATTTTTACATTCATTTTCACAGAATTTTGGGTTCCAAATTTTCTCCCCTTTTATCCCCTGCCCCCACCCCAATACACCGAGCAGTCTAATTTTCCCTATCACCAATATGCCCTCTCTTCTGTCATCCCTCCCTTCTCTTGTCCCCATCTTCTCCTTTGTCCTGTAGGGCCAGATGACTTTCTATTCCTCATTAACTGTATGTCTTATTTCCTGGTAGCAACAACAATACTAACCAGTTGTTCCTAAAACTTTGAGTTCCAAATTCTCCTCATCCCTCCCTCCCCACCCATTCCCTTTGAGAAGGCAGGCAATTCAATATAGGCCATATCTGTGTAGTTTTGCAAATGACTTCTATAATAGTCGTGTTGTGTAAGACTAATTGTATTTCCCTCCATCCTATCCTGCCCCCCATTGTTTCTATTCTGTCTTTTGATCCTGTCCCTCCCCAAGTGTTGACTTCAAATTGCTCCCTCCTCCCATTGCTCTCCCTTCCATCGTCCCCCCCCCTTGCTTATCTCCTTCTCCCCCACTTTCCTATATGGTAAGATAGGTTTTCATACCAAAATGAGTGTGCATTTTATTCCTTCCTTTAGTCAAATGTGATGAGGGTAAGCTTCTTGTTTTTTTCTCAGCTCTCCTCTTTTTCCCTCCACTAAAATGTCTCCTGCTTGCCTCTTGAATGAGATATAATTTATCCCATCACATTTCACCCTCTTTCCTCCCACTACATTTCTCTCTCACCATTTACCTTAATTTCTTTTAAGATATGGTCCCATCCTATTCAATTCACTCTGTGCTCTCTGTTTCTGTATGTGCGTGCATGTGTGTATGTGTGTGTGCGTGCACACATGTGCATGTGTGTATATGTGTGTGTGTGGTCCCACCAACTACCCAGATACTGAAAAATTTTAAGAGTTACAAATATTGTCTTTCCATGTAGGAATGTAAACAGTTCACCTTTGGTAAGTCCCTTATGACTTCTCTTTGCTGTTTACTTTTTCATGCTTCTTCTCATTCTTGTGTTTGAAAGTCAAATTTTTGTTTCAACTCTGGTCTTTTCATCAAGAATGTTTGAAAGTCCTCTGTTTCATTGAAAGACCATATTTTCCCCTGAAGTATTGTACTCAGTTTTGCTGGGTAGGTGATTCTTGGTTTGAGTCCTAGTTCCTTTGACTCTGGAATATCCTATTCCACTCCCTTCGATCCCTTAATGTAGAAGCTGCTAGATCTTGTGTTATCTTGATTGTATTTCCACAATACTGGAATTGTTTCTCTCTAGCTGCTTGCAATATTTTCTCCTTGACCTGGGAATTCTGGAATTTGGCCACAATGTTCCTAGGAGTTTCTCTTTTTGGATCTCTTTCAGGTAGTGATTGATGGATTCTTTCAATACTTATTTTGCCCTCTGGTTGCAGAATCTCAGGGCAGTTTTCCTTGATAATTTCATGGAAGATGATGTCTAGACTCTTTTTTTGATCATGACTTTCAGGTAGTCCCATAATTTTTAAACTGTCTCTCCTGGATCTATTTTCCAGGTCAGTTGTTTTTCCCATGAGATATTTCACATTCTCTTCCATTTTTTCATTCTTTTGGTTTTGTTTTGTGATTTCTTGGTTTCTCAGAAAGTCATTAGACTCCATCTGTTCCATTCTAATTTTGAAAGAACTATTCTCTTCAGTGAGCTTTTGAACCTCTTTTTCCATTTGGCTAACTCTGCTTTTGAAAGCATTCTTCTCCTCTTTGGCTTTTTGAACCTCTTTTTCCAATTGAGTGAGCCTATTTTTCAAGGTGTTATTTTCTTCAGTATTTTTTGGGGTCTCCTTTACCAAGGTATTGACCCGTTTTTCATACTTTTCTTGCATCTCTCTCATTTCTCTTCCCAGTTTTTCCTCCACCTGTCTAACTTGATCTTCAAAATCCTTTTTGAGCTCTTCCATGGCCTGAGCCCACTGGACATCCCCCTGGGATGTCTGGGATACAGAGGCCCCAACCTCCACATCTTTCCCTGATGGTAAGAATCCTTCCTCATCATGAGAATTGAAATTGAAAGGCGGGAACATCTTTACCCCCTCAAAGTAGCTCTCTATAGTCTTATTTTTCTTCCCTTTTCTGGGCATTTTCCCAGCCAGTTACTTGAGTTCTGAGATTCCTGTCCACCCCCGCCTAGATCCACCCAGCTAGTGCTTGGGGTCTGAGATTCAAATGGGCTTTCCATGGCAAGTGTTGCTGCTATTCAATGTGAGCTTAAGTTCTGGTGCTCAGGTGGGGGCAGGGCCGCCTCCCAGGCTCAGTTCCCTCAGGGTGTTTATGCAGAGATCTTTGGTAATGGCCCTGAACTTCTGCCTGCTGTTCCGGGAATCCCAGGGCTGCCGCCGCTGCCTCTGCTGCTGCCTGTGCTGCTGCTCTGCCTCTCCCTCTGCCACTTCCTCCCGAGGGGGCCTGAGCCACGGAGACACCCCACCCCCCTCTCGGCCAGCCCAGATGTCTCTCTCACTGACCTGTAGTGTCTGTGGGTGGAGTGACCTTCCAGGACACTGGAGGTTCCGTCTCTGAAGCCTACTTGGATCTGCTCCTCTGGGGCCGCACTGCCAGGGCAGCACAGGGGTGTACTCCACTGTCCCAGGCACGATGGACCCCTGGGGATGGCTCTCCAAGGCTCTCTGGAACGGAGATCTTTTCCACTGTGTTTCTGCGCACCTTGCAGTGATCCAGAATTTGTGGGGAGTTCTTCTTGCAGGAAATATATGGGCTATGGGTTTGGAGCTAGCATACGTGAGTCTTTCTACTCCACCATCTTGGCTCCACCCCCTATGCTACTAAATTTTTAACGATTGGCTCTCAAAAATAATGCACCAGACAAATTTAGATTTAATTGATAGTCACCTGTTTTTCAGGGACAACCTAAAGAAAATTCTTTTCTTAATTATCAAGGACCTTGCAAGGCTTCAGTGTCATCACTAAAAATACCAGGTAGCTAGGTGGTACAGTGTATAGTACTGGGCTCAGAGTCAGGAAGACCTGAGTTCAAATCCAACATCATATTTACTAGCTATATGATCTTGGACAAATTATTTAACTTCTTCTGGTTGCCTTAGTTTTCCAGTCTGTATATGTATTTACCCAAGCTGTTGTAAGGATCAGATGAGATAATATTCATAAAGTGCTTAGCAGAGTGCCTAAGAAAAAAAGTAGATGCTTATATAAATGCTAGCTATTTTTATTCATTTGTTTTAGTTAAACATATTTAGATAGAGACAGTGTTGGGACCTGGCCTCAGTAGATGGGCAATTAGAATGTTCTTCCTGCACTAAATCTATGAAGTAAACACTTTTTTTGTGATTTACCTCTCCTTTAAAGTAGAATATAGAAAAAAAAAATATGGTCCATTTTGGATTATTGAAATCCAGATAGTTGAAGTTTGTTAATATACTTTGGGAGGTGTTCTTATGATGGAATTGTTTCTTCCTTATGTCTTAAATTTATTCTATTATGTGTTCAAAGTATTTTCTAATGTTGAAGAAAGAAAAAAAAAGTCCTGTTTTTTTAAGTAAAAGAATTGTGTTAGAAAAATTTATGTCAGTAGCAGCTAGTAAAATGACCAGGCCTGCCTGCCAGGGAGAGCTGAAATATGCTAAAGAACTATTGACTAGAAAGGAAGGCAAAGAAGCATGTGGACTTCTAGGGGATGGGAGCTATCTCTGCTGATAGCTTGGTAACCCAGGTAACCATATCCTAATGGTAAGTTAGTAACAATAACATGAAAAGCCAGAGTAGTTCAGAATCATTTACCTGGAGTTCTGCTGCTTGACATTTGCTTTTAACTGGGTCTGCCCATGCTAGCTTGTGTATGGCACTGGTATAGGAGATGTTTGCATGTATCAAACAGCACAGCTTCTAAAACATTTTTCCTTACAAAGATCAAGTTTAAATCTATTCTTATACATTGATTGTGGTTGCACTTTTTTAAGCAGCATCGTCTATCATTTTTTTTATTGAACTAATCACGACAGCCTCTGTAAAGGCCCCAAAGTGACGTTGTAATGAAATGAATGTGGGGGCTAAATATGGTGTTTGGCAAAAGTCAAGAGAGAGTGATGGATCACCATCATCACAGGCTCAGCTAAATTGTTTGTTTTCTGAAACATCATAAGGGCCAGTAATTAGCAGTAATAATAATGATAATGTTCCACATTTCTAGAGCCCTTGCCATAATCCTGTGAGCCTGATGGCGCAAATAGCATGACTGCTATTTAATAAACAAGGCAACTGAAGCTCGGAGGAGAAGTAACCTGATCGGTAAAGAACATATGAGTCGCTTTTATGGTTTTGGTTTTTCTAGACTAGTTAACAGGAGGGAAAAAAGGCTTCTGGACAGAAAGTTAGAAACAGGGAAGGTTAAAGTAGGGCAATATGCCTGGATGTGACAAATGCATTTTAATTTCTCCAACTTTGAACTGGAGACAGGAAAGATGGGAAATTTCAGAAATCTCATTCTTATTTTCCTTGGGGAACACTGAATGACCTGGGTGGGGGTGGGAATTGTCTTTGAAATCACATTACATCAGTGTGGGCAGTGAGGCACTGTCTCCTCCTAAGTCTAGAAGAAGAGAAATATTACTTGGCTTCTTCAGCTTCCAGGAAGAGAATATCTGGATGGATCAGGGTCAGGGAGTCAAAAGCAGACAGTTGTCTGTTATTTGACTTTTTTATAATGCACATCTTATTGATGGCAGAAAAATTCCATTCCATGACCCATAAATACCAGCTTGGTATTGTCATGACTCACGTGGACTGTCACCTCTGTTGAACAGTAATACATAAGGAACATGTCTTTATAATACAGAGAAGATGAAGATTGTCTACAGCACACAAAGGTTGCATTCTGGCTCTGGATGTACCTATGCTGGGGATTTAGACCGAGGCTGTCTGGTCATGACTGCGGGGAAGGGGAGAGGGAATTATCTATAGTGCTTCTTTAGCTCCTTTTTAGGGACCAGTGGTGCCTCAGCATGCCACCCCCAGCTGCCCAAGTCCTTCCTCTGTAGCTCTACAACATTCCTAATCTTTGTCCCTTCCATTCACAGTTTATATAACCCTGGTCTCATCCACTCATCTTGTTTTTCAGTTTTTAGACATAGGCAAACAGTGGAGAGAACCTTGGACTAGGTATTAGAAGGGCTCTACTGAAATGTAAATGACAGTCTGGGTACTACCTACAGTATAGGACTGTTGTGAAGAATGTATTTTGTATGTTTTAAATTGCATAAATACTAATTGTTCTCTAGGTAAGAAGAAAATTTATTCATCCTGAAATTACGGGAGAGGGACAAATCCCTTGCCCTTTCTCTGAGGAGTATGCTAGTAAATGTTTAACGATTGGCTCTCAAAAACATGCACCAGATACATTTAGGTTTAATTGACATTTAATTTACATTTCTCCATCATTTTCTTAAATCTAGACCAGAGGTGTGAAGCCGAAATAAAAATGATGAATCACTGAAGCACACATGGGGATCTCTGTGTATATTGTAGGTAGCATATTGACACTTGTTCTTGAGTTACCTGCTTCTTTGTCATCCCATCTGGGACGGTTTTGTCATTTTCTTCTAGAAATCCACATGTTAATATTATCTATGTTCTACTGCTGTTTTTCTTTCTATTGTTACATTTACAACTACATTTCAATCTGGAACTCAGGAATGTTGTAGGCCAGTTGCAGATACAATAAGCAAAATAATAAATCAAGCCCTGATTTGTGGCATATGTTGATTTCAGATTCTTACACTGAAAATGTAATAACTGGATCTCCCTTTTCAAGTTAGCTCTTTAGAACACTACATATTCATTCAGGGATATTTTAACACAGACTTTCTGGAGATCATATTCCTCCCTTTGTTTTTTGCTTGTTTCAGGGAGGAACTCTGTTATAGTAGAAAGAGCATAGGTCGGGGAATTAGAAGACCTCACTTTTGATCATGCTTTATCCATTAACCAGATGTATAACATCGACCAAGACACTTAACCTCAGTTTTTTCATCTAGGAAATGAGCAAGGTGGACTAGATAATCTCTCTTCCTCCCCCCCGCCACTTAATAGTATTTTACTCATTCCAATTATATGTAAAGATGGTTTTCAATATTCACTTTTAAAAGATTTTGAGTTCCATTTTTTTCTCCCTCTCTCCTCTATCCCCTTCCCAAGATGGCAAATAATCTGATGTAGGCTATGTACATGTACATGTACAATCATATTAAACATATTTCCACATTAGTCATATTATGAAAGGAGAATCAGAACAAAAGGAAAAAAACTACAAGAAAGGAAAAAACAAATGAGAGAAAATAGTATGCTTGAATCTGCCTTTGGACCCCATAGCTCTTTGGATACAGTTTCCATCATGAGTCTTTTGGAACTGTCTTAGATCATTGTATTGCCTAGAAGAGGCAAAGTTGACCATGTCACAACGTTACTGTTACTGTGTACAAAGTTCTCCTGGTTCTTCTTATGTCACTCAGCATCAGTTCATTTAAGTCTTTCCAGGTTTTTCTGATATCTGTCTGCTCATTATTTCTTATAGCACAATAGTATTCCATTAAATTTAAATATCACAACTTGTTCAGCCATTCCCCAATTGATGGACATTCCCTCAATTTCCAATTCTTTGTCACCACAGAGACCTACTATAAATATTTTTGTACAAAGTCTCTTCTTGCTTTAGTGCTGGTATTAAAAATGCCATAAAATGACAAGGCCTTTAAACTAGAAAGTAGGAAGGGGCATTGTCATGACAGATGTGACAGAATTATTTCCACAGAGCTCAGTGCAGGAATTCTCAGATTTGGGGATAGGTGTGGTGGTGTTGGTATCCTTTGTATCAGACCATGTAGGCCCTTGCCTACTCTGCCTATGCCTAGGATGGATTTTTGCAGGTAACCTGCATCATAAAGTCCTTAATTTCCTCTAG